>CM053793.1:480533074-480838074 GCA_028749045.1 Cupressus sempervirens | reverse complement strand
AGCATTTAACATAGGAAGGGTTAATAATTTGTATTAAATTATGATTTTCCAATTAAAGTACAGGTAAATCAGAGATCTCCAATGTTGTAATAATCAAATTAGTAGAAATGAGCATTTAATAGGAGCTTTCCTTCTGAGGGGACCACTTTTCAGCTAATGCAATGGATATCCATCCATTCCTACAACCAAGTTCAGTCACTATTCAGTCCTTAAACATAGAATTAGGTTACTTGTTGATTCCTTCAAAAAATGTAAAGGACAAGTCCTCTGGAATAAAACTACTTGGAAGTTCCATCATTGTCAACTTCTTCCTATTTTGCTGAAAACTTGATTAACAAAAAATACTTGTCAGTAAAAAGATTTAATATTCTTTTTTAAAGCAACAATGCTTGCAACAAAGAATAAATGAGAAAAATGTAATGGTCATTTAACTCAATGATTTGAACTAGGTGAAAGCAAGATAGAGCTGCCATTAGAGTTGAAGGAAGAGCTATGTCTACCTTGTAAGAAGAATTCACAATATCAACTACCAAAGATAATGAATTTCATAATTTATAATGATTCCTAATCAATAAAAATTGTCATCAGTAATCAACCAAAAAAAATAGTATCTAATGCTATTCAATGATTGAAAAGTTTACCAATATGAAGCATTAGCAATTGCAAAAACATGGGGGCTCAATTATCCAAAGGGAGCATCTCTATACTACTCCATCATATGAGCATCATATAGATGTGGAAGCTTCGTAAATGGGTTGACAACAGTTAAGATATTTCCTGTATATGTCTACCTCCATTGTAAAAGAAATCATTAGAGACAAAAAATGCTGTATCATTAATTATTCAAGACATTATAGAAATAAGCCATCTAGAAAGCCATTTGACATGGAGAAAACCATATGAAAAGATGCCAAGATAGGGATGAAAAAAAATAAATTTCTTTTAATCTAAAGTTTAAATGTCATTTATTACAATAGTATATACGATTTCCTATTACCACAAGTTCATTACAACATTAATTACTGAATGCTCATAAGACATGAATATAGAATCACATAATTATCAAGATGCACACACAAAGGCCATTCAAGGAGTGTTCACCATGATGACACATCATTGAATATTCAAAATATTACTATTGCATTGCAAGTTAATTTTACAAAACCAAAAAAAATCTTCTCAAGAATGCTATCAAAAGTCTCACTTATCTTTCCAAGGCTAGGAGGGTTAGTATTAGCATAGTGTTGTAGCTTATTTCTTGCACAATAGGTTTAGGGAAATAAAAAGCATATTTGCAAGTGCAAACAAGGTACAAATATTAAATCTTCAAAAATAATGAAAATGTTTTATAACTTAGGAATATTTATAAATCAAAATTTTAAAAATTAAATAATAATATATCATTTTTTGTGAAAATTACATCAGAAATACATTTGTGGCATAAACATAGAACATCAACACATATGGTCCAAACCTATAAATACAACAACCTAGACACTAATCAAGGGCACAATGCTCGTAAGAGCTCTAGCTTGATGATGGTTTGAAGAAAAATGTCACTTGACATGAACAACAAGAGCATTGACATGAATGTGCAAAACTTTGAGCACAATGGATCAACAAGGGTACATTGCCCATGGTCACAATGGCCTAGCAAGCGTTGGAACCTTGGCAGTGACAACATCATCATGAATTGATCATCACAATATGCCATGAGCAACAACAAAATGAAAAATTTTCTTACCTCATTGTGGACCACCAATTATCATTAAGGCTTTTTTGGTTCACATTCATGTGAGTTGAAGAATACTTCTCTAGTAAGGTAAATGCATTGTGATTAGCAAAGTCTTCAAACTACCACAAGGGCACACTTTTCTAAAGCTTCCTTAGATTTTCTCACTAAATCTATAATTAGCATAATAGAATTGATGTTCTAATGTTGTCATAGAATGTACTAATATATGCTCTGCATACATTATTTTCTTAAACATCTAAACATGGTAAATTAGGTATTATTTGAAAATGCAATGGTTACAGAAAATTGTGTTTGGTATTCACTATCAATTACTTCTAGAAAAAGTAGAACTTAAACTGTAGCATTAACCCATTTTGAAAAAGAAATATCAAGTAAGAGACATTCAATTAAAAGTAGGGGCTGACCCGGATAAGAATTTTCTCTCCATACGCTTGTTTGATAGCAGACATGAACTCACGAAGGAAGTTGCCATATTCCTTCAACACATAATTAAGTTACAAAATTGTACTTATTTATAGCCAAAGCCATTTATTTTAGGGACCTCCAAGATGAAAGACTTGATTTTTCAATGATCCATTGATCTTCCAAAAAAGTCAGCAGCTTCTAACTATTTCTTCCATAAAAAAATTGATGACTAACTTTGACAATGAGTCAATATGCTTAGTAGTTCCAAATAATCTTGGGCAATAAATATGCCATGTTCTAGTTTTTTAAATCTTTACTGTCATCTTATTCATTTTGAAAACAATGGTGGACATTTTTTCCATTACTAGTGTCTATTTTGGTTAGATGTGAAGTGATCAAATGTTGATAAATTGATCAAAGTTGTAAATATAAATCAATAAAAATGTTCTCAAGATACAAATATCCTAAGACCAGCAAGGAACTTTCTTAATTCCTTAAGATAAATGTTTTGAAATAAAAATATAGTTCCAAAATTTAGCTAAAAGAACTAAAAAATCAACAGAAATAGTAGTAATCTGAAAACACCCTTTTAGTAGTTGGCAAAGATCAAAACTGGTTTTAGACAAAAAAACAACTCTTTCAAATCATCAAAAATAGATTTCCATACATGGTGGAAAAATTGAAGTTCCCAATGGTTTCAACTAGGATCGTAATATGTGGATATTTACCCTCCTCACTTTTTAGATTTATATTAGTAGTGATTGTGTGGATCACTTGTTCCCCTTTCTCAGATAATTCTTAGGAACTGATGATTTTCTTGCTTATACCATGTGCTTCCCTTATAGCAAGAACTTTTAGAAATGCATCAGTGAAGTGGAAAAAAATACATTTAACATCTAAATCTAAATCTAAATTATACAACAGATCATAGGATAGGATATTAGAAACACACATAGAATAATAACTAGAAGAAATGACAAATCTTGAAACTCCAGATGTCTATTTAGAAGCAAGCTATTTAAGAATTAGAAAAGTGAAAAGGAAATTAGATAGTTCTCCATAAATTCACCTACATTTTTCACAAAGTTAAGAGTTCAAGTTGAAGTTTAATGATTTCACCTTTCCGTACAAAATTTCCTATTAAGCTCCATTTTACACCATTTGCACAAAAAATGAATCAAAAAATCAAACTTTTAAAGCCAACACTAGGTTAATTCAAATCTAACAATGTAATAAGAATCAAATTCAAGGCCAAACAAAACTAGTTTTACCCAAAATAAAAATTCAGCTAAATGAAGACATTATAAGGCTAGATTAAAATTGGTGTTAAGCATGATACAATATTAAGACACTTTGATCATTCTTGACAAACATGAACAAATATTCTAAAAAAGCATCCATTTTAACCATTGCAATAGCAATAAGAGGCACATCAAACATTCGACTACCATGAATATCTACCTTCTTGGTTGATTTAGACATAAACCACTGGGTTGATTGTGCTTGTGATTGATTTAATGAACCTACTAACATCTAGTGGAGGTTTAGACATACATTTAACAAAAAAGAATTGCAATGCAAACATTTAGTTATTTAAATGGAAAATTAGATGAATTCAACTACATCTCCAAATAGTAAAAGCATAATCTTACCATTTGAATCTATTGCCAGTTTTAATGGTGGTGATCTATGTCTCTGTATGCTTCTAGTGTAGCACATAATATGGTATTCAGCACTAAGCATAGAAAGGAAATAAATCTAATTGGAAAATAAAATAAAAGCATCAGTTGAAGAAAAGGCATACAGATATGAGCTCATCCAATCCTTCCATTGCAAGAGGGCCAATATTCTCCACCTCTAATTTATAACATATTTGATCAACGCAACCTTATTAGTCTACAAGAAAATCCCTAGCTTTAAAGGAGCAGACAAAAAAATAACCTACAAATGAATTTATTCCTATTAGGATTCAAAAATGTAATATAAGAATTGCATCAGCATAATGTGATACAAGATTTATTTTAAAATCTTTCAGGACCTCTATAGAATTTTACCTATATTCTTAAGAATATTAGTAATAACCTCAGTCCCTTTTCAAGATGAAGATATTATCTATTTGATACAGTGAGAAGTAAATTCCATGCAAATATAGTTCAAGTTTTTAATAAATGTAACAGATTCTCAAGCAAAAATTGATGTCTTAACTAAACCTGCATTGTTATAACAAACTCCTTAAAGCCAAGAAAGCCCTTTCATTTTGAATCAACCAAAACCCACACCTTCAAAAACAAAAGAAGCCAAGGATTAATGTCAAGTTTAAAGCATCTAAAATTTCTTGTATTGTGTATGAATACTAATTGTCAAGATAGTACAAGAATTGCTACCATATGCAAAGCAATTGCCAAGATCCAAATACAACATTCACTTGTATAGTTGTGTATGCATACCAAATTGACAAAGATTAAAATACAATTGGTAGTCTAGGTATAATAGTTACCAATATCCAAATACACATTCCAAGGAATACTACTATTTGAGAGGACAAATGTTTATCAAATCATTAGATGTGCAACCTATTATTGAACACAAATGCCTCCAATTTCTTTGCAATGAAATCAAAAAGTTCTCACACACATTTAAAAAATCAATAGAATTAAATGACCAACTAAATGCAAGATATTTTAGAATATAGAACTAGAAAATTTGCTAAAGTGTGAAGGTATGATGTATAGGAGAGTTGGGAATTAGGTCATTTTCTAGGGCATATTACCAATTTTCCACTCAGCGTATGCTGGCTCTGCAAAGTGAAAATGGGAAATCTACAAATGGGAAAAGCCCCAATTTTACTTGTCAATTTCAATGTTACTAGATGTGGAATGAAGCCCCTAATACATAGGAAAATTCTTCAATGGATATGAAAGGGGTAGAAGGATCTGGTTCAAGAAGATAAGAAATGTAAGGGTGGAAAAAGGCAATGCTTGCTTTCAATGCTTATGTTGATAGGTTTTTCAAAATTGAAGGAAATAACAAGGCCCTACATGCTTAGAGAATACTTGGAATACAAATGAATTCCCCCTATTCTTAGACCATACCTAACATGTGAATGAAGCCCCCCATGCCCATACACAGCTTTAGTAATATAATGCGACATAGCATTATAAAAGTTTTTCTTTTTTTTGTTATTACAACATAATGCGATTTTGAAGTTGGTCAAAATGAATACATAAGTTGGTCAAAATTTTGACCAAAGAGGGCATATGATTTTTATTTTCAACCAACACAAGAATGAAAACAAAAAAGAGAAGGAATCATAGCTATGGTCAAAATTTTTGGTAGAAAACAAGTGCAAATGTACTAGTGTGTGGATATGCCTTTGCTATTTGAATCTAGTTGTATATAAAGACACCATACATGAGTGATAAGAGCTCATGACCTATGGTGAGATCAACAATCATGTCTATGTTTGGTAATGGGAAATCATCTTTCAGGCAAGCCTTATTGAATCTTTGAAGTTTGTGCAAATTCTAATATCACTAGAAGAATTTGTGATAGGTACCCTGTTGGAGATCCATTCTAAATAGTCAAATAGGTGAATGATCTTTGTCTCTAGAAATTTTTCTAACTCTACTTTAACTAGTAAAGAAACTTTGGGGTGCATCTTATGGAGCTTTTTCTTGAAAGGTTTAGCCTTTGGATCCATGGCCAAATGGTGTCCTACCAACTTGGGGTCCAACCTTGACATGTCTTGATAGGACCATGCAAAATGACCAATATTTTCATGGAGAACTAGAATGAGAAGTTCCAATTGCTTGGGTGGTAAAGAGGCCACACTATATGTGATCTATGGTACCTCGGTTAGACCCATATTGACCGGTCTAGTTTCCTCTATCAAGACTGATGATATAGTAGGCCTATGATCCTATGGGGGAAGGATGAAATCTTCATCCTCAAGTGCTTGAAAGAGGTTTTCACTGTCAGATATGTCCTTTATTTTCTTTGTAGTTTTTGAATCATTCAATGGTGCTCTAGAGGAGTTTTCACTAGAGGAGGGTTTTGTTTTTCTTTGTTGCTTTTTTGTTTCATTTTTTGGTTCAATTTTGCAATTGGAGATTTCCTCCTCCCGAAAGTAACCTACTAGATCTAGTTTTTAGATATATGTTGATGGTGGTGGTGGCCATTTATGTGGTGTTTTTGTCCTCATGAATCTAAGTTGTGCATGCTCTAAGATAATTTATCAACATGGACAACACTTGGTTGGTCCCAATCAATAAGTTTGGGGTAAGTGAGTGGTAGGTCTATGAGATTTAGGGATAATTGGTCGAGCACAGAGGCTCCTAGGATAATTTTTTCAAGGAAGATATCATGGTAGGATTTCTTTTCTACCTCCTCAGGAATGTCTTCAACCTTAATAGGACTATTTTGAATGATTGTGAAAGTATGGCCTTCTTTCATAGTGCTGCCAGTTACATGGAGTCTATAGCCTAAGCCTTTCTTTTTGTTTTCTTGGTATGATTCCATAGGTTGCTTAATGCCTAATTCTAGATAGCACAAACCACCTCCTAGATAATCCCATTGTTCAGTGGCAAGGCGATGTGACCATGGGTATATTTGCTTAAGGTGATCAAGAAGCTTTTCACTTTTTGGAGATGGCTCTTTGTATAGCCATGTACTAATGTCTGGAGTAGTTTCCTCTCCATCAAGGATACCCTTGGTAATAAATTTGGTAAGGCCTAGATATTGGAGTTGAGAGGTTGTATCTGGCCTTGGCCCTTGATGTGTTATGCACCCTTAAGTATGCAAATCAAGTAGTAGAGTGTCAATAGCAAAAGAATATGTGAGACTATATTCGCCGCAACCTTGGTAGTTGATATTAACCATGGAAAGGGTGGAGGCTAAAATGGTATCTAGATCATGGCAAGTGCAAAAGGAATTAGCCATGGTGTGGCCAATTTTGATTCAGGGACAATGGTGGGTGTATGAAGCTTTGATCACATTGCAATAAGAAAATGGTTCAAGATCTACATGGATGGTGACCTTAGTGCCATTATGCAAAAATTTGATGCACTGATGGTACATGGAGGATGTTGTATGGAAGGTTAAGATCAACTATGTGAGAAACTATTTCTTGAGTGGTTGGGCCTACTTAGATAGGTAGCAAGATGGTTCCTTCAATAGTGTGCTCCAAATTGTCATGTGCTTTGATGGTAATTACCTCATTAAGGATATTTTCCTGAATGTATCATTATTTTTTGATGAATTTTAAAGTACATAGATTTAAAGCCGATCCATTATCTATCATAACCTATTTAATCGTAAAGTCAAAAACCATGACGACTATGCAAAGTGGAAGTATATGATTAGGTTCAACTGCTAGGATTTCAGAGGTATGGAAGGATAGAGCACATCATGTGGAAAGGTGGCTAAACAAGTTATGAAACTCGGTGGCATTTATGTCAGTAGGGATGCATGACTCATGGAGAGTATTATCGAGGATCTCTTGATAATGTGAGCTTTTTCGTAAGAGATCTAGAATGGAAATCTAAGCTAGCATGTTTCCAAGGTGTTCCAAGATATTATACTATGGTCCTAATGGGGGTAGTCCTAATGAAGGTGTTCATGATGGAGGTGGTCTTGGTGGTGTAGATAAATATGGGCCAACTATATTTTGTTGAGCTAATCAAGTACTAATCACACATTGGGCATTTAGGCCTTTGATGTTTATAACATTGATATATGGCTCAACTTGGGATATGCATCCTATAAGGTTTCTGTAGTCCAAGTATGCTGAGGTATATTATTGAGACTTATTTTAGTTATCACCTCATTTTTTTTTAGCATTGTTGGGTTTGTTGGCAGGAGTTTTTGCAGGTTCATTTCCTATGTTTGTGTTACGGGGGGGGGAGCATTTTGCTATATTAGTAATCTTGCATTGGGTGAGGCTTGTGTCCCCACTATGATCTCTTTCTAATTGATAAGGTCTTGGACATAGTCCTTAAGTTGCATGCACTTGAGGGTGGTATGCCCTTTGACATGATGGAATTTGCAAAAATCATTATCCTTATACTAGGATGCCTGAGACTGATTGGGTTCAAAGGATTGTGTTTGTGGATTTCTAATAAGATTATCTTTGGCTAGTTTCTCAAAGATTGCATCAAGAGGCTCCCCCAATAGTGTGTATACACAAGGTTGTCTTTGAATGCATGGTTTAGGTCTAGTTAAAAGTGTGATAGGGTTATTTTGATTTTGATGGATGAGTATTGGGACATTGTGCAGGTTGTTTTGCATAGGAGGCTACTGATAGACTGGTGGTTTTTGTTGGTAAGGTTGTTGTTCACAAAATGTTGGCTACTGCCCCAATGATATGAACATGTCAGGTGTTGAAGATGCCATCTGTAACTATGTTCTTATTCTTATTCCAATATTTTGGTTTTTCATTGCTTGGGCCTTGATATTGGGTGTTTTCCTTGTAAATTTTGATGACACCATCCTTGATGAGCCCCTGCTCAAGTCCTATCCCTTTTTCCTTAATGTCTTTGTATGTTTGTAAATACTTCATAACCATGTGATGAGAAAGAGTAGGATGTGCGTTGCTAATAAACATCTTGACAAGTTGACATTTTGGGTGTAATACCCCAAAATTGGCACATTGCCATGTTAAACCAATTTTGGTCTACTTCAATCAATCCTAAGTCCTATTTTACTAGGCAATTATGATTCTGATAATCTCTACTCGACCTAAGTGTCAAATGTAGAAATCATTAATCTATATTAATCAGTTACTTTAATTAATTCCTAAATATTCATTGAATTGGCTAAATTGACCTTTTAATTGAATTCATCTAATTATAAGTCCTAGTACTTAAATTAAATTAAATTCGCCCCTTTTAGCTAATATACATGAGGAATTAAATATATTTGATTTAATTACATGTTCTCATTCTAAGTGTTGAATTTAATTATTCAATTTAGAATACTCAATTATGAGGTCATATTTAATTTCCTTAAATCAAATATCTTCTCCAATATTCTCTATTCAGTTCATAAATGGAAAATCTTAGATGAATGAAATTATAAAAGGAATTAAATCAGTTAACTCCATTATAATTGAATCTCATTTTTAATATTGATCGTCCATCCAAATTGATCTTGACCATTGATCAATTCTTGGATTCTATTTAAGAATCTCCAAATTCCTCATTTTGAAATGAAGGTTGAAAGTTGAATGTATCAAATTAATGCTGAATTGTGTACTCATTTTCTCATAATATTCATAACTTTTTTATTTTCATGGCATTGCAATATCATTCTAGTATTATAATGTATTCATTTAGAATAACATGTTCTTTCATTTCTTAGCTTAATACATGCACTTCATATAGAATAGTTGCATTCTCATATAGTTCCTATTAAAATCCTTTGTACTAAGAGGTCTGGTTGCCTACTTCTCATTCTAAGAGAAAATGCAAAATCCTTCTAGTTAGAAGGCAACAAATTGCTCTGCCAAACTTTTCAGATAAACAATCTAATGTTTATTCTAAAATGATCTCTTAGGTAATGACTGTGTTGTAGTGTGTGTGAGAATCAGAGGCCCACATTTTGCATATACATTTCTAGTGCCCACCATGGGGCCAAGAAATCAACTTTTTGGCCTTAGTTTTCTT
The DNA here is from genome assembly GCA_028749045.1 of Cupressus sempervirens. Classification (NCBI taxonomy): domain Eukaryota; kingdom Viridiplantae; phylum Streptophyta; class Pinopsida; order Cupressales; family Cupressaceae; genus Cupressus; species Cupressus sempervirens. The sequence goes on along the minus strand of CM053793.1, from coordinate 480,828,252 downwards.
GTTTTACATTTTAGTTTTTATTTATATCTTGTTTTGCAAGTTTGGAGACACTTCGAGAAGACATCCAAAAATCATGAGAAAATGAGCATTTGAGAAACCTCTTCCTTTTCTCTATCTTAATCTTCTTCTATTTCTCATCTTCTTCTTCTTCCTTCTCTTGTTCTAAAGTGAAAAAAATTAAAATTGATCAAAATTCTATTTTTGTAATCTTTTTTATGAATTTTTATAAAAATCATAAAAAGTAGACTAAATTGATGAATTCTAGTTTGAAATTTTTACTGAAGGTTATAGACAATAAGGCAAAATCACATGCAAAATTTTAGATTTTTCTTATTAAAGCTCTATTTTATATTTTTTTAATGATTTTGTCATATGTGAATTATTTGAGCCCAAAAAATAATGTATTTTGATCTAAAATTTGTTTTGCAGGTTTTGGAAAATGGCTGGCATGCACAATAAAAGTTTCAGAGTTTTGGGATCAAAAATAAATTTTTAATATTTCTTTAATGGTTTTTCATTAAAAATTTAATTTACCCTCCCAATCATCAAATTAAAATATAATTTTTTTACTCCTAGTTAATGTTGATGTTAGGATACCCCAATAAGATTTTTAGATTTTTTGGATTTAAACTATATTTTTAATAATTATTTTATTATTTTTCATAAAAAAATAATTTATGAGATAAATCTGAACATTTTGGTCTAAAATTTTTATTGCCGATTTGGGACACTTTCAAGAGCTCACCGTAAAAATTTAAGATTTTTGTATGCTTCAAAATTCATTTTTAATAATTTAAAAAAAAAATTAATTCATGATGCAAATCTTTGAGCTTTAATCAATTTTTTTATATAAAAATTTATTACAGGCCTGTGGAAAGTGACAAGGAAGTAGACACGGAAGAATTTTAAATTAGAAAGGAATGAACTTGAATGATTAATCATTTGTCTTTGAATGAATGTTGCAATTAAATTTAAAATCCAAACACACTCTTGAATGCCTTCAAATCTAAAAGAATCAAATTCAATCTTGAGTGTCATAATAAATTGACAAATCTTTAATTTGAATGAATGTGCTAAAAACTCAATCTTGAATGTCATGGATTAAAATCTATATGTTTTTCATTGGAATGAATGCTAAAACACACTCTTGAGTGCCTTAAAGAGAACACATTTTCATTTGAACACATGTTAATCAACACAATCTCGAAAGCTTAAGGATCAAAGAACCATTGCAATGAAATATTTTTATTTTGGTGCTTAAAATGAATACATTCAATCTTGAATGTATAAAGGAATTTATTCTTTTCCCTATTGATTTCTTATGTTGAACACGCTCGATTTACTTTTGTTGACAAATTCACGATTTCTTACGTTGACTATGTTGTAAGTTGGAAAGAACCTTGCATGATAAACATGAGCATCTTCAAGAGTAGATTACAAAATCTAAAGATTCATTGGGAAAGAACCTTGCATGATAAACATGAGCATCTTCAAGAGTGTCTTGTAAAACCCAAGGCCACTTACATATTCAATCCTCTTGTGCCTTTTGGTGATCATGAGTGCACAAGAAATAAGTGGACTTGTTTTATTTTTAGAAGGCCTACTTGGGGATTTCATCACCCCTTAGGACAACCTCAACTCCCATGTTTTGGCAGAGTATAAATATCAAGAGGTGAAATGAAAGACACCTCTCTTGGAAGTATAATCTTGTCACTCTTGGCTAAGCCCCAAATAACTTTATACCTTTGTAAAATGAAGATGGAGATTTGGGTTACCATCTCCTCCTAATTGTGTGAATTTTTTTTTTCATCTATAGATTTGGGTCTCACGTATCTTGTGTATATTGAGGACACCTTATAGTTGATATTTGTATATCCTAGTTGAAAGACTTGATAGGATTGTTGATGTGTTTGGCATGCTTGAGTATTCAAAGTCCAAAATCTACATTAATATCAAACAAGTCAAAAATCTTGAAATGGTGAGTTAAACATATGATGAGAAATTTCTTGAAAATGATAACTCTACTATTTTTATGAATCTTCATTGGTCTATGTTAAGAAACTGCATACACAACTCTATTTACCACTATCTGAAACTAAACTATCTTGGTTGAACACTTGTGAGCCACATCTCACCTAGTCTCTTTGCTCCACTATTCTACTTGTTCTACTATGTTGTTATCCATTATTGTCATGATATTCAATCTCTTAGTTGTTTTAGCCACTCTTTTGACTATTCAATATCTTGGAAACATCACCCTTGCTGTAATTTGCACCTAGTTTGAGATGACATTTTAGGTATGGTCTTAGTATAAACCTATCAAACCTTTTATGTGTGGTTATTCACATAAACCTAGGACATCACAATGGCTAACAACAAATGCTTTAAATCCAATATTCATAGTGAGGAAGAAGAGATACTTATTGTAAAGATGAAGCAAAAAATCCAATCAATGAGTGTTGAACTTCAAAGAATGGAGGAAGATGATGCATCATCAAACAAATTCTCCTTGCAATATTATTTACCTTAATATAATTTTGAGTCCAAGAAATCTCAAAAAAATCCACAAATACCCAAGAAATATAGAAATATCTTTGAAGAAAAAACTTGGGAACCTAAACCAAAGCGTAATTTCATTGCTTTGGGAAGATCTTATGAATCAACTTTGGAACAACTTCTTGAAAAGAAACTCATTGTGTTACCTAAGGTCACTTTTGTGGGAGTATCCTTTATGAATAATTATTGTGCCTATCATAGACATAATTTACATAAAACTTCACATTGTAAGGAGCTAAAAAACAAGATCCAAGATCTTTTTGGCAATGACATAATTCAAAAATCTAAGCTCTCATCTACTAGAGATTATACTCTCAAGAAGGATCAGCATCATGAAACCAAGTCTAGTAATGGTTTAAATGTGACACTTATCTCTTCCAACATACAACCAACTTCTAAAGTGTTCAATCTTTCCAACATATATTCACCAAACAAAGAACTCGCGACTCCCCTTGTTGACTATTTGTACCCTCAAGGAATGCCTTTGAAAGAAACTCAAGCCAACAAATATTGGACTGCAAGTCATTTCACTACCTTCATAGACCATAGTTCTTAATGCCATGCTATGCCTATAAAGTCTACTCCAATTAATTTTCCTTTTGAACTTTAAGAGCCAATTATGTAGACTCCAAAAATAGATTCGAATATGGATTTAGATACTCCCTCATTCTCAAAATTGGTTTCATGTCAAGATGGCTACTTAAATGATGAAGAAACAAGTATTGATAAAGAACAAGACTCCTTCATACCCTTTCAAATCTTCCAAGATCTCATGCCTACATCCTAAGAGCCACATAGTCCTCCATCTCCCATGTCATGCACCTCTACTAAGCAAGATCATGATACTCCTTAAGGAGATTATTAAAGACCAAGAGAAGGATACATTTCCTATGCTACCTAAATTTCCTTTTGATGAGAAAAGTGTTCTCTCACCCTCTTTTTCTACCTTGCCACAGACACTTCAAAACTATTCTCAAGTTTTAAATACTTCTATCAAAGGTATTGCTCCTATAACAGTTACTCATAAATATTTTTATGGCTTTGGTCATGTTGTTCACTCTAAAGATGTGGATATCCCTACTCATGATCCATTCACATTTTCTAAATCTATCCTTGGTCCCTACCCATCTAAGCTAAAATCTTCAACTCTTCCATCCATATTGGGAGAAGCAAGGACTATGAGCATGACCTTTTCTTTGCTTTCCATTTGTGGTTTAGTTCCAAATAATCTGAAGCATCCATATAAGAGGAGTGTCCACTATAAGAGCCTCCATCTCGTATTGGATGGTCATGTGTACCTTGACTCCTTTTACATGGATAAATAAATGAGGTTGGTTCTTCTCCTTTCTTGTTGGAAAGAACTCTTCATGCTATAATAAATACTGATACTTGTCATACTAAGTGAACATATGGGTCATTGTGAGTATATATAGCACACTTCTATCTTAGGTTATGAATGCAAGGGTCATTGTGGATAGAATACTTACTGATTACTTAGCATAATAAGGATCTCTCGTATGTCTAGTGTGTCTACACACAAGAAACATTTTGGTCTTCCTAGCGTTTATGCTTTGATGCTTATGCTAGCTTGGTACGTTAAAAAGGGACAAATATTCTGGTCATTTTGGTTGCTTCTGCCTCAAATTCTTATATTTACTCCCAACAAAAATAGAACAAGTGTCATATTCATATTCCCATGATTGCAATGCCAGTGGAAATTGTATGAAATTTGGGTTGCATCTATTGTAGGGTTGCATTTGCATAAGTACATGGTTCAATAGTTGATTTAATTCCAACCTTTGTGATGAGGGATTGTTGGTTTCTTCAAAGTATCATGTTTCTTCATGATTGCATAAATGATCAATTAATCATCCTCTTGGCTAATTTGGCTGCTTTGAACCCAGTTTCAAGAACAAATTCCAAATTTGACACACTTAAATAACTCAAAAACACATTTAAATTTTTTTGGGACCAATGAGATCGAATGCTTGTGTAGCTCAATTTTTATGATACTTTGTGAATCTTGGAATCTTTTTAAATCACATCTTTCTTCAAAATCTCCAAATTTTTGGAAAAGCCAAATCTAGTCAAATCTTCTTAACTTTGGTCAAACTTGGTCTTTCAAACCTTGAAATCACCTCAAATTGGCTCCAAATTTTCTTCTGATCATTTTGATCTCTTTTATATCTTCTAAACCTTAGATTTCTTTAGTATCTTCCAATATACTACTTTACATCACATTTCTAGTGTGTCATCTTTCAATTTCACTCCCGAGGGGGTAGGATGATTACATCATTAAATCTTTCAAAACTGGCATCAACTTAATCTAAATTGTATGTTTTCATCACTCAGGGCATTTTGTTCCCTTCTATATGGCATCTATATCATCTATCTCATCTTTTGATCAATTGATCACATCTTATAATATTTTTGGTTAGAGTTCGATAGACAGTTATTGGGATAGTCTAAACCCTTGCTAGGGATTAAACTTTATTCTAGAGATAATCCTAATTCTTGCTAAGGATTAAGCTTCATTCTAAAGATAATCCTAACTCTTACTGAAGATTAAGCCTCATTCTGGGGATAATTCTATGAATCATGACTCATCTTTTAATGGACATATATTGGGATGGTCTAAACCCCAACTCTTGAGAATCAAGTCTCATTCTAGGAACAATTCTATAAAATTTGACAATATTTCTGCTACCAATCTCAGTATCTAGGTGTTCTATTTGGATCCCCTATGGTTAAGTTCCATTCTGGAGATAATATTTAAAAGCTTATTCATCTTAGGTATCTAGGTGTTCTATCTAGATCCCTTAAGGTTAAGCTCCACTCTAGAGATAATCTTTAAAATATTATTCATCTAAGTATCTAGGTGTTCTATTTGGATCCCTTAAGGTTAAGCTCTATTATGGAGATAACCTTTAAAAGCTTATCATCTCGGTATCTAGGTGTTCTATCTGGGTCCCCTATGGTTAAACTTCATTCTAGAGAAAACGTTTAAAAGCTTATCAATTGGTCTCCATGTCATTAATTTTGGAACTAGTCTTATCAATCTCAATATCTAGGTGCTCTATGTAGACCCCCTAAGGTTAAGCTTCATTCTGGAGATAACCTTAAAAATCTTATCAATTGGTCTCTATATCATCTATCTTGAACGTATCTCATTTCTTGATCTATACATCATACTTTTTGATTTTCTTTGAATTGAATGTGTTTCTAGCACATTAATTCAAAGAGGGGATAATGTAATAACCCAAAATTGGCACATTGCCATGCTAAACCAATTCTAGTCTATTTCAATCAGTCCTAAGTCCTATTTTACTAGGAAATTCTAATTTTGATAATCTATACTTGACCTTAGTGTCAAATGCATAAAATCATTAATCTATATTAATCATTTACTTTAATTAATTCTTGAATATTCATTGAATTGGCTAAATTAACCTTTTAATTGAATTAATTTAATTATAAGTCCTAGTACTTTAATTAAATTAAATTCACCCCTTTTAGCTAATATACATGAGGAATTAAATATATTTTATTTAATTAAATATTCTCATTCTAATTGTTGAATTTAATTATTCAATTTAGAACACCCAATTATGAGGTCATATTTAATTTCCTTAAATCAAATATCTTCTCCAATATTATGTCTTCAGTTCAGAAATGGAAACTCTTAGTTGACTAAAATCATAAAAGGAATTAAATTAGTTAACTGCTTGTCCACTCAAAAGAAATCAATTAACTTCCTTTTCATAAAGAAACTTTCCATTCTAATTGAATCTCATTTCTAATATCGACCATCCATCCAAATTTATCTTAACCATTGATCAATTCTTGGATTCTATTTAAGAATATCTAAATTCCTCATTTCAAAAGGAAGGTTGCAAGTTGAAAGTATCCAATTAATGCTGGACTGTGTACTCATTTTCTCATAATATTCATAGCTTGTTATTTTCATGGAATTGCAATATCATTCTAGTATTATAATGCATTCATTTAGAATAATATTTTCTTTCATTTCTTAGCTTAATACATGCACTTCATATAAAATAGTTGCATTCTCATATAGTTCTTGTTAAAATCCTTTCTACTAAGAGGTTTGGTTTCCATATTCTCATTCTAAGAGCAAGGGAAAAATCCTTCTAGTTAGAAGGAAAGAAGTCACTCTATAAGACTTTTTGGATAAACAATCCAACGTTTATTTTGGAATGATCTCTCAAGTAATGACCTTGTTGAGTTGTGTGTGAGAATTAGAGGCTCACATTTCAAATATACATTGGGATGGTACATGAGATCCTAGTTGTGAGGGTTTGCCAATGTTGTAGGTATTCTGCAAGGCTTTCTCCTCTCTTTTTCTTGGTATGAACTAGGTCTACTATAGATAACTCAGTCTTGACTAGATGAGCATATTGAGCCACAAAGAATTTAGAAAGATCAATGAAGGTCTTAATGGTGCCCTGGGGTATATGACAAAACCATTTGAGGGTAGGCCCCCCTAAGCTTTTTGGAAAAAGTTTCGTGAGGAACATATCATTATAGGCCATGTGTTAGCAATGCATATAGAATTCCTTGATGTGTGTGACTGGGTCACTTTTCCCTCTAAATTGATCAAACTTGGAGATCTCAAAGTGTTTAGGAAATGGTGTCATCATGATGGTTTTGTCAAAAAGATATGGACAATCATTTTTCAATTTGAAAGTTTTGGAGTCCATCCCATCTTTTAGGGCTTTGAGAGAATTTTTCATCTCTTCTCATTCAGAGTTGATAGGTGGGGTAACGAGTGCCCCCAATCTAGGTGCCCCTAGTGTGGGATATGTAGTGGATGTTGAAGGATGATATGCGAAACCTTAGCGACCATATGGTGGTGGCTGAAAAATAGGTTGCACTACTATTGGGATGGATGTTATGGGTTGTTGGAATGTAGTTTGTGCATATTGCTGCATTTACTAGGTAGTATGTTGATGGGGAGTGTAATTATGGGGTTCTTTCCCTAATAGATATGGAGATTCTTGTGCATATTATTGGTCTAATGATTGTGGCTGAAAAGATGGTAGCATCAGCAATACCTGAGCCATGCTTTAGGAATGTATACCTTGCCCAATATAGGTTGGTTGTGCTCCTTCTTGAGAGAGTAACTAAGTGTTAACAGGTGCTAGGCAATTGATGTGAGGAAGAGTATTCATAACCAGGTATTGTAGTGGAGGGGTGATTTTTCTATTGCCTAAGGGTGGCATAGAAAAATAATTGGTAATGGGTGGTAATGAATAGACTTGAGGAGTGAGGGATGAAAGTGGATGAGGTATGGACATAGATGTAGTGCTAAAGGGGAGGCTAGTGGAAAGCCCTTGCACTGTGCCAAAATTCTAAGGCCCTAAAGGAAATGAGGCTAAAGTACTTTGGCTAGTGACAAATGGATTGATAGTGATGTTGGGCGAGATGGAAGATGAAGTATTTGACCCTAGTGGAGGCATTGCGATAGTGAATGGATTGGATGTGTTTTGAGATGAAAGAGAAAATGCGATGTTGCTAAGTGTAAAAGGGGTATATTGTGAAGTGAGAGATGGGTGGTGGAAGAAAATGTAGATGATACACTCATGGTTGGTTGGGATGTGCTATGTACTAAGGGTTGAGTGAGGATGGGATGGGTGTTTTTCGAAATGGGAGCAATGACTTGGGTTAAGGGGATATTCAAGTCTACTGGTTCTATTGGTGTTGGTTAGTACCCATTGTTGGGTGAAAAAAAGGATCATGAGGGACATATGACTCTTCAAATGGTGGTTGCCATCCAAACAAAGGATGTGTAGGATCTATAATGTTGGTAGGTGGTGGGCATCCAAAATCAAAGATGCCAACATTGTCTCTTAAGAAGTTTTCCATGATGGTCTCCTCATTTTGATCTATGATGGCATTAAAAATTGTTGCATGGCCAAGTTCATTCATGAAAGCATCAATATCTATGGAAGAACCAATTTCTTTAGGAGCTTGTGGTGGTGGATCTAGTCGTGTCATGAAAACTATGGAGTATGGTTGAGCCTAAGCTATGCTACTACTATGACTAGGATCCATGTCCTTCTATTTTTGTTTGTTCTTACCAAAATGTGTGGTGGGTGGCATGAATGGATGACTTTCCCAAGGATGAAATACAATAAGGATGATAATAAGTGTATGTGAAAAATGATTGCCTAGGTGTGACTAGGGTGGAGGATTTCCTAAAATGTAAAGGAAAGTGTGTGAAAGTGTGTTTAATCATACCTAAGGAACCTAAATGATATGGTACTAAGTGAAGGAGATTGTGTTTCCCTTAAATGTGATCTTGAAAATGTGATGGTGATATAAAACCCTAAGGTAGTCTTATGTCTTTGTTTGGAAGAAAAAAAGGGATCAAGTGTGAAACCCAACCTTTTTCTCAAGGTGATGTGGGACACAAGTGATAACTTATCCTAGAAAATGCTTAGGTTTAAGGATAACTATGATGGTGAGATGGATGGAGACTTCTATTTAGGGAAACAAACTGTAATGAAGTGATGCTAAATGTTTCTAAGTGATGAGTAAATAGTGGAGGGTGCTAGGGCTTAATGATATATACTTTGGGGGATTCTCAAAAAACCTAAGATTGATGACAAAAATGGGAGGAGATGATTCTATTTAAATTCTAAAATGGGATGGTGGAATTATGTGAAAGACTAAGCCTATGAGGAGATAAGTGCATAAGTGTGTGTTGAAAAAGAAGGACCTAATCAGAGTAAGTAATAGTAGAGTTTTTAATAAGGCTATGGTTGACACCTTTTTAGAGAGTTAGGTTTTGAATTTGTAATCCCACTCAGTTTGAAATGCAATGTCTACACAATCTTTCTCAACTTGGTCTAGTTTGATGATCCTTGGGTTGGGGGTATACTTCTTGTGTCCTACTTCTATTTCCTTGTAAACTAGTATTTGTGGAAGTTTAGCTTTTTTGAACTTGGTCTTGGTTTGGCCTGACATGAGATATCTCTAAGAGATTTGATCACAATTGTGGGTTTTTAGAGGTAGTGACTATGCTAAGTATAACTTTTAACCTTGGGTTGAGAATTTAAATTAGTTGAGAAGTAACTAGGTTTCAAGAGAATAGTATGTTTATGTAAAAGGGGCAAAGTGGTGGGCATTTATTTTAGGATGTAAGTACTAAAGTGGGGCAAACTAAGCTTGGGATTGTTGTGAATAGGCTTGTGAACAATAATTTTGAACAAAGGTAAGGAAGACTTATTTCGAACAAAGGTAAGGAGGAAAGTTTTCATTCAAGTAGGATATGTAACAAGGATATTTTAAAAGGGAAAAATTTGGCCCAAGGGGAAAAAAGTTTTTTTGTAGCTAGATTTTGCTAATAGTTGTTTTTGAGACAAAAAGGATAGTTTTGAAAAAGGTAAAGTTGAACCAATGAGACCAAAGTTGTTGTAAATGGACTTGCTAATAACTATTTTTGAAATAACAAGAAGGGGATCTTTCTAACATGATGGATTATGAGAAAATAGTTTCTCAAAGGACAAAGCAACTTTGAGAAAGACAAATTAGTGATCTCTTTAGCAAAAGGATTTCATAGTAACCATGGAAATTGTGCATGTTTTTACAAATTTTCTTCATGGCTATTGAGCATAAATAAGACAATTCAAACACACTCTTTATCCCTAAGGTCAAATTTTGGTTGCAATATGCTATTCAATGGCCCACAACTTGATGTCTCTTGATTTTAGTGTAATGTGTCCCTCTAATCAAAGAGGTGAGTTGATATAATAGTCAATTGACAAATGGTACACATCAAAGAATCTTCAAGGCATGGAAAATAAAAGTTACACTTCTATAGGAACAATGACCCTTGGAGATGAAACCAAAGTAGCCTTATGCCTCTACCAGGGGAGCACAATGGTGAGTAATTTTGGGGTATGTTGTTTCCCTTGCACCATGAATGAACATACCATGGATAAAATCATGAATGATTAAAATAGGGTTATAAATAGGTCTGTGGAGTCTCGCCAAAATGTATCACCTAATCTAGTAGAGTAATATATCTATTCAAAACATGTTGAAATCATGGGAAAGTTTTCCCACCTCAGGCTAACCCCAGAAACACACTATCCAAACTTGGGTGATAGAGTGAGAAAGTTTACCTTTCCCCTCATTTATATATTAGCCAAATTTTTATCGGTTTGAGCTTCTCACCAAAGGGGTGCACTTCCTAAAGGTGGATGAACTTTCTAAAAGTACTCCTAGGTTGTTGTAGATGATCTTGCTAACAATTTTTAGTAAATCCATCATGTACTTTAAGGTCTTAAGTTGCAAAAAATAGAGAAGACCAAGATGTGCTAGAGGACACAATCCAAAAACACACAAGACACTTGATTCATTTCTATTTGTATGCTTTAGTGTATCCTAATAGACTAGTTTTTTAAGACACACATGATCTTAGCATTCAATTGTCCATTTCCAACTTCACATCAATGGTCAACAAATGGAAATTGAGTCAAAAAAATTGAATCATGTGTGAAAGTTTTGAAAAGGAGGGAATACGAATGTGTTTATCCTTAGAGCATTCAACATTTTATGAATTCATTTTAAGCACTAAATTTGAGGTGTTTGCACATAATGTTTTTATATGCCATTAAATGAAGTGTTCATCACATTGGTTCAATTTTTAATACCTGACATTCAAGAGTGGATTTTTTAAATTAAACTATTCAATGAAAAATAATCTAATATTTAAACATGCATTCCATGAAAAAGTGTTTTATTTTAAGCACTAAAAGATGAAATTTCTCGGAAAACATGGTAAGAAAACCTACAAAAACATGTTAGCATTCTGCTCTAATAAATACTTGCAATTGAAAAGTGTTAAAATCTAGAACTAGTTAGTTAAACCAGTGAACCCACAGGTCCTAACCCATGATCCCACAATGCAGAAATGCATTGTAAAAATGTGGGATTATGCTATAGGATACTAGTGAAAAATGCAAAAATGTGGACCATGGGAGAAAAGGTAACAGGGAAATCCCACAAAAGCACAATTCTACAGGCTTAGGAGGTAGTGTTCTCATTGATAGATGCATCTGCAAGTTTGATGAACGAGAAAAAAAGTGAGATTTAAGGTTGATTGGATTGGTTTGGCACTCTTGTAGGTTTTAACAGTGATCTTTCTTGTAAAATCTAGCATTCCCATAGGAATAAGGTCAGCAAGAATGATGGGGGGTGTTTTAGTGGCATGTGTTGGTGGGGTTTGAGAGAGAGAGAGAGAGAGAGAGAGAGAGAGAGAGAGAGAGAGAGCAATCTCACCCTCATGGGTTCACATTCCTATTGGTGAAGGTTCTCAATTTTGCAATTGCGAGTTTGGGATTTTGGGGCTATAGGATTGTGACCAAAGGCCCTTGAAATGTTTCTTAAAGTGGAATTTTCTTTCATGGCCAGGAGTGTGATTTCTAATAAGAGACCTTGGTGGCTACAAAAAATGTCAAAAAACCACCTATGTGCACAAACAAACACAAAGCATCAGTTTGATTTGTTCAAACATTAACAAGCAAAAGTGTGATTGTAGTGACCTGAATGTAGAGTCCCACTGGGTGTGCCAAAATGTATCACCTAATCTAGTAGAGTAATAAAGGAATACCAACTAATAAAGCATTCACAAAACTAAATAAGTTAACACTTATGATAGGACAAGGTTATCACGAAAAAGAAGGCAAACGAAGAATGGTAAGCTCCTTGGGCATAACCTATGATGATGAAGCTATGTTCCTAATGGATAGGAGATGTATGCTCATGATATGCTCAAGCTTCCAATGGGTGGGGGCTTTTATCAAGTGTGTAGATGAGTGAAGGTTTCAACAATGGAGGTGTGGATTTATTTCAACATAGTGATAGTGCAAAATAGCTATGATGTAGTGGTTAGTGGAGCATTATACATTTTCATAAAAGTGGATTGATGGATTGTGAGAGGGAAGAGCTTCATTTATAAGCTAAGGGGTAGTGAAATGGAGGGTCAAGATTCAAGGATGGAAGAATGGTGAGGGAGGGCTAAGATGCTTTGAAAGGAAAGCACATGGATTGTGCTTGTTTGGAACCAATAGGGTAGTGACACTTGTCACAAGGAGGATGAGTGTGAGGGAATGGGATATTGGTTGGTCAAATGGAGTAATGTGAGAGGATGAGTATGTAAGAGGGATGTAAGAGACATAAAGAGGGATGTAAGAGGCATTAATCACATGTAAGAGCCATTAATGCTCTTGGATAGGGATAGAAGAGGATAAGGGAGACTTGTTGACTTTGGTTTGGGTTAGCAAGTCTTAACCCTTTCTTAAAGTCGTGCACATGTTTATGAGAGGGATTAGACTTAGTTTAGAAAGGGGGTTAGGAGGCAAGTGGCTTAGCTTTGATGGGATGGGTTAGTTAGGAGGCTAAGTGGGATTAGTATGGGTTAATGGGTTAGATTAGGGGTAAATGTAGGTTTTAGGGATATACATCATTTATTAAATGATTTATTTAATAAATAAGGGATGTGGGATTAAATTAAATAGATTCAATAATTAATTTAATTTAATAGAGAAATAGGGATTTAATCAATAAATTGATTTTGGGTTATTATTTGATTTTACCAATTGGACTATAGATAATTTAATTAATTAATTAATTAATAAATATTTAATCAGTTATGTCCTAAGAGATGACTAGATATGATTACCTAGTAGTGTAATTGGATTTAGTGTTAGAATTCTTTCAAATAACCGAGACGGGGGAGGGGGGGGGGGGGGGGTGAATCAGTTATTCAAGGTCTAAATGCCCTAATAATTCTTTTTTTTTTCAATTATAGTGAGCCCATTAAACTATTCATCCATCCAAGCTTAATACAACCATCCTAGCAAGTTATAGCAAATCAACATGTAGTAATAAAACATGCAAGATCAACATATGACACAATGATTTATGTGAAAACCCAATTTGGAAAAAACCACCAGTAACATGCTACTCAATTCTTACTTTTCTAAAGTGATGCCTTGTTAAAGGCTTACAACACACTGTTAAATGTGACCTTGTTAGAGGATTTCACCATACTATTAGGAATGAGCCTGGTCAAAGGATTTTAGAACATTCACTTGGAATGTCACCCTATTAAATGATTTACAACATGGCTATTAAACCAACCTAAGTCCATAGGATTTATACTAACTATTACAATTGCTAGAGAGTAACAATAATGGCTTTTGATCTAATACAACTTACAACATATCTTGCAGATTACAGATCACACTTTAGTTCAATCCTTTGCTTGGCTTTAATCACTGTAGCTCTGACAGCTTGTCATCTCAAGCTTTGTCTCCTTGAGTCTTCTTGCTCATCATACCAATGCAATCATATCTGTGGTCATCTATCGAAATAGAGTATTTGTGCTCTCTTTCTCCTTAACACCTTCTTTAGCACTTCATTCTTTCATGCTTGACCATCTTCTTTGCTTCATGACCTTATGACTCCTTAAATAAAAATCTGGAATACCTTTCCTACTCGATTCTCCCTCTCCAACTTAGGGTTTCAATAGATTAGGTAGGATAAAATGTATCTTTCCCATATCTTGCTTTTATCTAAAAACTTCGTGTAGAATCCAATTGTATTCACCAAAAATGTTTTACATAGTGTTCTGTGCCACCAACTCATCATTCTTGTCTTCTATCTGATTCACAAAATTCTAGATAACTACTATGTTGGCTTAGATTTGGCGAATCTTTGATTTTCAAAATAATGTAGCAATTCGGCATCATTGGTTTAATGATGCTTGACTTCTTCTATGATACTTGACACTTTGTGTCATGCTCGGTACCTGATCTTCACTCGACACCTAAAGGCTACTCAGAACTTGAAGATCACTTGGCACTTGAAGATCACTCGACACTTACTAAAGTTAAACTTTGCTCAGCTTCAACTGAGAATCTATTCAACACTAACTAGCTTGCTCGGCTCTCTCTAATGAACTTAGTTAGGCTTTACAAATAACTTAGCTAAACCTTACATCTTTGATGTGTTTTAGTGTGCCCATTCTCTATGTCTTAGTGTATGACATCAATACACTATTTCATCAATGGCTTAGCTGATCCTTATACTTCATTATAACATCATAACTTCAACCTTTCTCCAGGTGTTTTGGTTACACCTTATTAATTGCCTCCTCCTTGTCAATCAACCAATTGATAGTATTTGGATCACTAAAGCAACTGTCATTCCTGCAAGTAGCAAGTTTGACATCAATGACAAAACAATGATTGAGAACATTCTTTACCAATTCCATTACTTTCCATTCATGATCTTTTCAATCATTTCCAACAATCTCTCTCTTTGGCATTGATGGCAAACCAAACTGATCAATTGATCAACTTAGTTGCCACAAAAATTATATACATTTTTTGCTACTTTTTCCTTCCTTCTTGATTGCTGCATCCTTACTATTGATCTCATATATCTCCATATCTTTACCTTTCAGTTTCTCATAAATCTCCCTCTTTCATATATATCTCCCTCTTACTTTGTATTGATCAGTTTTCTGCATATATCTCCCTCTTTGACATAAATACCAAAGATGTAGCATCTTTAACATGCAAAATATAAGCTTTGCATCTCATGTTTTCTCCCTCTATCACCATGCTTGTGACTAATTTGGATTTTTTGCTCCTGCTATCATCCTCTACATCATTCTTTTGATATTCAGTGATTAGTTCCTGTTGATGTAGGGCAGCTTCTTTGTTGCTTTAAACTGCTTGCATTAGGGGCATTACCCCCAACTTGCCGCTAAGATATTCATAAGCATCCTTGGGCAATAGTTTGGTGAAGATATCTATAGTTTGTTCCTTTATGTGAATGTACTCCATCTTCACTTTTTTGTCTTCTACCAATTCTCTAACATAGTGATATTTGATTGCAATATGCTTGATTTTTGCATGCATTACCGGATTCTTGGATGTGCTTGTATTATCACAATACAATATCATAGGTTTGGTTACCTCTTCTTTCATTCCTTTCAATAGCTGTGTGAGCCACACAATTTTTGTGTAATTGACTGTTGTTGTCACAATCTGATTCTGCAGTGGACTGAGATGTGCATATTTGCTTCTTACTAGTCCAAGTAACTAGCCTTTTACCTAAAATAATGCTCCTCCACTTGTGCTTTTCCTATCATCAATGTTGCCTCCCTAATTTGCATCTGTGTATGCATGGAGCTCAAACTTCTCATTCTTTTTGTAATATAGACCAAAATCATCAGTTCCTTTGAGATACCTCAATATTCTTTTTATTGTTGTGAGATGATTTTCTTTAGGATTAACAGAGAATCTAGCTACTATTCCAACTGCTAATTCTATGTCTGGTCTGCTATGTACAACATATTGTAGTTTTCCAATCATGGATCTGTACATTGTTTGATTGACTTCAATTGATACATCATTTTTGGATAGCTTATGTCCTATTGCCATTGGTGTGCTGACTGGTTTGGAGTCTTCCAATCCAAACATTTTAAGTATCTCTTTGATGTACTTTGATTGTGTCATAAATATACCATGTTTTAGTTGATGTACTTGCAATCCAACAAAAAATTTGATCTCTCCAAACATAGACATCTCAAACTCATGTTTCATTTTGTCAACAAAACTTTTGTAAGGCACTTCCTTTCCTTGAAAAACTATGTCATCCACAAAGATTTCAAATACATTAATATCCTTACCTTCTTCTGATTTGATCTACATGTTGTTGTTATCATCTGTTATTTCAAATCCTATTTGCACTAGATACTTGTGAAGTCTCTCATACCATGCTCTAGGTGCTTGTTTCAGACCATAGAGTGCTTTATGTAGTTTACAAACCATATCCCTATTGTTCTCATCAACATATCTTTCTGGTTGTTCAATATAGACTTCCTCTTCCAATATACCATTTAGAAAAGCAGACTTTACATCCATCTAATAGAATTTAAAACCTTTATACGCAGCATATGCAAGTAAGGTTCTTACTCCTTCCATTCTAGCAATAGGGGAAAATGTTTCCCCATAGTCTAATCTTTCTTCTTGAGCATAACCCTTACATACTAGTTTGGCTTTGTTTCTAGTAATCTCACCATTCTCATCTAGCTTGTTTTTGAATACCCATTTGGTGCCAATCACATTCTTGTCAACTGGTCTGGGAACCATACTCCAGGTTTTGTTCTTCTTTATTTGATCAATCTCTTCTTCCATAGCTTTATATCAATCACCATCTTGTAATGCATCATACATTGTTTTATGTTCAAATTTTCTTAACAAATAT
Source organism: Cupressus sempervirens (assembly GCA_028749045.1). NCBI lineage: Eukaryota > Viridiplantae > Streptophyta > Pinopsida > Cupressales > Cupressaceae > Cupressus > Cupressus sempervirens. The sequence continues at coordinate 480,811,386 of CM053793.1, read as the reverse complement.
GATTCATTTCTTAGTCTATTCCTTGTCATTGGTCTTACATCTTTGTCACCAATTATCTATTCAACAGGGTGATGTTTCTTTACATATTTGGATAGTCTTGGTTCTATCCTTGTTTCCATGTTTGATCTTTTAGATTTAGGGTCACTATGCACTTCATTGTCAAGTAGTTCTAGATCTCTTTCATGTGTACTGACTTTAGAGTCAAAATGTGCATTTCTTTTATTTTGCAACTCAACTTCTGAATGCAGCTCGACATTCACTGGTTGTGACTCTACTGAAACTGAAACTTGCTGTTGAATCCCAATTTGATTGATAGTATCCTCATCAACAGGCATTCCTTCATAAGAATACACAAAGGTTCTAAAGTCATCCATTCTCTTTGGTTTTTCAACTTGGACATCTATATGCTCATCAAAGTTTACATTTGCACTTTCCACAATTTTGTCAGTGTTAGTATTTAAACACTTATATGCTTTACTTCTAGTGGAGTAACCAAGGAATATGCCTTCATCACTTTTTGCATCAAATTTTCCATTTCTAGCATCTTTAAGGATAAAGCATTTGCAACCAAATACTTTGAAATGCTTTACATTGGGTGAGTGACCATACCATAGTTCAAAAGGTGTTGCACTTGTACCTTTCTTGACTTGTACTCGGTTTAGTGTATCATGAACAACCACACTTACAACTTCTCTCCAGTACTTTAGAGTGACAGTCTTTTCCATCATTAATGTTCTAGCACAGTCAATCACATATCTATTTTTTCTCTCAGCAATTCCATTCTGTGGGGAAGTTCTAGGAGTTGATGTTTGTCTCTTGATTCCTTTATCATTGCAAAATGTCTCAAATTCATTTGATGTGAATTCACCACCTCTATCTAATCTCAAGCATTTCAAACTCTTCCCTATTTTCTTTTCAACTCTAGCCACATACCACTTAAACATTTGAAATGCATCAAATTTTTGCTTCAAGAACATAATAGTAATCATCTTGGAATAGTCATCAACAAACAACATTATATATTTATCTCCTTTATAGCTTTGTACTTCTATTGGACCACATAAGTTAGTATGGACTAACTCAAGTACTTCTTTAGATGTATTGTTTTTACTCTTAAAACTTGACTTAGTCATCTTTCCTAGCTGACATTGTTTGCACATGATTTTGTCGGGCTTCTTTAGTTTAGGTAAACCATTGACTTTCTTCATTTTACTGATATTGACCAGATTATCAAAGTTGACATGACATAGCCTTCTATGCCATAACCAGACATCATCAAATGTTGCAACAAGATAGGAAGCATTTTCCATATCAAGATAAAATAGATTACTTCTTGTTTGATCTCCTTTTCCTATCAATTTACCATCGGTATCATAGATTTTTGTAGTTTTGTTTTCGAATTCTACTTTGCACCCTACATTGCCTAACTGTGAGACACTTAGCAAATTATAGTTCAGTCCTTCAACATAGTATGCATTATCACAAGAAATTTTCTCTGTAAGCTTAATGGAACCTTTTCCTTTAATTTGACATGGAGCATCATTACCAAATCTAACACTATTTCCATCATACTGAGTAAAGTTAACAAACTTACTTTTGTCTCCTATCATGTGATGTGACCATCCATTGTCTATGATCCATCTGTCATTCTTGTTCATACATGTTACCAGTTCTGTAGGCTCTTCTTCATCAGACTAGTCCTTCATGGCCACATAAACAATTTCATCATCATTATCATCGGAATCCTCTTCAGCAATATAGCACTTCTTGCCTTTGTCTTTGTAATCTTTCTTATCATCTTCTCTTCTATATTTGTATTTGTTGCCTTCCTTGTATTCCTTTTTCTATGTACACCTTGTAGCAATATGTCCTACTTCATTGCAATTGAAACAGATGATAGGCAACTTACCTTTGAATTTCCCTTTGCCTCTATGAAATCTTCTGGCTAGTAATGCTTCCAATTGTTCCACATCTTCCTCATTAGTGCTACTATCACTGGATACATATTTCATCTTTCTTCCCTTCTTTGATTTCACCTATTCAACATCTTTCAGTGATAGCTTGGCCTTGAAAGCAGATTCAACGTTATTAGGTCTATAGTTGTCAAAGTTAGATAACTCAAATGCAGTGAGTCTACCCACCATACCTTCAAAACTTAGATTGTTTCCTAGCACACATCTTAGCTCTTGTATAGATGATACTCTAATAGCATAGATAGGGAGCAAGGTTCTTAAGAACTTACTATTAACAGTATCATCATCTAATTGACCACTCAAACATCTTATTGCACTTACCACCTCCTTTATTCTAGAGGCATAGTGAGCATCATTCTCACTTTCTTCCATTTTCATATCATCAAACTTTCCTCTAAGGATTTCTCTTTTTGCTGTTTGGAAATTTTGATCTTCTCCATAAATTTTTGATAGGGCTTTCCACATCTTGAATGCAGTGTCACATCCTTTTATATCATCAAATTTATCATAGTTGAGTGTAGAAGCAATTTCCAACATTGTTTGATTGTGTTCCTATTTGTTTCTCAAATCTTCTGCAGTAAGAGTACCAGTTGAATCAACATGTTCAGTAACAATTGAATTTTGGGCATAATCTCCTATGGATCCAAGATGTAGCTTCATCAAACTTTTCCATGCAACAAATCTGTCTTTGTTGAGCTTGAGAACTTCTCTCTTAGGCATTTTGATCTTTTCTGCTTCTAGCCCCTTTAAACTAAGTCAGCAACAAAGCTCTGATACCAATTGTTAGAATTCTTTAGAATAATTGAGGATGGGGGGGGGTGAATTAGTTATTCAAAGTCTAAATGCCCTAATAATACTTTTTTTTCAATTATAGTGAGCCCATTAAACTATTCATCCATCCAAGCTTAATACAACCATCCTAGCAAGTTACAACAAATCAACATGTAGGAATAAAACATGCAAGATCAACTCATGACACAGTGATTTATGTGGAAACCCAATTTGAGAAAAACCACCAGTAACATTCTACTAAATTCTTACTAAAGTGATGCCTTGTTAAAGGCTTGCCCTGTTAAAGGCTTACAACACATAGTTAACTGTGACCTTGCTAGAGGATTTCACCATACTGTTAGGAATGGGCTTGGTCAAAGGACTTTGGAACATTCACTTGGAATGTTACCCTGTTAAAGGATTTAGAACATGGCTATTAAACCAACCTAAGTCTATAGGATTTATACTAATTGTTACAATTGCTAGAGAGTAACAATAATGGCTTTTGATCTAATACAACTTACAACATATCTTGCAGATTACAGATCACACTTTAGTTCAATCCTTTGCTAGAAACATTCCCAAAAACTTGCTCATTATGAAAGTATGGATCAACATGCTCTTGGATTTCAAAATTAGATTGTAAATTATTTCCATCAAATGACTTATGCATGCTATCTAATGGAAGCACAAAGGCTTCATACTCTACTTGATTCAAGGAGTCACATACATCATGGATTTTATAGTCACCTTGTGTAACTAGATATGAAGGTTATATGAAATCTGATTTCTCCTCATTTGTAATATTTTCTATCATTCAATTATATTCAACATTTTTTGAAACTCCTTTACATTCTCAAAACAATGGATTAGTCACCAAGTTGCAAAATATACCACGAAAGTGGTCACATAAAATATGTTGATTACTATCATTGTCTCTTTCCAAAAACTCATTGGAATGGACTTTGAATCTATCAAACTTATCATCCAGAGACTCATCAGCATGAGAGGAAAACTCAAAATTAGAATCTTAACTTTGAGCCATTTCCTTTTCATCATATGAACAATCAAAACTCATTGCAACACCATCAACAGGAGAAGAATACTAAATCTCCCCTTAGTAGTACTCCCCACATTAGATAATTTGTCATGTGTATTGGCATTTGAACTACTATCATATACACCTCCAAAACTTGACACAAAATATTTAGATTTTGTATTTCCTTCAACATCAAACTCAGGGGAAAGGAATTCATCATATGAGAAAACATAACTAGGGGAAACATAAGCATCCTTAGAAACATTTGCATACCTTTTAAAGTCATGAGCCAATAGCACTAAAATTTCATTAGTATTTAGCAAGACTTCATCACAAGTCTATTCTCCTTGGCTATGATCATAATCTAGATGACCCAAAAGAATTATAACAGTAGTATCATCAATAAAAACAATCTAAAAAATTAGATGCCTTATCATAATTTATTTCCTCTTCTCTATATAACACCTCAACACTAGATACCTCACCATACTCATTTTTGTCACAAGAAGAGTAACCCCTACTAAGTCTAGAGTTTTCTTCAATCTCATACGTACTTTCACATGATTCATTTTCAGTTATATATCAATCTTTCTCTTGCTGACTACAATCATCTAATTCACTAAAACTTGAGTACCTCTCTTCACAATCAAAAAATAAATTATCATCGTTTATGGATTCATCATATTTAGTATGACTTTCAACACACTCACTATTACTATTAGAAGATTCAATATGATATCTATTGTTATAAAAATCACTCTCCATATTCTTGATATATACTTCAATTTGCAAAAGCTTTTGTAATCTTAAATGTGCTATCCAATCAACTAAATTGGGCATGAAAGCTTCTAGGAAGATAATGGGCCATGAAGATTCCTTAGGTCTAAATGAAACATGAAGCTCCATGAGTGCTAACTTAAACTTCATATAAATTTGATAATCTCTTTGACCTTGTATACTTCCTACTATATTTCCTATGAAGATAATGATCCAATTATGAAGTTCTTTTTTCAACATAAAAAATTCTTCAAGCACACTTTCATGACTTGGTAAACAACCTTCAGACTTAAAGTCTAAATCCATTTTGAAACAATTTTCTACCTCTCTCCTTAGTGCTGAAAATCATTGAATTGAGGCAACCGTTCTTATCACTCAATTTTCACGAAAGATACTACATGAAAATTAAAGTACCTTTAATTGTTAATGCTATTGGATCTATTGATTTGGCACAAGTGTAAACATGAACTTCTTCACACCATACATAAAACCATATAGAGTCATCACCTCTTTGAAAAGAGGACTACAAAATCACTTCTTTGATTTATCTTTTAACACTTCAACTTCATAAAGCAAAAGATGCATACAAAACTTTAATTTGTAAATTAAGAACTTATAACTTTATTTTCTAAGAAACTACTATAAAAGCTTCAGATTTTCCCAACAAAAAAGTTGAAATTCTTTCAAATCCTTTATTGAATTCAATTTGGAACTGGTACAAAGATCTCTGGGAGTTGCCACTGTTAATTTTTTTTTTTGACACATAATTGATTACTTGAAATATTTGAACCAAAAATTTGTGGAAAACTTGTAAAACATCAAAACACCTTTGGAGAATTACACACTTGGAAAAGAGAAAAAAAATTGATCATTTTTGACTCTCAATTTTACAACACTTTAAAACATTACCCAGTTGAATTGATTGATAATAAACTTTGGTTATAGCACAATTTTCCTGAAACCTTCAAAGAATTGCTGTCATGAATAAGCATTACTGAGAGACATGAATTTTCAACAAGGAAGTGGAACAAGCATCATAACCTTACCATTATAGAATTTTTTTCCATGCCTTTCTTTTTGCTGTATTGAATCTCTTTCCAAATTCTCAAGGTTTGTGTACTAGAGAGAATCAATACATCCCCAACAGAGTCATCATTTTGTTGGATCTTGCTTTAATAGTGATTCCAACTACTAGGTAGCCAAGTCAATATTGCACCTACGGGCACTATCTCCCATGGTGGATACAAATTGTCAAGAACTCGGGCCAACTATAAGGTTGAACTTCTTCTTCTTCTTTAGGATTTGCAAAAACTAGGTGAGTAGACCTTAGATTTGTTCATATGGTACTAGTTGCCAAAACATACATCTGAATATAGAAAAAGAAGGTAAAAACCCCAAATCTTTTGTGCTTATGTGAATGACAAAGGCATGAAATAGTTAATAACATAACTTATGAGATTGAAAATCTAAGTGTAGGTTATCCTCCTCATCTCTGCAACATGAAAGGGAAATGCATATTGATTAATTGATTGATATCAACAAAACCCAAATATGAAACAACAAGATGCTTGTAGATTCTATAACTAATTAGTGCCCTATCCATTGGGTATTCCACAAATCACAACATACATTAGGTATCGATGATCTATCCATTTACTTTGTAAATTAGATATCTATGCTCAATCTAAACCTCATATTCATCAAATATCCTTCTCATAAAATTCATAACCCTGTCAAGATAAGAAATCATTTATTTGATTCTTTGAATCAAATGCAAAACACATCAATACATACAACCCAAAATGAATTTCAACTAGATCTAGAATCTTTGACCACAAATCACAAAAAGGTTACAAGAAACAGAGATAGAAGAGAAGAATCAGAATGAAACTAAGTAATTTGTTATTCTTTGTATTCATTCCTTTGAAACAATTACATTTAATATGCATGAATGAATCATAAGATACCAAATAGATCATAACTATACTCTATACTTCATTATTTGTTGTTCATACAAAGAAAAAATGCTAAAAGAATGGAGGAAACCCGGTTGAGAACTTGCTCAAAAATTTGGGAACCCACAAACATACAATGAAAGAAGAAATAAAAATATAGATGAGCAAGGAAGCCCTAATTTTAGCTAGAATTGGCACTTGTCCACTTGAATCTCCCTCCAATGCTATTGCAAAATATCTTTCCTCTCTCTAGAATGGAAATTCAGATCAAATCCCATCATTACGGCCAACAATCTCTAAAAGTATTGAGAAAAGCCCCTTTCTGATAAATTGTTAGATTTGATGTAAAAAGTTTCCTCAAACTTGAACAAACTGATTTGGAGACAAAAAAAAAAGTGCTAAGACCCTCTCCGAATTTGGCACATACCCATTTCACTATTTGGCCAAAAATTGATTTTGAACTACCCATACCAGAAAGAAATTGGATAAAAAGCACCTCAAAAAAACTCAGTATAAATTTTACCCACTGATACCTGTGCATCAAATTATTAAAAATTAGGAAAGTAGACTCCACATTCTTTTGACCAATATATAATAAGCCTATATTGGCCTCAAGGAAATGCCCTGGGTGTCCAAAAGAAGTTGTGTAGTGCCTCACTTGTTTATTTTGTTTTCAGAGATACTTGTACTCATGTTATTATTTTTTTTAATTTTGGATGACCTAAGGGTCAGATTTTATACTTTGATTTTAGTATCATAGATGTTAGATTACTATGTCGTTTAGTTTATCATATTTCCATGTTGATGTCATTTTGAGATGACAATATGTTTTATGATGATACATGGTTATCTAGTATTTGAACATATATTTTAATTTGGTTATATGTTGAATTTAATGCTATAGTTATTTACTTCATTCTTTCTTGTGATACTTTATGCAAACATGAGTAATGTAAATGGAATATTTTAGTATATTTGAATAAATGGTTAAATTAAGTATTTAAAGCATTTATTGCTTTGGCTATGTTATTATATGCAATTGCACTTGATCATGTGTTTTAGTATGTAGGAATTACATCGCTTGTAGTGGCACCTGGAGATAGTGATTTAGTTGTTCATTATTACCAATTTCATTCCTGTATGGTCAATGTATATCATTTAATTGTTAAATTAAACCTTCTAGTGACTTGATTTAAATCTAGAATCATTTGCACTATGTGACTAGACTAGTGACTATGTCTATGCATTTAGAGATTTGCATTGTCACAAAGGTTGTTAAGGAAATTTATGTGATTTTGGGTTTTCAGTCTTTTAATTTTATTGAATGTAATGTTTGGCAGCTTTTCCATAGATGAATTCCAATTGCTTGGAATAACTTGTTTTCTTTTGGGTTGATAAATTGTTCAACTAGTCCTTTTGGTTATGTGCCCTAATCAATTATTCACTTGAAAAGTCAATAAGTATTGAAAGAGGAAATTATTTCCTTACTTCTCACTTTAGGAAATTGAGAATTTGATAGCTTTTTCCAAAATCCTCTTTTGGATGATTACATTTCTATTCATTGTGATAACTAGGGCCAAAGGCTCACCCAGCTATCCAAACCACCCTACAAGAGTTAACACAATAGAAATGAACACAAAGAACAGCAACCAAAGGAGAGAGAAGAGCAAATACTTCTATTGATTTGTCAAAATAGCTTCATACATGCCCAGTTGTGAGGCCTTCTAGGTTACAGCCAATTACAATACATTCAGTTACAAAGATCCAACAACAAATTTGCACTTTCAGTTTTTCTCCCTCATTTTCTCTCTCTGAAGCTTTCCTAATTCTAAGCCTAACCATTCTATTTATACTTGCCAAAATGGCTTATAGATCATTCTAGAATCATTACATAAGAGGAAGGCTGGCCCAACAATGGTCTAGAATCATCCCAAGAAAAGATCTTAACATAAATGTTGCAAATGAAATAAATCTTGCAAGTTAGCTCACAAAATCACATCCAAATACTGACACTCAACATACAGTGGGTAACTTGGCACATGAAGAAACATTCAACATGCACTGAGTAACTTGGTACATGAAGAAACACTCAACACACACTAGGTAACTCAACACATGAAGAAAATAGGGTTACTAGGCACATGAAGAAAATAGGATTGCTAGGTACATGAAGGAATTACTAGACACATGAAGAACTGCTAGGCACATGAAGGAATTGCTAGGCACATGAAGTACTACTAGGCACATGAAGGAATTGCTAGGCACATGAAGTACTACTAGGCACATGAAGGAATTGCTAGGCACATGAAGGAACTACTAGGTGAACAAAATGAGCAAGATAATAAGGCAACCCAGGATGCTCCTACATCAGACATTCGGGGTTGAAAGAAATGATTCTCTTGAATCATTGAGATGTCCCAACCTAAGCTAAATCCAACTCAAATTGAGAAATCAATGAAGCATCTTCAATAGGTCTATTCTTCCACTTCACCAAATATTCATAGTAATATTTTCCTCTTGTACTCTTGCCAACTCTTCGATCCAATATCTGTTCAACTTCCTCAATCTATTTCTTAGGGTAATCATCTAGTATAAAAACTTCATCCTCTGACTCTTGATACTTATACAAATCAACAATATTAAATATAGGAGATATATCCATGTCATTATGTAACTCAACTTCATAAGAATTACCACTGTCAAACTTCTTCAAGATCTTACAAGGTCCAAATTTCTTCATCTTTAGCTTGCTTTATGTTCCAATTGGAAATCTTCCTTTTTTTAGATGAACCATCACCTCATCATCAACTTGAAAATCATGGTGTCTTCTAGACTAATCAACATTCTCCTTATACTTTTGATTGCTTTTTTCCAACCTCAACTTCACTTCCTTATGCAAGGACTCCATAAAATTAGAAAATTCTTCTCCTGCAGTGCTTTTCTTTTCTTCACCAACAACATCTCTCAAATCTAATATACCTCTAGGATGCATTCTGGTAACAATCTCAAAAGATGTCTTCCCTGTACTTCTATTCATAGAATTATTATATGCAAATTTAGCTTGTGCCAATACCATCTCCCAATTACTCGACTTATTCCCAACTAAACATCTTAGCAAATTTCCCAAGCTTCTATTCACAACCTCTATCTGTCCATCTGTTTGTGGATGGAATGTAGAACAAAACTTCAATTTAGTACCCATCTTCTTCCACAAAGTCTTCCAAAAATAACCCACAAACTTATTGTCTCTATCTGAAATAATGCTTCTTGGTAATCCATGCAATCTCACAATCTCTTTAAAGAAAAGTTCAACAACATGCTCAACATCTGATGTCTTCTTACATGGTATAAAATGAGCCATCTTAGAAAATCTGTCCACTACAACAAATATGTAATCATACCCCTTCACTATTTTAGGCAATCCAAGAACAAAATCTGTACTAATGTCAGTCCAAGGTTTCTCAGGAACAATAATAGGTGTATATAAACCAGTATTTTGATTCACTCCCTTTGCAACTTGACAAAATCCACAACTCTTTACAAATTTCTGAACATCCTTATACATTTGTGGCTAATAATATTTCTCTTTTAGCAAACTCAATTTCTTATCAATTCCAAAATGTCCAACTAATCCACCACTATGCTTTTCCTTAATCAAATTCAACCTCATAGGACTTCTAGGAATACACAATTGAATACCTTTGAACACCATACCTTCTTGAATGAAATACTCATCATACTTACATGTGATCTATCAGATTTGGTGCTTTGCACTCTCTCCATGCCTCAGAAAAATCAAGATCAACATCATATAAATCTTTCATCTGATCAAAACCAAGAACTTCAACCTTCATTTCAGTCAACAAAGAACATCTTCTACTCAATGCATCAACAACTTTGTTAGTAACTCCACTCTTATGCTTGATCACAAATGTAAAACTCTAAAAATACTCAACCCACTTCATATGTCTTTGATTCAATTTATGTTGACTTCCCAAGTATTGTAAAGCTTTATGATCATTATACAACACAAACTCCTTAGGCGTCAAATAATGTCTCCATTTCTTCAATGCTTGAACAATGGCATAAAATTCTTGATCATACACAAAATATTTCCTTTTAGCATCATTCAAATTTTCACTAAAGAAAGCAATAGGCTTACCTTCATGACTTAATATAGCTCCTATTGCATCACCACTTGCATCACATTCAACTTGAAATACTTTGTTTAAATCAGGTAAGGGCAATACAAGTAATTCAACAACCTTTTGTTTCAAAGTCTCAAAACTCTTATCATCTCCATGTGTCCACTTGAATTCCTTTTTATCTCCCCTCATTGTTTTAGTCATAGCATTACAAATAGCACTGAAATTCTTTATAAACTTTCTATAAAAACTAGCCAAATCATGAAATGATCTTACCTCCCCCACATTCTCAAGTGTAGGCCATTCCAAAATTGCTTTAACCTTCTCAGGATCCATCCTCAATCCATCAGCTAAAATCAAAAATCCAAAATACACAATCTCCTCTTGCATAAAAGAATATTTTTTCAAATTAATCAGTAACTTTTCCTCTTTCAATCTCCATAATACTTGTTTAATATGCTCAAGATGTTCTTCCTTAGTCTTGCTGAATATCAAAATATCATCCAAATAAACAATCACAAACTTACCCAAGAATCTTTTCAAAACTTCATTCATCAACCTCATGAAAGTACTAGGTGCATTAGTCAGACCAAAAGGCATAACCAACCATTCATACAAACCATCTGTTGTCTTGAAAATAGTCTTCCATTCATCACCTTCTCTGATTCTAATTTGATGATAGTCACTCTTAAAATCAATCTTGGTAAAATACTTTGCTCCACTCAAGAAATCCATTATGTCATCCATCCTTGGCATAGGAAACCTATATTTCATTGTTATCTTGTTAATGGCTCTGGAATCAGTACACATTCTCCATTCTCCATTCTTTTTAGGTGCTAATATAGTAGGTAAAACACATGGACTCAAGCTTTCTCTGATCAAACCTTTCTACAACAACTCATGCACTTGTTTGTTAAGTTCTTCATTCTCTGCAGGTGTTAATCTATATGGTGCTTTGTTTGGAAAACTAGTTCTAGGAATCAAATCCATATATCGACTTACACTTTTTACTAGAGGTAAACTATCAGGAATATCATCAGCAATAATTTATTTATACTCATTCAACAACTCTAGAATTTCTTCTGGCACTTGGTCAATACTCCCATCTATAATTCAGTCACCACTCACTAGCACTTGGTTAACACTATTTTCTTGCACTCGATCTCCATTGACAAAACTTGGTTTTCTTGGAATTATAGCAAAACATACTTGATTATTTTTCATTTCTTTTTCAAATTATTTGCCATTAACCATGCAAATTTTTATAGCAGTACAATTAACCTCATCTGGACTTTTGATCAAAGGCAACAATGTTTGTTTCTTCCCATTCACCCAAAGAGTTTATTGATTCAATCTTCCATCATGTACAACATATCTATCATATTGCCAAGGTCTACCCAAAAAAATATGACAACAATCCATGGGCATAATATCACACAAAACTTCATCAAAGCAATGTCCAATTTTGAACTTCACAAGGCATTGCTCACTTACCAATATCTTATGCTCATCTTTGATCCATGAAACATGATAAGGTTTGGGATGTTTCAGCCTCTACAACTACAACTTTGTAACTAGCTCTTCTGATGCCAGATTTGTAGAACTTCCACTGTCAATGATCACTTTACAACATTTTCCAACCATCTTACATCTTGTCTTGAAAAGACTTCTCCTTAAAATAGGTTCCTCATCACCTTCCTTATTACATAAGGTTCTTCTCACCATCAAATTTTCTCTAGCCTCAAGTTCACTTGGTGAACTCTTAATGTCTTCTTGAATCATAGCATTTCTATTATTCTGCCCACCTTCAGAAGATTTACATTCAAAGGATCTATGCCCTTCTTTTCCACATCTAAAATAATTACCATGAAATCCACCTCTAGAATAAGAATTACCTCTTCTTCGGTAAGAATTACCACTTTTCCATTTAGTCTTGCCTTTGTCATCATTCCTCCATTCATATTTTCCTTTATCTTGCATAGAACTATCAAATCTACCACTTTCTCCATAAGATCTACCTCTGTCTCTCTGAAATCTACCACCTCTACCTCTCTGTCTTTGTTCATGCTTCTTTGTCAAGATCTCCTCAGCTTTCAAGGCATATTGATATGCTTCTTCTAGACTTTCTAGCTTCACAAAACTTATTTCACCTTGTATTCTAGATCTCAATCCATTAATGTACCTTGCAATTTTTTCAACATCATCATCCACATGTCCAGATCTGATGTCTAATCTATAGAATTCCTTAGTATATTCTTTTACAGTCATGTCCTTTTGTTTCAAATTTTGCATCTTTCTCAACAAGCTAACTTGGTAATCAGTAGGAAGGAATTTTTTCTTTACCTTGTTCATCATCTTTGGCCAAGTTCTGATATTCTCCTTTCCTCTCCTTTGTCTATCAGTTTGCAAGTGCTCCCACCATAGTGATGCATGACCTTTCAGCCTAGTGATTGCAATCTTCACCTTTCTATTATCAGGAGTGTTTTCATACTCAAAGAACTTCTCCATATTAGAGATCCAATCTAGCACATCATTCGTATCCAATTTTCTATCATAAGGAGCAACTTCTATAGTAGGTTTTGAATTTTCTCTAGACAATACTCTCAACAATCTTTCCTCATCTTGATCTTCTTTAGGTTTTGGATTATGGTTTGGTGTTGCTACTTCATCATCACTTACATCATCAAGATGTGCTCCTCTCCTCTAGGCTGTCTTCACAACATCTAATCTAGCTACAATTTGTCTCAACTGATCCAATATAGAATTATGAACATTATTTCCTCAACTACAAACCATCTTTACAAATCAGGTTCTTGCAAGATCATAACCCTCTACAAGTTATAGGTCAAATCCAAAAGTCTGCCACCCTACAACCAAATCCAAATTAGGGTTCTACATGATCCAATCTCCACAAGGATGAACCTCAAGCTTTGATACCAACTGATGCAGGCAAGAGGGATGAATAACTAGGGCCAAAGGCTCACCCAGCTATCCAAACCACCCTGCAAGAGTTAACACAATGGAAATGAACACAAAGAACAACAACCAAAGGAGAGAGAAGAGAAAATACTTCTATTGATTCATCAAAATATCTTCATAGATGCCGAGCTGTGAGGCCTTCTGGGTTATAGCCAATTACAAAAAATTTAGTTACAAAGATCCAACAAAAAATTCACACTTTCAATTCTACTCCCTCATCTGCTTTCTCTAGAGCTTTCCTAATTCTAATGCTGAACATTCTATTTATACTTGCCAAAATAGCTTATAGATCATTCTAGAATCATTAAATAAGAGGAAGGCTGACCCAACAATGGTCTAGACTCATCCCAAGAAAAGGTCTTAACATAAATGTCGCAAATGAAATAAATCCCGCAAGTCATCTCACAAAATCACATCCAAATATTGACACTCAGCATACACTAGGTAACTTAGCACATGAAGAAACACTTGGCATGCACTGAGTAACTTAGCACATGAAGAAACACTCGACACACATTGGGTAACTCGGCACATGAAGACAATAGGGTTACTAGGCACATGAAGAAAATGGGATTGCTAGGCACATGAAGCAATTATTAGGCACATGAAGAACTGCTAGGCACATGAAGGAATTGCTAGGCACATGAAGGACTGCTAGGCATATGAAGGAATTGCTAGGCACATGAAGGAACTACTAGGTAAACAAAATGAGTAGGATAACAAGGCAATCCAAGATGCTCCTGCATCATTAGTGTCATTGGATCTAGCTCAGGGAGACCTTACTATGTCATGCCTATGAATTTTAGTAGCTTCTACAAGTTATTTATTTTATTATGTCATTTCCTATTTCATCCTCTTTTTTTGTCAGGTAGTGCTCTTCTATTTTCATGTTTTATCCCAGTTTTTATATCTATTTATGATAGTTGGTTGTTAGGAGGTTGAGAACTAGTGTTCACGTCTATTTATATTTGTTGGTTCTACCTAGTTGGTTGGGTATGAACATTTTCCCTATTTCTAGGATGAGGGTTTAGAATTTCACACTGTTATGCTAGCCATTTTTACATATGGTGTTTGAACCTAAATTTTATTGGATTTTCATAGCTTTTGTGCCCAAAGACCAAATGAGTTTTATTTTTGATGTTTTCGAGTTTTGGGGTTTTTACCATGACTTTTGTGTCACCTAGTTATCTAAATTTTTCTTGGCATGTTATTGATGGTGGACTTGTATCATTTGTAGGATGTTAGTTAGATCATTGTTGCACTTTTATGTTGCATTGGGATACAAGCTGCATCCATCCTCCTGAGCTTATTTTTGATTGACTGTTATTTTCTGCTTATGTTCTCATCTAGCCCTTGTGTTTGATCTTTGTGATAGTGTTGCACCACACACGAGTACGTGCACATACATTTTTTAGGTGACTTGCGAGGCCCAATCTCCTATTTGTGTTTCACTAGAGGTATGTTCATTTGGGTTGGGGATATGCATGCCTATAGGCACTAACTGTGTGATGAGCATGGGTATATAGATTAAGGTTGTGGAGGGGCTTCTCCATGTGGTATCCTTGACATGGTGCACATGTAGAAGTTTCTAATAAGTGATAACTTAATTAATTGATATAAAATTAAATAAGATAAGAAATTATGGTCAGCCTCCCAAGGGTGGTGCCAAGGGGAAAATTTATTTATTCTAGCATATTAGCCTCTTAAGGATTTATCGAGGGGGAAAATTGTCTTTGTGCTATAACTTGGGTGATTCTAAGTTACCAAATCTCCACCAAAGTCCCTACATAGTTACCCATAGAGTGTCTAACCAAGACTTCTTGTGCTAGCATTATTGCATGATCTTGGTTTTAGTCATCTTTACTATTTGGCATGCATGTTAGCCATGGAAATTTTTTTTGTGTGTTTGTGGTTGGATCATTATCTCCATTAGCATGGTGAGAGTGGACCTATAGGCTCCACATCGTTGGGAGGCATAGCTACCTTCACTACTACTGGGGATCGATTTATATAGATGGTCAATTATCGTAGTACAACCGTTGCTAGTTGTTTCACTTGGTACTTTGAGTTCTAGAGTATGTTATCTTGTGATTTATGCTTTCATTAGAATGCTTGGATATCATATTTAGATGATGTCAATTTATTTGACACAATCCAATATTATGATATTTAGCAAATGGTTAGATGATGAATTTGATTAGCTGAATATCTAATGCTTTACATTTTAGCATGTTAGTTTTCCTTATTCTTATGATGTAGTATGTTTTAGTAGTGATGTCATCATGAGACAACTTTGACAATCTGGTTAGTAGTTTGGGATGTTACATAGGGGATGGCAAGGACCTTTGAGGTCTCATGATGCTACTATGGTTGGGAGGAACTGTGCATGAGATTTTTTATTCTTGTACATTGCTATGTTGCTTCTGTACATTGTGATGTTACATTTAGTATTTTCCATCTCGTAGTTATGTTTTTCAAGTGTATATGCCTTGATTGTGGATTTGGCACTCCTCGGCGTGGAGGTTCTAACTTCATATTTTATCCCTTTTTTTACCCTTGGAGCATTTCTTTCCTTCCTGGGTGACAATGTGTTACCATTGGGAAATACTTATAAATTATTGCACATCCAAAGTAGAAGAATCATGTGATAGTGGAAAGTATCACTCCCCATAGAAGTATTGTGTGATCCTTGTATGCACCACATGCCCTTTGTTAAAACATCATACGATACTAGTAAAGTATTGCATGACCTTTGGATAAGTGTCACCCAAACCTTGAAAGTATCACATGGCTTCTTGAGAAATGTAGTATGATACTGGACAATATCGCACAATGCTACATGAAATTGTTGCCTTAGTCTTTGTGAAAACCTATTTGGGCTAACAACGGGCACTTTTTAGTTTGTCTGGAAGTTTTTGAGATGTGATTTGGCTACCCTCTATGATGTTCTTGAATCCCTTAGTTTTGGATTTTGAATTCATAAAGTTTTGGATTCAAAAATAGTTGCATTCTTTTGTGGTTAGTTGTTTTGGTCAGTAGTGGCATTTTGGAGCTTTTTTAGTTGTTAGAATTGAGGTTAATTCTTCCATTTTGATCTTTGTGATCACTATATGATATTTTCATTTTCTTTCATACTCATGATTTTCTTTTTAAAAAATCTTGGCTTGTATTGAATCCTTGTTCCAAGAATCTTTGGGTGGGGCATTACAAGTTGCAGGTTTAAAATAGGTAAAGAAACTTTGATTTCTTGTATATTTTCATTTAACTCAAAATTAAAACTATATAATATGAAACCATTTAATTTAAAATCTAACCTGCAAATTTAGAAAGGAAAAATGATAAAATTTGATTTTGGATTTTTTGAAAAAAATTTCTCTTTTTCACTTGAGTCAAACCTAGTTAACAAGCCTGTGACATGTGTTACATTCTCATTGGTCCACACTACCCTATCATCCTACCTTGTCAGCATCTTCTAGACACCTTTTCACCTAAGTGCCATGTAGCACCTCCTGATTGGCCCATGGACCACTTCCTTACCTTAGACATGTTGTCATATGTCACCATATGATTGATCATCGCATTGTCACATTTCTTAATTGGTGAGAAACTTTCCATGGCGATTTCATGATAATCATTAATTTCTACCACATGGAATAGTCTAGTGCATCCACCTAAAACCTACCACATCATCACCCTCCACCATGTGGTAGCCTATCATATTCTCATATATATAGTCAATACTTTGCCATGTCATCACAACATAGTGATGTTGTGATACGTGCCACCTTGATCCACCTTAGTACCTCATAATTCATGCATCATGTCATCAATTCCACTTTAGCACTCTAGAAACATAGTGGCCTATCACATTCTCACATGACGAGTCACCAATCACCACATAATCTATGAGAATGTGATGCTTTGACATGTGTCCTCTTCTGCTATGTCACTTACCTCAAAATCTATTCCAAGTGGCTTGCCCTAATTGGTCCATCTTGTTGCCATGTGTTGATCGATGAGTAGTTGTTTTGGGGTCCATGACACCTCAATGTAATATATTTGGTTGGTCAAAATTTTGGTTAGTCATCTCTAGCTAGCCAAGGGCCCACATGAGCATGCTTGCTTCTTGTCTCAAAAGACCGAAGTCTTTTAGACCTAGTAAAGTATCATGTTTGCACATATAAAGCTAAATAAAATACATGACACATTCAATGTGGGATTATTATTTTTTATCTCTTCTTCCTATACTCTAGAAATGCTTAAAGACTTCAATTCCACAATACTGGTAACATTTTCTAGTGATTCTCTGACTTGCATGTCTTTAATGGTAATATTTTGCAAATACTAAGAATTAAATGTTTGAATGGAGTCATCACTCGCAGGCTTGATGTACATCTAGTTTTTGAGAGACTGTTAGAATTTATTTGTGTTTCATCTTTGACTAGGCTCTCCACACTAATGCACATTGGTTGGAATTTTTTTGGAATTTCTCAATGGGAAACATCACTACTCACATGCAAAATTTAGAATCTCCTTACACATGCATCAAACACCACAAATTTTATTGCCAATTTTATTATCTCATTTCAATACTTGTACTCGTGCGAGAAGACTAATGGGAAAATTAGATGCAATGGTGGAGACACACATTGTCAATGCCAATAGGATGAGTAACTACCCCTTCAATAGTGGTCCTAGTATTCTAGCCTAACTCCATCCCATTTCCATTGGTGACTATTGTTGTTATTTCCTTCTTGCCATGATCAAACTTGTCATCCTTAATCTTCATTTCATGCATCTCCTTTAATGGTAGTTGGTCTTCCTCCTACTTGCTCTAGTCCATATTCCTTTAACCTCTACAACTTCAACACTTTGCCAATGCTTCAAAACTATATCAAAATTCTAGCCTTTCACTACAAAATCCTTCATTGATGAGAAAGAAATGTCAATTGTCAAAACAACATTCCTCACTAGCATCATTCAATATCTAGAATGCATTCATTTTCCAAGACCATGTCCCATTTTATAGTCTACATAGGTGTCTTTTACAAGGCAAAGATACTTAATGGACCTCGCCTAACTCTAAATGGTTGAGGACATGTGAGAAAAGTGAAAAGGAATTCAAGTGGGAGATGAATACATTGGACCATCTTAGGCATAATAATTTGGTTCCACTTTTAGTTACTACATTACAGATGACCAAGGGAGTTTTTTGATCTACAAATACATTTCACAGCCCAAGGAAACATTAGACATCTTATTGTGGATTATTTAGTGGAATTGACTTTTGTGGACTTGATCTATGTAGGGGATAGTGATAGAAGAACACCATTAACTAGGCACCAATATTCATTGGTAGACTTCATTAACCATATATCAGAAGAATAATTTAAGGATTTGTCATTTTTTTTTGCAAGGCTCCTTCTTTCCTTAAGTGAGATATTTTGATTTGTTTGAGCTAGGCTGAGAATATTTGCCTTGCAATGAGCTTACTGACAAGATGATTTTTCCATGCACACCAATGACATTGAGCATTTCCAAGCATCTAACTAAATCCATACAACATCTTCATACAATAGATATGTCATTTATGGCTAAGTAGGCATCTAATAGTCTCAGAGAAGGATGCCTTAAGTCAATAATCCTCTTTTGACTTTGACTTTCTCTTTCATATTAATGGACATTGACCCTTGCAACATTAAAAGAAATATCTCCCATCCAAATGTTGGTATGTTTGTCTTCACACTTTTATTTGTTCATTTTGTGTTTACCTTGAACTAATTGGGTGTAAAAAATCAATATGGAGGCCTCCGTCCATTAATGATAATTTCTTAACACATCATCTCAATGGAAAATCTTAGAACTTTTGAAAATGTAAAGCTTTGAATATAACATTAACTTATATTTAATTATTACCTTTTGCAACTCATCCAAAATTGTAACTCTAAAAAGGCTAAGGCATCCTTTAATTAATGATTCAGGTCCCTAAGAGGGCTTGGCTAATTTTTCTTCAAAATCAAACCCTTGAGCTTTCAGAATGATCAATTGAACTTATTTTGTTGATTAGATCCAAAATTGATCGCTGATTCACCATTCGAAATACATCTTTTATTTTTTTTGTAAACAATCAACTTTGTGTCAGGAGGTCATCAAACTAACCTTAAAAGTTGACCGAAACACTTGCCATATCCTTAGCTCTTGGCATACTTTCTCTCTTGTTAACACTCTTTTAGTATAAAAAATCTTGGTTCATGAAAATCACCCAGTCAAAAGTTATTAACCATCAACATTGTGCTTTTCAAACTGGCTACAATCAAGCATGTCAAAACAATAAATTGCATTTGGAGTTGGCTTTCAAAATATGTCATATGATTAGTTGGGGAATTTTTGGGGATATTATTTATTGTCACATGAAAATTATGAGTCTGTGATTCAGGCTCATGAAAATAATTCAGAAAAATTGGCAAGCATTCAAAGTTGGGTACTTGGATTTGCATAACTAGGAACACTAGCAAAATAATGATTTTTGCAAATGTAATAGACCTAGGAAAGTGTGTAAATGGAATCATCAAGAATTGAAAAATGGCACACTCAAAGTATTTTCAAAGTAGAATAGAGTGGTACAATCTTTTTGGTCTTATCTATCATGGTTTCAAATATAACATTTGAAACATGCCTTCTAATTAATCTGCACTTTTAGTTACCAGTAAAACTTCAGAAATTGCATTAGGAATCACATTTAAAAACTAGTCAAATAGATTCGTCATGTAATCATATTTGGAACATAACAAGTCCTTGCCTCTATAAAATAATAGAAAAAGAATCTTTTCATTTTGGTCAACTGGGTCAAAGTTATAATGTCAAATAGGGATTCCTAAAATTCTAAACAATATGTATTAGCATGACAACAATAAACAACCAACATTGAGGGGGATTCAAAACTTGGTTAAATCACATTGAAACAATTCAAAACCTAAAATATAGGTTCTATGATATGCATACTAGACACCTCAAAAGTGGTGAGTCATGAAACTTAACTGGGTGCAAGATATTCAATTAGAAACTAGGCATTGTGTTACTATCTAACACATAGGGAAAAGATGCAGATTTGAACAATACTCAAAATGATACTTCACATAATGATTCAGAAAGGAAATTTGTCATTGTAGGACACATTTATATACTAAATAAAAGATGTTAAACACCATGAAACACATCATAGGCCTCAAAATGACAACTAGGTACATATGCATGAAAAGCTCTTATAGGGGCTTGATTAGACTCAATTTTCAGAATGGTACTCAAAATCAGTGATTCTATTTTGAGTTCTGACACAATTAACACCTTAGAATACTAACAAGACCTAATAGGACCTTATATGACCCCTTAAGACCTTAGATTACTTATAAGACTTAATGGGATCCCTTAAGACCTTAGATTACTAATAGGACCTATTATGATCCCTTATGACTTTAGTTTACTAATATGACCTATTATTACCCATTTAGACCTTAGATTACTAATAGGACCTAGGTTAGGACCTTAGATTACTAGTAGGACCTATTACAACTAGGCTTAAGATCTCAAATTACTAATAGGATCTATTATGACATATTAAGGCCTTAGATTAGTAATAGAAACTATTATTACCCCTTAAGACCTTAAATTACTAAGGACCTATTATGACCCCTTAAGACCTTATATTACTATTAGGACTTATTATGATGTCTCTCCCACACACACACACACACACACACACACACACACACACACACACACACATGCACACACACACACACACACACACACACACACACACACACACACACACACACACACACACACACACACACACACACACACACACACACACACACACACACACACACACACACACACACACACACACACATGCACACACGCATGCACACGTATTTAATTTTTATATAGTTGTTTAAATGTTTTAGTTATTTAGATGTGAAATTTAATGTTAAATTTTTTAGATGTATGCATTTAATTTATTTGACTAATAGGGCCTTATATGACCCCTTATTACCTTAGATTACTAATAGAGCATATCATGACCCCTTAAGACCTTAAATTACTAGTAGGACCTAATAGTTCACACATTATTTTTTTATTGAATATATGTTCTTGTAATTATATATATGTACTCAAGTACTTAATATTAAGTTCAAATTTAGTTCACACATGTTACTCGTAGATGGCATCCCATGATCATGGACAACCTCAACCTTAGGAATAGAGACATGGACATGGATAGGGATATGGACATGATTAGGGCTAGTGATAGGGAAAGGGATAGGGATAAGGGCAGGGACATGGAAAGGGAAAGGGAAAGGGTGAAGGATAGGGACCACATGCTAATGTACTGCCTATCCACCTTCATGCTCCTAATTTAGCAACTATAATCTAGTTTTCCACCACATGGGCTACTAGACTAAAATCAACAATTGAGAAATCTTAGGATCATCTATAAAGAGGTATCTATTAGTAGATTTTGACTAGTCTTAAGAAGATTATTGAAATGATTAGATCACATACTTCATTCACATGATAATATGTAGATAGAAATTTTGTTGAGCTTAGAATAGATGTCTCAATTGGTATATCCTAGATTCAAAGCCTGATTTCTAAGGAGACTATCAAATAAGAGGTCTTCCCATTTTATTAGGGGAAGAACCATGTTAGGTTGTATCAGGTTACTAAATGTGTTGTGCCACATATTGCATGTATGATACACCCTTGATTCCTAGTAGCACATGGTTAATATCCCACTAATGACCAAATTTCATTATATTGTGCCCAAAATTGTACATGAAGATCTGTTTGGGGCATCGTGTCAAATATTTAGATCTTCTAGTATATTATGGTCAAGGACATGATAGATTTTATGATTGTGATGAGTATTATGATCTGACTCTCTCTCTTCCTATTCATCATGCATTTTTGGGACTTAGGACCCCAATAGTGAAACTAGTGATGACCACTACTGCAAATAGAGTTGTTATTTCTTCTTATAGGGAAGAAATTGATCAAAGAGGAGACAATGCATCTACAAGCCTATATTTTGAACAACCCATGGCATGTCATTAGGTAATGCACACCAAAGTACTCAACACTCTGCCTAGGACTTTGACAATGCACACTCTACACAACACTCTAGTTTATAGTAGTATAGCACTCAACAATCAACTCAACTCATGTCTATTGTAGCTCCATGTGAGGGGACCTTAGGATTTGGTCCAAGTTTTTCCATCATTATTGATAGAATTGATGGCTTGATCAACAGATGAAATATTTGAGTTAGATTCATGTGCCCACTGAGATAGGATCATACATGGACATGCTATTTCAGTCTACTTAATCTACACCACTTCCATCCCAATTTGTTACCCCTTTTCACTCCTCACTAGTACAAAGGATTGAGACTATTAG
Organism: Cupressus sempervirens; assembly: GCA_028749045.1. NCBI lineage: Eukaryota > Viridiplantae > Streptophyta > Pinopsida > Cupressales > Cupressaceae > Cupressus > Cupressus sempervirens. The sequence goes on along the minus strand of CM053793.1, from coordinate 480,788,288 downwards.
AGATGGAGTTTTTATTGATGACACCTTAGTACATGTCACTAATGACTCTCCTTCTCCTCGAACCTAGGTACCTCTTTAAAAAATATATTTTACAATAAAAAATTCTATACACAAGTATATATTTATGTGTTGATATTTACAAATAAATTATATTTTTGTAGGCATAGATAGTAGAGTAGGCTTCTTCTAGTGTGGGCTTTGATCATGTTGGGAGGAGAGAAATTATTAATGTAATACTTACTACTCGTGAGGGTATAAATTTGATAGATGCAACACTTACTACTTGTGGGGATACATATCTAATGGATGAGACACCCACTAGTGCTCAAGTGATTTTTAAATAGGCTTTTAATTTAATTCAATACTAGACACATGCACTTGCATCAATGCATTTAAATTTGTATAGATATTTTAAATTAGTTCCTGTGTATATATACATGTATGTCTAACAATTTTTTGTACCTTATTTTGTAGGGGTCATTGGTTGATACTCCATATACACATGATCCTCATGAGTCTTGATTAGAAGTTTGCTCTATTTGTATGTGTCTAGATGACTCTCTAGTTTAGGAGATGCACATGTTTACTTTATCATTTATCTTGTTGAGAGATATGCATTTATAATTTGATATTTATATATATTTATTGATCACTTCACGTGTGTTTATGGTTATGATACTTGACATATTTATATGATTATATATGAATGGACACATTTTATATATGTTTCTAGTTTATGGTCCATGTGATATATGTTTCTAGTTTATGATTATATGTACATGATTAGTTCAATTTAGGTGATCCAACATTGCAGTGCATGATGAAAATGACTAGATGCATGATTGAATCAATTTTAGATAATTAAATTTTAAATTGATTAAACATTCAATTTTAGATGATTAAAAATATAAGTTATATAAAATGAACATGTGTGTACAAGTATATAAGTCCTAAACATAAAATTCAACATACATGTATATGTACACATATAAGTCCTAAATTACATGAAATGAGTTCATGTATAATGTATACACATATACATCCTATGTTACATAAAATGAACATGTACACATTCCTACTCATATAAGTCCTAAGTTGCATGTAATGAGTTCATATAAAATGTATACACATATAAGTCCTAAGTTACATGAAAAGAGCATACATACATATATGTCCTATAACTGGTAGTGTCCTCTAAGGCACTACCCAAATCCCCAATGGTTTTACCTCTAGTTTGGGTTTTCAAGAACTCATAAATCAGAAGCAGGAGACCCTCATGGAGGGTAGGATTTTTGACAGGGCATTTCTTGAATCCCTCTATATTCTTGGCCATGGAGGTGAAAATGTAAAAAGGAAAAGAAATTTTCACTTTGTGTTTAAAATTGTTTAACAAAACAAAATGATGGGTCCTGATTCTATCAAACATGGGATCAAGAGTGACATATTCAATGATAATCCTGAGAAAATACCTCCAAAATTTTTTCATAGAGTCAATGTCATAGTAGGTGTCAATCTTGACCAATTTTCTTTTCTCCTTATCATCCTTGACAAATTCATTGACAATGTTGGCAGAAATCTTCTTGTCCCTATAGAGGTTCAAGCCATCTTAAGAAAAGCCAGTCACCTCCGTAATAAGACCCTCAGTGATTTGGTGGGAAACACCATCAATTTTGACTCTGCCATTTTGCCAAGAATCAACCATGGTTTTAGTAACCTCCACATCAAATCCATGAAGCTGCTCTATGAATTTGGTTATACCTACCTTTTGGAGTTTTCTCCAGACTTTCTTCTTCTCTTTTCGTCTCTCCACTTCGCCCCATGTCTCTCTTCTGATCCTTTCACCCACCATTGCAGTTTTAGGCTCAACTAACCATAAACCACTAGCAGTATTGTCGAGTTTAGAGTAGCAAAAGGCACTGAGAGTGAAAATAATTTTGTGCATGTTTATGGGTATATTTTTAGCTTCCTTCAGCTCATGTCTTTCATACATGTGAATATGGAGCGGAGGGGGTTTCACATAACTCCAAATAATTTCCTTTTTGAAGTACAATTTTGAAAATCCTAACATCATTAAAAGGACATTACATTGGTGCTGTGGATTTGCTCCTTTCGGATTAGCTTAGTCACCACCATCGAAAAGTCATTGTTGCTTCCCCACGTCATCACCAAGTTGCTAGAAACTACTTCGTTGGTGAACCAGTCAGTGATCGTGTTTGCTTCACGAAAAACGTGGCTGACGTGGTAGTTTTTAAATTTCCTTAAGTCCTATTTTAGGTCCTCAATAATGCTTTCAATGGTCCAAGAGGGTTTTTTGACTCCTAAAATGTAGTTTATTATATTTAAGGAGTCAACTTCAAGCCACAGCTACTTAATCCCTGAGGCCAAGGCCAACTTAACAGTGAACCTAGCTGCACTAGCTTCAGCTAGATGATTGGTTTGGTGGCCAATAGGGGAAGAGATAGCAGCAATTCCACCTCCTGAACTATTTCTTATGATACCTCCGCATCCAGCTGGACCTGGATTCCCCTTGGCCACCCCATCGAAGTTGGCTTTATGCCAATTCTCAAGAGGAAAAGACCAAGTAGCCTCTTGTCTTCTTTTGATCCTGTCTTCTTTCCTGGCTTTACTGTTCCCTCCAACCTTTATGTCTCCTTCTCTAGTTATGGCATAGTTCTCTATCATAAGGTTTTCGATTTTCTCAGCTATTATATCCTTAGGGGCTTCTTTGTCTCTAAAAATCCTGTTGTTGCGCTCCTTCAAAAAGCACGTTATTGTTAGGTTGGTAATTAAAAAAGTGAATTCCATGTTTCACTAATATGTTTTGGTTGAGATATGTTCCCTCCAAAAAAATTGAACATGAAAACCGTTTATTTAAATGTTAAAAATGTGTACATGCAGTAAATAAATTCGTCATTTAATAATAAATGTGTAATTTATATATTTGAAAAATAAACTTGTAGGGAATAACATTCTATCACTTTCTTTAGGTTTAGTTAACTTCATCCTTTTTGCAGAGCAATGCAATAAAAAGTAACTCACTCTTTCTACATTTTTAAGCTTAGTAACTACAAAGACTTCCCCAACAGACAAGAAATGACATACATGTATATGTGAGCTAAATTGTGTTTGTGACTTTAATATATGCATTTATTATTATTTTTAAATTAAAAATACTTACCAATTTGAACTAGTCCAGAGATATGGTTATAATCAGTAGAAATCAAAGGAATGTCATCAAAGTTTTCATCTTAATCTCCATATTTAACTATATTAGTAATGACAAGTGGCACCAAAGTCCATGGACCTACATATCCATGATCCTAATTGATGCATTCATTATAATACCTAGCAATACAATAACAACAAAAACATGAATAATCTCTCATTTATAATGTCTAATTGCAATGATTGGTACTCATAAAAAAATGTAAGGATCACATTTTTTCTATCCTTTTGCAGCCATGTATAGTTTTTCTATCCACACCTGAAGAAACATATTTAATATATACATGAAGTTAGAGACAAAAATATATATTCATGTGTTTATAAATTAAATTAAATAAGAAAAAATATATAAACGTGCACATATGTACTTGAGATCTCCCAAAAGACTCTACATGGCATTGCTTGACCCATTCTTGATGATGCACCAACCTCATTTGATGCAACATGTGTCTTGCACCATTCAAAAATATCATGTGCATTATTTATGTGAAATCTCTTATAATTCATTTGATACTTTCATAGAGCATGTTTGATGCAAGCTCTAGCACCATCATGTTCACCTTTTCCATGTCAATTTTCAAATAAACTCTATCCATGTATGTTTTCATTATGATGATATCAATGAAGTACATAAAATGGTCTAAGATGGTTTGAATTATGCAATGCACCCATCTAACTAAGCATAATGTTTATCAAAACTTATGCCCCTTTCTTTGATATATGAAAAAATATTCTTGAAAGAATGTTATACATAATGAATATCATGTTCTTTATCAACACTTATATAGAGGTGATATTCTTTCTTGATGACCCATGCTTCATTTATGCTTTGAATACCATCCAAATCTAACAATACATGATGATATAAAACTTGTACCATAATAATAAACTTGATTGAATAGCATTTTGATGAATGAAAGACTAGCTTTCTACAAAATCAACAATGGATAAAATGGTTCGAAGTGGAAAGTTATCTTTAAGTGTTTGAATTTTTTGAGCTTTCCACTTTGCAAAGAAAGAATGATGAATATTTGATTGTATCAAACTATAGAATTATTCCATAAATGATCGAACACATATCTCCTCTTCAACATATTCTAATATTTTTGATTCTTTCCCAAATTTAGTTTCATTCCTTACATACTTGTAGCCCTTGCAATTTATCATTTTTGTGACATCAATATCCTCATTTTTTAAAGGAAACAGAGCCAAATTAGCACATGTGTTACATGTTCCTCTAATAAAGTTAATTCGACCCATAAGATCATTTATCTTGTCACATAAAATAGATGAGATGAACTCACTTCGTCTACTAAGAGAAGCATTTTTATAACCAAAAGTTGCTTCTATAAATTTCTGATAAACCTGATAGTGGAGATCAAATTCAATATGATAATGATACTAACATGTTTCAAACACTTTGTTTCTCCTAACATAATATAGCTTTAATGTTTCAAACAATGTTTGCCCAATCTTTATATTAGGATTTTAACTACAAAATGAGACATACATTTCATGTTGTATTATATCCAACCAATGTTTTGTATGATGTTCATAAAGATTAGGTATAACCCCATGTCTGAGAAAATCTCTACTTTTTGATGAAGGACAAGTATTATCATTACAAAATGATATTACCAATTTTTTTATTCTATCATCAATCTTATAACAACAACAAGCTCAACACATAATTGGCCAATTTCCTTCCAAAGTGCTATCATTCAGAACCATCCTCCTCTTAACATATTTTGATATGTTTTTTCTACTAAAACAAATCTATAATAAAATTGAAGATATAAATATTTGTTTTGGGGTATAGTGCTACCAATAATAGATTGTCAACATAACTTTTCTTGTCATGATCTTATCTTTACTTCGAGTTATCTTCCCTACAAAGCTCAAACCTTTCTTAACATTTTCAATTATATCACTTTTCATGCTAGAAAATTTTCTCCTTTTTGATGTCATGTCTACTGTTGGATACAATTGATTAATTGTGTGTTGTCTTTGATGTTACACAAATGTCATATTAGTTGATAGTCAATGCATGTTAAGCTCACTTGGTCAGTAAAGGTAGTTTTCCTTGTCTATTGAGTGTTCCTAAGTTTACTCTATGCAAAGACAATGTTTATTGAGCTCACTCAGGCATCAAAGAAATTTATGCAGAAAAGAGTGTTAACCAAGCACACTTAGTTAATGAAGAAAAGTTGACCAGAGCTAGTGTTAACTGAGTTCGCTTGGTTACCAAAGGATTTTCACAAGTTTGTAGTGTTAACTGAGCCTTTGTCGGTTAACATAGGAAATCATTTTAGAGTTAGTTTCTATTAAGCTGGGTCAACTAAAAAATGATTTTATTATTTTGGCATGTGAAGCTTAATTACTTTATCTATTGATTCTAGCCAACTATGGTAATGAATATTGATTATTCTAATTTGTATTGGAGCCGACTTGAAAATCTAGAGGGTATAAGTAAAAGGTCAAGTTGTGATTTGAAAGTGTGCAATATGTGTTGATTGAATTAAAAGAGATAAAAGGAGGAAGTGAACTTGAAGGATAAAAAAGTATCCTCGTGAAGTAGAAAATTAATATTCGATCAGGACGGATCAAGTATAACTAGAACATACATCTATATTCATCAATTTAGTTGCATCTCAATTAGTTCATCTCATTGTTACTCTCTAACCATTGTAGCACTGATCTAAAATCTCTTAACAGAGTTGGTTTAACAACCATTTTTAAATCTTCTAACAAGGTGGCAATTCTATTGAATTGTTTCAAGACCTCTGACAAGGCCACTCCTAAAAGGGTGATTAAATTTTTTAACAGGGTCACACCTAATAGTGTGTTTTTTAGCCTTCAATAGGGTTGGATCCTAATAGGGCTTACTTCAAAAGAGTGAAAAATAGTAGCTAGTTACATTGGTGGTTTTTCTCATATTGGGTTTCTACGTTAAATCCTAGTGTCTTATGTTTTCATTTCTTTTCTCTCATGCTTGAAAAATTAAGGTTAATTAATTATTGATAACATCTTAAGGATAATTGATTACCAAGTTACAACAATTTTCTATATGTTTATTGAGTATCAGCAACAATCAATTTTATCAATATAAATTTTATAGTTGTCATCTAAAGGATCTGAGATATATTTTAGTGGTAATTGATTCACCCCCCCTCTTAGTTACTCTTATATTTCCAACAATTGGTATCAGAGCTTTTGGTGATTGTAGACAAGGTTTCAAGGACATAAGCCAAAGATCAGGATGTCTTACAAAAGAGAGGTTCCAAAGCTGAACAAAGATAACTTTTTAGCATGGCAATGACTTATGAGGCTTCCTATGGCTACCATTAGTGATTCAAGTTGCAAATATCTTGATGAACAATGCAATACTCCTACTAGAACATTATCTATTGAAGATATTGTTGAGAAAAAGAGCCATAACATCATGATGATTGATATTATATCTACTCTCAATTATGCTAAATTTGATGAGGTCAAAGACTATAAAATTGCTTTTGATATGTGGAACAAACTGAAGGAAATATATGGAGGAGATGACAATATAAGAAGAGCTAAAGCATAAAGCCTTGGAGGATAATTTGATCAAATGAAGTTGAGAGAAGATGAAAATGTTGCAAAATATATGGAAAGAATGAAGGAAAGTGTAAGTGTAATAAGAGCATCTAGAGGATAAATCAAAGAAGAAACTATTTTAAGTAAAGTTATTAGAACTTTGCTTCTCATCTATGAAATCAAAGTGTCTACTATTCAAGAAAAGATATGTGATTCAAATAAAAAATTAGGCTTGGATGCCTTAGTAGGAAGATTGACGGCTTTCAAACTAGACAACTTTGACAACTATATTCCTGCTTCCAAGGATATTGGACCTAAATTTGAAGCTAAACTCTTACTCAAAAAAAAAGGCAAGAAAACAATAGACAATCAATTAGAAAGTGAACAAGAAACTGAAAAAGGTTGTGATAGTGATCTTGAAATTGTTGAAGCTTTGCTTGCAAAGAAATATTCTAGGAGTAGAGGAAAGTACAAGGGTAAAATCCCTCTAATCTATTTTTCTTGTGAAGAAATTAGTCATATTGCTACCAAGTGTCCAAACAAAGAAAGAAAGGATGAGAAGAAAAGTCACAAGTACAAAGGCAAGAAGGAAATCAAAAGTCACAAAATCCTACAAAGACAAAGGTAAGAAAACTTGTTTTATGGCTAAAGATTCTGATAACAATAACTATGAAATAGTGTCCATTGTTATAAAAGATGAATTTGATGATGAAGGAGATAAGATAGCACTTGTCTCTCATGTTATTAAAAATGATAATGGATCATAGATAGGGGATGTTCACAACATATGACTAGAGATAGAATAAAGTTTGAACATTTTGAACACTATGATAGAGGTAGTGTAAGGTTTGGAAACAATGAACCTTGTTGCATTAAAGGAAAAGGGTTGTATCTCATTAACCAATAAACATGTATGTGACAATGCCTATTGGGTTGAAGGAATAAAACATAATCTACTAAGTGTGGTACAACTAAACAACATTGGATTCAAGGTAGAGTTCATGAATGGTAAGGCAAGACTACTCAATGATAAATGAAATCTGATTGGATTAGACAAGCAAACAAAAGGTAACATATTTTATCTTGATCTTGGTGATTGCTCATGTTTCATTGCTCAAGTAGAAGAAATTTGGTAATGGAACATAAGACTATGTCATGTAAACTTTGATAATATGGTCAAAATAAGCAAACTTAGAAGAGTAAAAGGTATCCCTAGTTTGAAGAAACCTAATGTTGGATTGTACAAAAATTGCCAAATTGGTAAAATGGGAAAGACTAGTTTTAAGAGAAAAAAATATCAGTCAGAAGAGGTCTTGAAAATTGTGCATACTAACTTATGTGAACCCATTGGAATAGAAAGTTATAGTGGACAAAAATTCTTCATTCTTTTTTTTGATGACTATTCTAGAATGATGATTGTTATGTATCTAAAAGAAAAATTAGAAGCATTTGAGAAATTCAAATGGTATCTGGCAAGAGTAGAAAAAGAAATTAGAAAAAGATTGAAATGCCTAAGATTAGACAGAGGTGGTGAATTCATCTCAAATGAATTCAATAATTTCTACATTGAAAGAGGAATCAAAAGACAAGTATCAACCCCTGGCACTACTAAGAAGAATGGAATAGATGAAAGAAGAAAAAGATCCATCATAGATTGTGAAACGACACTAATGATTAAAAAATATGTTTCTATCAAATACTAGAAGGAAGCTAGCAGCACTGTAGTCCATACTTTGAACTAAGTTTAGTTGAAGGACTTAGATAAAACTCCCTATGAACTATGTTTCTATCAAATACTAGAAGGAAGCTATCAACACTATAGTCCATACTTTGAACCAAGTTTAGTTGAAGAAGGACTCAGATAAAACTCCCTGTGAACTTTAGTATGGCTACAAACCCAATGTAAGTTACTTGAAAGTGTTTGGTAGCAAATGGTATATCTTGAAAGAATCTAGAAAAGGAAAATTTTATGTAAAAGGTGATGAATGTATATTTCTAGGATACTCTTGTAGAAATAAAGCATACAAATATTTGAATTTGTCTACTCACAAGATCATGGAAAGTGCACATGTGAGAATTGATGAGTTTGTAGAAAAGGGTGAAGAAGAAAGCAAAAAGGAGCCAGAAGATTACAAAATATTTGTTTAGTACAAGACTAATACATTGCCAAACATATTTGACAAAAAGGAGGCTTCATCTCTCGAGCTTCCCAAATCTCCAAAATCTACTGAGTTGCAAGAAGTGCAAACCAAGTCATAGGGACTTGAGTCACATTCAAAGGCTACTAAGTTAATGCATACTAAGTCTGAAGGAGTTGAGCCATAGACAAAAGGACCCAAGCCTAAAATTGAGACTCAAAATGAAGACAACATAATTCATTCAAAAGTCGAAGAACCTATATTGGCTAAATATGTCAGAAGGCATTATGCACCTAATTAGATCATTAGAGATAAATTAGATGGAACAATGACAAGAACAAAACTATAAGGTAGATGTTTACTTGCTAAATTTGAACCTAGAAGTGTTAAGGATGCATTGGAAAATGAAAGTTGGATTGAGGCTATGAATGAAGAAATAGAATAGATAGAAAAGAAAAAAACTTGGACTCTTGTTCCTAGGGCTAAGGGTAAAAATGTGATTGGTACAAAATGGGTATTTAGAAATAAGCTAAATGAAGATGGAAAAGTGTTAAGAAATAAAGCAAGATTAGTATGTAAAGGCTATTCTCAAGAAAAAGATATTGATTATGGAGAGAATTTTACCCCTATTGCAAGATTAAAAGGTGTTAGGACTTTACTTGCATATGTAGCTCACAAAGGATTCAAATTATATTAGATGGATGTTAAATCTACATTTTTGAATCAAATTCTTGATGAGGAAGTCTACATTGAACAACCAGAAGGTTTTGTTGATTTTGACAAAAGGAACATGGTATGAAAATTGCACAAAGCACTATATGGTCTCAAACAAGCTCCTAGAGCCTAGTATGAAAGACTACATAACTATTTGATATAGATTGATTTTCAAAGAAAAACTAATAACAGTAGTCTAGTATATATCAAGGAAGCACTAGATAAGAAGATTGTGTTGACAGAAATATTTGTTTGTGATACTCTATTTATAGGAAATGATGACTTATGCAAAGAATTTTCAAAAAAAATGAATAAAGAGTTTGAGATGTCCATGTTTGGTGAGATAAAATTATTTTTTGGATTGCAAATACAATAGAATAAAAATGATATCTATATCACTCAATATAAGTATATCAAAGTGATGCTCAAGAAGTTTGGAATAGAAAATTCAAAACCAGTTGGAACTCCCATGTGCACTGGACTTAAGCTTACCAAAGATGATGACCCCAAAGAAGTAGATCAGACCTTATATAGATCAATGATTGGGAAATTATGGTATGTAGTATATACAAGGCTTGGTATTGACTTATCAGTTGGAATAGTGGCAAGATTCTCAAAAAAACCCAGAGAAAATCACATCATGGTAATCAAAAGAATCTTGAGATATTTGAAAAGTACTAAAGACTATGGATTATGGTACAAACTTGGAGGAAATCTTGACTTAAAAGTGTTTACTGATGTTGATTGGGCAGGAAATCTTGATGACAAAAAAACCACTAGTGGTGGAGCATTCTTTCTTGGTAAAAGATTGATATCTTGGAAAAGTAAGAAGTAAAATTGCACATCCCAATCCATAGAAGAAGAAAAAAATGTGGTAGCAACAATAAACTATTCTAACATTGTTTGGTTCAAACAATTGTTGGAAAGAATGAAGGTTGAAATTAAAGAGCCAGTATTCATGTATTGTGATAACACTAGTGCAATCAACATATCAAAGAATCTAGTGATGCATTCCAAAATGAAACACATTGCTATAAAATATCACTTTGTAAGAGAATTAGTATAGGGAAAAGAAATTGGATTAGAATATGTGATACAAAAGAACAGATTATAGATATATTCACCAAGCCATTACTTAAGGATGCATTTTTTTATCTAATAGGTAAGCTAGGGGTTATTCCCCTATCTGAAGCTCACTAAATAAAGTTTAGTGATGCATCAATAGGAACCAAGTTGAAGATCAATCGGTTGGTGCAGCGTAGTTAAGAGAATATTGCATATGAATCAATAATCAAGGTACATTGATACTAATTTGATGTGTGTTGTCTTTGGTATGTGTCATCAAAGAGGGAGAAGTTAATAGTCATATCTTTCTAAAATTTCGTCATTCCAAAAAGGAGAAGTTAAGTAGTTCCTTCACAGAGGGAGAATACTGCAATGTAGGAGAAGTTTTCTATAAGGGAGAAATTTTTTGATAGAGGGAGTCTTGTTCTCATAATTTCATTGTGCTATGACATGTTGTGTTGCCATCAATGCCAAAGAGGGAGATTGTTGGATACAATTGATTAATTGTCTGTTGTCTTTGATGTTACACAAATGTCATATTAGTTGATAGTCAATGCATGTTAAGCTCACTTGGTTAGTAAAGACAGTTTTACTTGTCTACCGAGCATTCCTAAGTTTACTCCATGCAAAGACAATGTCTATCGAGCTCACTCAGGCATCAAAAAAAATTATGCAGAAAAGAGTGTTAACTGAGCTCACTTAATTAACAAAGGAAAGTTGACTAGAACTAGTTTTAACTGAGTTCACTTAGTTACAAAAGGATTTTTGCAAGTTCGTAGTGTTAAGAAAGCCTCTATTGGTTAACACAGGAAATCATTTTAGAGTTAGTTTCTACCGAGCTAGGTTGGCTAATGAAGGATTTTGTTATTTTGGCATGTGAAGCTTAATTACTTTACCTATTGATTCTATCTGACTATGGTAATGAATATTGGTTATTCTAATTTGTATTGGAGCCAAATTGACAATCTGGAAGGTATAAGTAAAAGGTCAAGTTGTGATTTCAAAGTGTGCAATATGTGTTGATTGAATTGAAAGAGATAAAAGGAGGAAGCAAACTAAAAGGATAAGCAAGTATCCTTGTAGAGTAGAAAAGTAATATTCGATTAGGAAGGATCAAGTATAACTAGGACATAAATTTGTATTCAACAATTCAGTTGCATCTCAATTAGGTCATTTCATTGTTACTCTCTAACCATTGTAGTAGTGATCTAAAATCTCTTAACAGAGTTGTTTTAATAGCCATTTGTAAATCCTCTAACAAGGTGGAAATTCCATTGAATTGTTTCAAGACCTCTACCAAGGCCACTCCTAATAGGGTGATTAAATCCTCTGATAGGGTCACACCTAACAGTGTGTTTTGTAACCTTTAATAGGGTTGGCTCCTAACAGGGTTCACTTCAGAAGAGTGAAAAATAGTAGCTAGTTACATTGGTGGTTTTTCCCATATTGGATTTACATGTTAAATATCAGTGTCTTATGTGTTCATTTATTCTATCTCATGCTTGAAAAATTAAGGTTAAAGTAATTAATGATAACAACTTAAGGATAATTGATTATCAAGTTACAATAATTTTATGTATGTTTACCAAGTATCAATAGTAATTAGTTTTATCAGTTTGAATTTTATAGTTGATATCTAAAGGATCTGGGATATATTTTAGCAATAACTGATTCAACCCCCCTCTTAGTTACCCCTCTTATATTTCCAATAGTCTACACCCAACAATTTGAATGGTTTTTGTAATTTTTTTCCTATAAGAACATGAGAAAGTACTTGAGATTTTTCAATTGTTTCAAAATCATCAAATTTACTTGTCATTTCTTTTCCTATCTTATTCAAAGATCTTTTTTTGGAAATGCTTAACCTTTTAATATTAGAAATTAATTTTGATTTATCCACATCCATTGCAAGTAAATGATCTAAATTTCTATGAGTGATATTTTTATTTACACTTGTAGGTAGTCTTATGCGTTCATCTATACCAATTTGAGAAACTAATCCTATCCCATCTCTAACTTCCATTGCTTCATGTTCTGAATAATCATGTCCCAAATCTTCCCCAACATGCATTTTCTCATCTTGTCATCATTTATTTCTAGCTACATGCATATAAATAAATAAAATTTGAAAAATATTTAGAAAGTTGAAAATATACATGCATAGGAATTTATGTGTACATACCTTCTTCCTTTTTTATGATAATTTGCTAAAGTTTTTCTTTATGATTTTTTTATTTTTCACTAGGTGATCTATTTCTTGTAAGTTAACTTTTTCTTCCTTGTTGGTGTCCCATCTTTGGTCTTCATCAAACTATCAAAATATTTCAAATTATCTTTAGTCTTCTTCATATTTGTCCTAAAATAACAAACTTATTGTCAAGTTTTCTTGAATTGATTTGGAAAATGAAGGCAAAGTGACATTTATATCAATCAATAAATTTTAAAAATAATAATAATTATTGAGTGACAAGATTTGAGTAATATGGATGATAGGGGCTTCATTTGAAGCCCTTTTGACCAAACTCCAGCGACATGAAGACCTGATGGGTAGTGGCCTAAGGGGCTTCACTTGAAGCTCCCCTAGATTAAGGAACAACCACCCTAGATGCTTTGTGCAAAAGATCTTCACATAAAGCCTTCCCAAGGGGCTTCATTTGAAGACATTCTTGTGTAAAGCCTCCAAAAATGGAAATTTCATTAAGTCTTTGGATTTTTTGCAAAAAAATTCCCTTTGGAGGGCTCAGACAAGGGCTAAATAGGTCCATATTTTGAAATTAAATATAGTAAAGTGTTGTATTCTAAATAAGCATTCCAATCACTAAATTTTTAGTATATATTGTGTTTATCACAGTGTTTTTTTTTTACTTTAATTTAATATAAGTTTTTTGCCATTTCACAAATATCTATTTGAAGCTTCAAGCAAAATAGAAAATGAAAAAGTAAATCTTTTCAAAAATATTTTTTTCAAAGCTATGTGTGTTAGGTTTCTAGCAAATCAAACTAACTTTCATTTCAATAAATAAAAATCAAATTATATTCATAAAATATAACCAATGTCTAAATTATCATTAGCCTCACTTAGTCATTGAATTAAATCTATATTTTTTTGATGAAATTGAACAAAACCAACTAAACTTGCTAGATATTGATGTTACTATTCTAGCCTTGAAAGAATTTTATCATTATCATATTAAAAACAAGTTATATTGATTATAAGACCCATCACTCTTTGGAAATGTTAATTTTTATATAAACCACTTCTCGAAGGAGAAGGAAAAATTGACTTCAAATGAATTTAAAAATATTGTTAGAAACTACAAAGAAAATGCTAAAAATTACTAGTTTACATCATCTTTACAAACTTTTTATGAGTTTTTAGCAATGTGCATATGAAAAAATTTCTAAAAAATTTCTATTTCAATGTCAAACTTGGCTAAAAAATTAAAACTCAATAAAACTATGATATCTATAGAGAAATTCTTAGGAAATTAATATGAAAAATAAAGTAAACAAACAAGAAACATGGTGTTGAAAGTCATGTGTTAAAAAATATAATTCAATAAACACTTCAGAGTTGTAAAAATCTAAAGAGCAACAAAAATAAAATAAATTGTTTTTGAAAAATGTATTTTTTGATGAAGACTCCAAAATTATAACAATATATATTTTAAGAAGACATGTAAAGAGATAGAGAATATGAAGTTATATGAATCAATTGTTAAATAAAAAAGTTGTTAAATAAAAAAGTGGTATTGATGAACATGAAGGAAGAAGATTTGATTTATCTCAGAAAGAATAAATCAAAACTATTATTGAGTGAACTGTAATGAAGAAAATATCAAAATGAGAATAATTTAATAGTCACTTATTGGTTTGGGTTAGGAAATAATATTGATCGTACCTATTGAAAGGATTTAATGAACAACAAGATACTAAGAGGAAGGGGGGGAGAGGGGGTGAATCATGATCTTAAACTTTAACTTGAAAATATAAATTATTGATTTTCACACCTAATTCATCTCATATCTCAAATGTAACATTAAAATTATAATGCTGAAAACATAATATCCATGAAAGATTCAATGCATAAAGTAAATGATTTGGTTACCCAATAAGACTTCAATGTGAAAGTAAAATTGGGGTGGGGATGAAACTTACAAATAGTCACTATTGCAACAATAAAGTTAACATGTTAGGTTTACAATGTTTGATCATAATATATGATCTACCCTATGAGGGGTCTGTTGTGTTAAAAGCTTCAAGATTGTTAAGTCCTACCCTATTGGTGTAGGAGCACCTAAGGCAAGGTAAAACGCTAACTCATTTTTGGTTTTTAAATGGTCTAACAAACTATTGAGTAAATAAGGATTCAATATAAATTCCCAAAATAGGTTTAGTATGTTTGGTTAAGTAGGAGTTGAGTGTGAAGAACAATTAGGTCCTAATAGGAAAAAGTTGCTCAAAATTGCTCTATGAGGCAAAACTTGAAAAATGCCTAAAACGAGGCAAGAAATGTTCAAAAGAGGTCATTAGGTGTTTTAGGTTCATTTTATGTAGGTTGAAATCAAAATGGTCAAGTTTGGTGGATTAGATTTCAAAATTGCAAAAGTTGTCAAAATTGCTCATTGATAACTTTGCAATTTTCACAAAATTGCAATAGCAATTTTTGCACAGTTTTGGAGAAATGGAAGCATGGATATTTATGGATTGAACCAAAGGCCAAGATGGAAGAGGGAAAATATTTAAACACCTTCCAACTCATTTCCAAGGGTTGGACACTCATATCTATGGACAAGACATTTGGAAGGAGAGTTTTGTTTGACAGAAAATAGAGTTCTGAGGAATGGACAAGGGAACTTGATTGAATAGCTTACAATTTTGAATGAAATAGAATCTTTGATTCATGTGTTAGTTACATGTGGATTTTTTTTGGTTTTGAGCATTCATTTGATAGGGTTTACAAAATTAATTAAGATTTGTGATTTTTGTTGTCTAGTTTTGGATAACTAGTCCTAAAATGACTATGGCTTGAACTTCCTTAGTCAAAGCACAATGGCATTTAAAAATAAAAAAATATCTTATAGTGCTCATCTATAGTTTTATTTTCTATTATATTTACCAAACTCTTTTATGCCTATTTCATAGATGTATTAGTTTCAAGGATATTATTTCATAACTTGGACTAGAGATATATCAACGATGATTACTTAGGTGACTATATTTCATGTGTTGTTTAATGATTATGGTTACTAGTGCATTAATCATGCTTTAATGCTTTGTAGTTAATGAATGTGATTCCTTTCATAGCAATGTCAAATGATGCTTTAATGATGATTACTTCATATTTGTAATGATGCATTATTTTATCTAAGCATTTGATGTTTGACTTATAATTATTGTGGTACTTACCCCATATTTGCATGTGTATGGTGCGTGCATCTATTTTATCTTTTTGTTTGTTATGTTTGATGTGGTTGAGGGAGGGAGTCGTAGTCACCTGCTAGTCAGGATCTACACGATGTACCACTCCCTACCATTGCTTGTTTAGTTTAAATATATTAATATACATGTACATGCTCATCTTTTATGTAGAATTCAAGTATTGGGTATTGACCTCCCTAAATTTCCAGGGTGAGTGTGCCCTATCACAATAACTCAATGGTAAGAATGGAGAGATAATGTTAAGTTCCAATCCCAACCATAGCCTAAATAATTGTCTTGCAAGGAGGACTCATAACTAACTTTCCAACCTTCTAAAAACCCATGAGTTTATCTTTGTCTGTGTTGTTTGATTTTGAGTTTCACTCTATTTTGGTAATGTTGCTTTTATGTGAATTTCACTCTGTGATTCTTTTGATAAATGATTTAATTATAATATTTGGGTTAATCATATAATTAAATATTATTTGATTAAAAAATATTAAAGCATGAGAATAATTAATTAAAAAATTAATTAAATATGTGCTTTAATTTAAAATTCTTAATTTAGAAGTCTAAATTTAGGAAATTGGTTAAAGAGAAATAAGAATATAATGATGTTTAGTTAATTATAAATTAATTAAATATGTACTTCAATTTAAAAGATTTAATTTAAGAAGTTGGACAAAAAAAGAATTAAAATATTAAAATATTAAAGATTTAATATTGTTTAATTATAATTATTATTTATTTAATGATAATTAAATTAGAGTTACATTTAAACAATAAACTTTGATTATTATTATTAATTTAAATAATAAAATATGCTTTAATTAGTGCTTGCACTAATTAATAATTAATAAATAGGAGGAAAATAAAATATAAAAGAATGAAAACTAAAGATAACGTCACAGTTCTAATTGTTGTGTAGTTATACTTATTTCATTTAATGATAAACTCTAAATAATGTTATTAATTAAATTAATGAATATATTATTACAAAAGCTTTGACAATTAATTAAAGAGAGAAAACTAAATATTTAAATTAAAATATTTTGTAATTAAATATCTAAAAGAGTTGTGCATGAAAAGGTAAAAGATAATAAAGTAATAAACAATAATTGATCAGTGAGTTCCCTCTCATGATTACATAATCAGATCCCCAATTTTTGAGAGAACTCTTTATCAAAGATCTAGAGCTCATTTTGCAATGACACAGGTTTTGAGGAGCAAAAATTTATAATTGGATTAAAAGAATAGTTGAAAGTTTTTAGAGGGTTTGGAGTTGTATGCATTCATAGATTGTCTTAGATTTTAGTTGTGATTTTGACATAGGGTTTGAAAACCTATTGTAGAATTTTATTGAAAGATCTGTCTACTTCATGTCTTCTTGGGTGTTTCCATATTGCTTATTAATTTACTCTATTAATTTTTGAATAAAGAATTATGTTGTAGATTTTGAAAAAGAAAAACTTATTAATCAAGAAAACTTGACTGCAAAAAATTATAGAAAAAAATGTAGAAAATTATTGTGACTGTATTTTTATAAAGCCCTTCTAATATCACAAAAATTTGATTATTAAAAATTAGAAAAATAATAATAAATTGAATAGTTCGGGTTTAACTTTAAACTTGTTGCTATAACCATGTGATTATCATAAATTTTCTAAATATAGATGAATATTCTGCTTACATCTAAAATAATTTAATTACAAAATTTATTGAAAAAAGAAAAAGAATAATTGAGAGGAAAACATGTTGTAAGTAAACTTATGCATGCATGTGAAAACAAATATGTTAAAATTAGGAAGCTAAGTATAATGTGGTTACATGCATGTTAAAAATAGAAAACTAAATATAGTACACTTACATGCATGGGAAAAAAAATATGATAAAAATAGAAAGCTAAGTATAGTATGGTTATATGCATGTGAAAACAAATATACTAAAAATAAAAAACTGAGTATAATATGCTTGCATAATTTGAGAGATAAAAGACATGCAAACATACTAATTGCATGTTTATTTTTATAAAAATATAATATAATTTTAGATTTATTTATTTAGAATAACAAATAAAAAATTATTAATTAATTTTAAAAAATAAATTAATATTATCCATTTGGTTAAAGTGAATGTTAGTAATATTAGTGATTCTTTAAGTCTAGTCAAACTCTTAGTTGAGATAAATAATTTTATATTTATTAATGCAAGAGGGAAGTTAATAAATAAATATTTGTAATTTTATGATATTTTAAAGGAAGTTGTGGTGGAGTTCACTTTTAAATCATTTATTTAATAACTATTTGACTTTATGAGAGAAATTATAAATAATTAAATTAAATTTATAATTTTATCTCTATTTGCATTATGAATTAAAGGAAAATTAAATATTAATATTAGACTTAAATAGAAGTCAAATTAATATTTTAAAAATGAAATTAATATTAGTATTTAATCTAATTATATACATTTATGTTATTAATTAAATCATTTATGATTTAAGATTATTTAAATTAATAACATGATAATATTGCATGATATTTTATATGCACAAAAAGAGTAGATATTCAAATACTTAGTTATTTAAATAAGCATATTAGCATAACTATATATGTATGTATGTATATTCTTAATTTATTTCTAAACACATCCTTATGACTCAAACTAAACAAGAGAAATTTGTGAAATTAAATCATATGGCTGAAATCAATATGTTTCTAATATTCTATTTATAGTGTTGAGATGTTTATCTTCTTGATAGTTTTCCTTTATGGGCTGTTTAGTTGGCCAACTTAGGATGTGCACTAGAGGGGTTTTTGAGATTTCTTTTATGATTATTTGATGAAATGTCATGATAAACTTTATGATTTGAACTGAGATTTATGTTTTAGGAGCTTTATGCTATTGAGCATTTATGAGAAATTAGGTTTTGAGAATTAATGCTATTTTTTTGGTTACCTGTTAAGGAACCAAATTCAATCAATATTACTCTTGTGGTATGGTACATGTTGGGTAGTCATTTTACATGAGGTCAACGATAGGAATCCATTGCACAATTCCTCTCTTGAAAAGCTAATCTTTTGAGATCAACTCCAACGTTCAATATTTGTCTTGCAATGTACCAAAATCTGCTTAGTTGAAGATAAATGTGACTATTCATGAGGAGGCCTTTGCTAGTTCTATTATGATCTTAGAATGAAGGAAATCTATTCGCTGTCTCAAAATAATACACAAAAGAACACTATTTTTGTATTTTTTGATTTTTCAATGAATGCAGTTCTAACAGTGCAACTAAAATGAGTTCCTATTCTAATAAGGGGCTAGCAAAGCAAATAAAATAAATCAAAATAAATACCATGAAATTGAAATCACTTAAAATTGAAATCCTAAATGAACATAAGCTACAGAAAACAACACGCTGTGAGTTAAACTTTTAAAAAAATTGGTAGAAAACCAATGAAAATAGGAGCAACACTTCCTAGAATCCATTGATGCAATCAACGGTGAGAAACATTAACAATCATATGATATTTTATCTTTCATCAAATTGCAAGGCCATAGAAAGTGTGCTCATGCGAGACAAAAGGCTATGTAGGCACAATTTGATGATCTCTTCTCAAGCTTATTAGGTCAACAAAATTCGTAAATTTGTAGCAGACACTAGAACTAAAAGATTGTATAATTAGGAACAACACAATAGACCTTTGGCTCAATCATGATTCCATGAACAAAATTCATAAAATAATGACACATTCAGGCAAGAATGATTACACTCCAAATGCTAGCACAAAAAGCATAATTTTATTGCATAATAACGGCAACCCTTTTTACATTTTACAATAGGGTATTTATAAGAAATCATCTCCTCAATTTTTCTTGAGAGTAAGAGATATCTTCATGCAATAAAATGCTTTTAAAACATTAAAACAAACTATATATATATAAACTAACCATTAATCTAGTGCTTAGAGGGACTCCATCCATATTTTATTCATTAATTGGATGCATGAGTCCTTTACATGTCAAAAACAAAAAAAATATGAGAGCAAAAGTAGGAGGAAGCCTTCAGTTGAAGTAGGAGCACTTGGAGGTACCAAAAATAGAAGTTGGTCGATTACTAGGTGTGTGTCGAAGTTAAACTATTGTCAAAATGTGTTCTTGATGCATGGAAGGTGCTATTTTTGGAACTAGTAGTTAATTGTTGGCACATCTATGAATTGCACAGCTATGGACCTGTGGACCTGCGGACCTTGACAGGGTCAAAAATCTCAAAATTTTACTAAGTGTCAAAATTGAAATTCTTGCATCTGGGTTTTGTTCTTCTTCATCCCAAAGCTATGCTTGGATGTTTGCCTTTGAATTTCTCTATCATCTTAGTTATGTTAGCCACATCTAGCAGATCTAAAGCCTCATACTTGTCCTTGACCTTCTGTATATAGTTGTCCACCTCAATTCAAGTCTCTGCAAAATCTCTAAGTTTGGTGTCCAACTCTAACAATGCTTCTTCTGTCCTAAAGGCTTGTTGGATGTCCTCATCATCAGCAACCTCCACAAAAATATTTCTAAAATTATCCACTACTTTCTCTATAGGTAACAACCTCTCTCATTCCTCATCTTCAAAAATAACCAAGAATGCATCACTATAGTGTCTTTCTAGTTCCAAAATTCACTCTCAGGTTTGGTCCTTCAGACGATGGATCTCCTCGTGTAATCTCTCCATTACTTTATTACTATCTGCTATTTTCTCTATCCAATAATCAATCAAATCCAATTCTTCCCCAATATATACATCAATCAAAATCTGATATCTTTGGCCTTTTATGACTTGTAGAGTTTGCAAATCCTTACTCCAAGCATGTACCTCATCCATGATACTAAAGTCCTACTTCAAAATTACTATGATATTATTCACATTATCCTATGTAGCATGCAGTAACTTCAAATTCCCTATGATGATTGTGACACCTTTCTCCTCAAAACTTTCTCACCATTCCTGACAAGATTTCAAAAATGGGTCTAATTGTAAACCTCCCCCTTCTCTAAGTACAGTGTTCAAAGTATGCTCAGGGTGTTTAGGATCAAGAGGACTAATGACCTTAGCTAGATATCCCTTAAGATCTCAACTTTCCTTTGAAGTACTTGGAGTTCAATCTCTTCTTGTTCTATGTACTTGAGGACCTCTTTGAATCTGATAGTCATCATTTGTCAGGCTGAATCCCATGTAGGCCTTCCCAACATAACATCCTTTAATTCATAATTTTTGATGCTAAGGCCTTCTACATTTGCACCTTCAGGAGGGAGAGCCACTTGTGCAAATAAATCATGATTTCATATGATCGTGAAAAATGCCAATGGTACTACCTCATTAATGGAGATTCAAGTTTGTTCAAGATCTCTACAATGTCATAAATGCCTTCCTCTAAAGCATGAAATTGAGGCTTAGTACCCCTCATTATCTCCTTCCAGATCTATCTAGGGATGCATCCTATTGAGGACCTAGCTCGTGATGACAATGGGTTGTGTCAACTTCCTTCCCTTTGTTGCTCCTACTGGGAGTTGTATCCTACTGGGAGGGCTCTTCTTTCGTAGCCTCAATCTCAGTAAACCCTGTAGCATAAACCTTGGTGTTTTGGGAAGGTGGTTGAGAATATTCTACCATTTGTCCCCCTGACACTTCACCAGTTTCTATTTGTTTTGGTTGCTCCTCTAATAATTGTTCCTTCTAAACATACTCTTCCTCTAAACTCTAAGGTGGGGGAGTGATTGAGCCCTATTCTACCACTATAACTCATGGTGGAGATGGAGGAGTAAGATCAAGATCCTATGTATTTTGGGGCATTTGTGTCCAATCTTCTAGTTTAGGTTCACCTATAGGGGTGTCCCTGATCTTATCCCCGATCAACTCTGTACCTCTGGGCATGGAATAAAAATCTAATATTGAGAAAACATCATCACTCCTTGCACTCTACTCATCCACCCACTTCTATACTTCATCTTCTAAAGAAGAGAGTTCTAAAGGTTCTACTTGAGTGGATGGTGGGATACCCATTGCACTCTTTCTCCTTTGCAACTCTGTGGCTCTTGCTAGCCGAATTCTTCCCTATAGGGGCACTTGTTCCTCTTCCTCTTTTGATTCTTCTTTTCCTCCTCTTTGTCTCCTTTTGAAATGCTTTCAAGAATAGATGGATTAGGCACTAATCTTCTACTAATCCTTTGCCTTTTCTTCATCTAAATCTTAATCCTTTTCTTTTGTTTCTTGGAGGTAGAAGGAGAAGCTAGCTCATCTTGTATAGGAGGAATGAAGACTTGTGGAATCTCTCCCTCTTCTAGTTGGCTAGGTACAATGGTAGGCAAAGGTTCATCCTAGACTTGGGTAGCTCCAGTATCTTGGGACCCCAGTGGACTCTATTCTTGTTGCTAGGGCGACACTTATTTTGTCTGAATCCTCTAAGGAGAGGTCCTCTTTCTTTTGTTCTTTCCCTTCCTTTCAGGAGGGTGATAGTATCCAACCAGTGATCAAGTTGGTACACTATTTTTGGCCTGATAGGTGATTGAGCTATGAAGTTAGGAATTGTTAATTTCCTTCCTCTACCTTTTTTTGGGTGAGCATGTGCATGGAAGATTACAATATCAGGAATTAGATCAAGTGGAAAAGGTTTCTTGATATAATCCTTTGTCATTCTAATGATATGCCTCACTTGATGATTAATATCATCTCCTTCCTCTCTATTAACCTCAACATTTAGAATAGGTCTTTCACCAATTTCATCTACATTGAACAGGGGGTCCAATATTTTCTTAGAATCCTAGTGCTTTATCTCCTCTGGGATGTTCAACTAGAGAGCCTTTTCTGCTAGATACAAAGTCATCCTACAATAGTCCCTAATGTGGACATCGTAGTCATTTGTGCCATTCATCCACTGATCTTTAACAACATCCTCATGATGGAAGTCCTCTCCTACCAGGCTCTCCACTTTGCCAACATTGTCAAAGTATGTTCAAGGAGAGTTATATTCTTCAAGAAGATAGTTCTCCCACTCCCACTCAAAGGATGGAATATTCTTTTTCCTCTTCACCTGATATGGTCCAATGACCAATGGCCATGGCCAACAAAGTCATTGTTATCTCCTTATTTTCTCATAGGTCGACTCAATTTGTCAAGAGATCTCTAACAATACTAGTTTGTCACTAGGATATCTCAGGAGCTTCTTAGGATTAATAGAGGCATCGACTACTTGAAGATATGTGAATGTCTTGAACTAGATGAAGTAGGCTCCGAGAGCAGTGATTTGTGCTTTGGCTTCATTAGATGACCTTTTCCCATAGTCACCCTTAATGAATCAAATGATTGCAAAAATGAATGCATCATTAATAATTTTGTACTCTTTTCTCTACCCTAAGAGCTTCTTCTTCACTAGTTGAGGATAAACTATGTATGTCTAAGCATTCAGATCCTACATACTACCTCTCATGTACAAACTGGGATAGTTTGTCTCTCTTGTTACAAGTAGATATACCATGTAAGAAGTAATGTAAAACTTCTTCTTATCCTTCACCATCCTCAGTTACTCACACAAATTTTCACTTAGTGTGGTGGCCCAATCCAGTGGTATTTTTGCTTGTTTGATGGTCTCAATGAAGTTGACCATGAAAGTACTGAGGTGACCTACTGCCAGTAAGCCCATGACTCTGCTTGGGAGAATGATATAGTATCCAATGTCTTCCTCCATATTGTAGACACCTAAATTTGATTACACCGCTTTGGTAATCCTATTTAGTTATCTCTAAAGGCATCATTAATTAAATTCCTATTTAATTAATCCTTTGCCATCCCCTAGCTGATTAATTTAATTAATCATCTATAGTCTTAATTGATAAATCAAATAACCTATTATTTATCAATTAATCCTATTCTTCTATCTAATTCCAAAATCCTCATTTATTAAATAAATCTATTTGATAAATAAAGCCCTCAAATTTAATAATCCCTAAACTATCCTAAACCCCCTTTTAGCCTAATCCACCCCATCCACCCATACTAACCAAGCTTAGCCACTAACTCACCCATCCTCATGAATGCCATCCACTTGCAAATCTCTAACAAGCTTAGTCTAATCCTAAATCACCTCTAATCCCCCCCTAACCTTTTCACATTCCCTAAGTAAGCTTAAGAATTTCTTAAGCAAAGCAAAGTCAACAATCTCAACTCTCTCCAAAATATCCCAACCACTAAGCTTTGAATGCTCTTACAAAGGCCATAAAGACTCTTAGAAGCCCATTCATTGCTCTTACAAGCCATTATGAAGGGTCTTTTTGAAGATATTATCCCTTGAGCCTCCTTTTTTGACTCATCCATCCCCTTGCCTCCATCCACTCACCCTATAACATGTGTCACTCCTTGGTTGGTGCTAAACAAGTACAATCCATGTGCTCCCCTTTGAGTGCGTCCTAGCCCTCCATAAGCTTTTTCCTTTCCTTTCATCTTAGCCCTCCATTCTTCAAGCCTCTTGCCTATAAATTGAATCCCCTCCCAAGCCATTTCATCACAACCTTGAAACTAAAGTTATAATGCTAGTTTTAGAACCAAAAGCCATCAACCATACCCTTATAATGCCAAATTGAGAGCTCACAAAGCTACCAATTTGCTATTTACTCATCCCCACCATTGAAACATAGAGAAAGCTTGAGCACACATCCCAAATCCTAGCAAATAGACTCATCCCTAAATCAAGTGACCATCCTCATTGGGAGAGCCATTCTATGGCTCATATTCTTATTTGAGGGTTTCACTTTGTCTCTCTTATATGTTATGATTTTTATGCTAGTTAATGCTTTGTTCTCTTAATAGATTAGTATTTCTTGCTAACATATTTCTCATATACATTTTGGCATGCCCGGTGGGACCCCACTATGGGTCATTTAATCGTCCATTTCTATCTATATGTTGTTTTTTTTAATAATCTAATGTTTCTTGTTGTTTGAGTGAGTTGTAGGGTGTTTCACTTGTTTTTGCAGGTTGAAGGGTGCACTTGGGAAGAAGACATACCCTCTAAAAATTTGAAAATAACCAAAAATTTAAAAAAAATTTGAAAAATTTGCGGATTTCAGTTCTTTTTGTGTAGTGTCATCTTTGCAGATTGGCATTTGTGCCTACAAACTGTCATCTCCGCCAGCTACTCTATCATCTTTGCAACTAAATTATTGTCTTTGCAGTTTGGCATCTCTGCCTAGTCTTCTGCTATTAGCGTCACCACTAGACTATCATCTCTGCATCCTTGACTATCGTCTCTCCAAATCAGCATCTCTGCCAACTACTCTGTCATCACCGCAACCTAGACTATCATCTCCGCATCCTTGACTGTCGTCTCCACAGATCAGCATCTCCACCAGCTACTCTGTTGTCTCCACAACCTAAATTGTTGTCTCCCTCGCCACCAACCTAAACTGTCATCTCCGTTGCCACCAACCTAAACTATCATCTCCACAAATCAGTGTCTCTATAGTTTAGTGTCTCCGTCCAGTTTCTTATTTTTTGCACCGCCAACCTAAACTATCATCTCCACAGATCAGTGTGCCTCTTTCTTTGTCATCTCTATAGATCAGCATCTCCGCTGATCAATGTCTCTATAGTTTGGCATCTGCGCCTGATGAACTGTTGTCTCTGCCTATCTTTGTTGCATTTCTATTTTAACATCTTTGTTTCTGCAAAGTAGAGATTTTTTAAAGCATTTTTATGCCTAGAAAAAAGAACAAAAAAAGTTAAAAAAATTTTCCCCATAGTTAAGCTTTCATTTTGGAAAATTTCGGGTGACTAATCAATTTTCTTTTTTGTCTCATTGCAGGTTGGAGCAACAAACTCAATCATATTTTTTAGGTTTTTCGTGGAATGAACTTGCATGTTTAAACACGTTTTTCTTTTGAATGCATGTTGCTCAAAACACAAACTTGAATGCAATGGATTAAAATCAATCTTTCTTGAAATGCATGCTTAAAACAAACAAACTCAATCTTGAATGCAAAGGATCAATTAACCATTGCAATATCTCACACTTCAATTTTAAGCATAAAAAGAATCCAAATTTTAGAAATTTTCTAAGTTATAAAAACTAATAAAGATGCTTTCAGTGAGTTTGTAGTTGGACTCACCCTCTTTAATCACCCATCAATTTAACCATTGGTTGCAATCTTAGCGCCATTTATGGAGATGGGTCTACCTAAGAAGGTGTTAAGTGCTCCACAAAGATCAAACTCCATTCACTTGGGTCTTTAGTGGTTGTTCTAAGTTAGAAAATCTCTTGAATGCACATTAGCTTCGCTAACACTTCATTTGGGTATAATAATTGAACAAATCTTGACGTGGAGGGCCTCCGAGCACGTGCTTGAAAAATTGAGTTTCACATATCTTTATTTTGGGCTTAAAAAAAACTCACACTCAATCTTGAATGCCTAACAATCAATGAACATCACATGGTTTTGATTCATTTTCAATGATGCTCGCATTTCTTATGTTGACGATCTCTCAACTTCCATTATGTTGATGACGCTGTCAAATTGGAATGATCATTGTATGCCATAATCACAAGTGTCTTCAATCATAATTTGCAAAATCTAAAATCATCAATTGGAATGAACACGTGTCTTTTAAAACTCAAGATCATGTATGTGGTCTTGTTTTACACTTTTTAGTAGGCCTACTTGGGGATTTCATCACCCCTTGGATGACCTCAACTCTAGCATTCTGGCAAAGTATAAAGATCGGGAGGTGAATCCAAAGACACCTCTCTTGGGATCAAAATTCTGTCACTCGGGCTAAGCCTCAAGAAACTTTATACCCTTGAGAAGTGAAAGAGGAGAAGTGGGTTACCGCTCCTCTCGGCTGTGTGACATCTTTTTGGTTTCATCTACGGATTTGGGCCTCACATACCTTGCATATATCAAGGACTCCCTAGCTAAACCAAATTTCATCCTTGTAGAAAGCTTCTGAGGATGTTTGTGTGTTTGACGTGCTTGCTCCAAAATTTTGTCTGCTTGTTTGTTCATAGCTTTTGAAAGAATGTTTGCCAACTTTGGTCAAAATCCTAGAAAAGAAAAAATCTCCCACCTCAAGGCATACTTAGCGTAGTCACTGCCTCATAAAAAAATCATCCAAGCTCCCCTGTTGCAACTAAATCTATCTAGTTCTTTTCTTTAGAACAGTCCCAAATCCAAAGTCCATCCAAATCATCCCCCCCAGCCAGTTAGTAACACAATCCAAAATCACACCCAAGCCTTTAGAGAGTTGTTGTAATTCTACTAGAATTTTCTATCCAATCAATCCTACCAATCAACCAATCTCACCAAGGTTATCCCTCTGACAGAGCATTGTCTAGGGTAATCCAGATTTGTCACTTGTATCCCTCATCACCTTGAGCTAAAGGTTGGGATCCGCAAGTGGTCAATCTCATGTCATGCCCATAGGATCATTAGTCTATCCTTAAGTTGACACAATCTCCACCAATCCAGTGCATAGGAAAAAAAAAAAACTCTCACTTTTTGATAGCATACCCTTGAAGTCTTCCATCCACAGGAAAGCCAAAAATCTCTAGCCAATCCTCCTTAGGTCTGTCATATAGCTTTGACTCTCCCTAGGAAATCCTTCATCAGCCAATCCAAAATTTGCGCTTAATCCAAATCCAACCATGAGCTTCTGTGTTCATCCATATGCAAGACCCCATCCCCATTTGACTCATCATCAAAACATGAAATCCCAAACGTATCATGATGTGTTCGGTCATATTGTCCTTGCTCCTACCACCTCCTATTCCAATGATGATGAAAATCTTGTTGACTATGATGGGTATATTAGAAGCCTTAGAAACATTCCCCCAAGCATACCCCAAAATCCATGTATTCTTCCAAACTATCTAGTCATGCCATCTGATATCCCAGCTTCTCCTCCATCACCCAATCAACCAAGCTTCCAATCTTCCACCCCCATCACACTAGCTATTCCTGTCAATCCACCTCCACCTTCGACACACGAGTCTCCAAGGAATCTCCTAGAGGAAATACAAGAAAAGCCACCTCCAGCAGTCGATAAGCCATGTCATCTAATCCAACCATGTGAAGTAGGCAGTGATGAAGCTTCCCCATCTATAATATCACCTCCATCTCCCATAGCTATCATCCCCATACCATCCATCAAATTGCTTAAAATCCTTCCACTTCCCATGAGCATCAAGATCCCACCACTTGTCAAATCCCTCCAACTCCTATCCACATCCCCTCCAAGCATTTTCCAAATCTCCCATAATGACCCTTATGCATCCATCTTCTACTCACCCATCTCCACTACCGAATCTCCCATCTATCCATCTGCTGCCTTTGAAGAATCCATCCCTTCACCTCTTATTGCACCATCCACTCCAATCCAATCCCATCAAGATCCTGCCCAAAATCATGTTGACATCCCCCAAAGCATAAACAAAGATATCATCGTATCGTGTCTTCCATCCATAGCGTAGTCACCATCCCCTCCATCTCCAAATCCTCAATCCATACCTCCTCTACTACAGGATATCTTTTCATCCCATCAGCTAAATCAAGATCCTATCCTACCATCTCCTCCACTCCATGCTTCCATCTTACCACCTATCCAAGCTATTCCACCATCTATAATCTACCCTCTTGGTTCACTTACATTCATCCATGGTGGCCTCCTCTTAGCAAAAGAATTAAGAACAATATCTCCCCATTGTAGTACATCTGATAAAGCACTTCCACCATTTTTTGCAAGCAAAAAAGTATCCTTAGCTAGTTCAAATGCTCAATCGATGGCATTATCAAGGTCAAGGTTTAGGACCACAAGAGCAAGGAATTAGAAAGCCTATTATTGCACAAAGGAATCTAGGATTTCATGGTCTTGGATATGTATCCAAAGGCTCACCATCTAAAAGTGTTGGTACACACCATCCCCAAACCAAGCCTATCTCTAGGCCCACCATGCCAGCCTCCCATCACTCCTTCAAGAAATTTTATGTCATCCCCCCTGAACCATCCTTGCAACCCAAAACAACCTACCATATCCCCCCTTCATCTGCTAAATCCATTTTGGGTCCCTATGTCCCAAAATCTACCATCCTCCATCCTCTTATCAACCATCATAAAAATCCTATTCCATCCATTCCTACGCAAGATCAACAAATGCACATATCAGGGCACATCATCCATCATCATCCCCCTATACGCTCTTCCATATCCTCTCCATCTCACAAAGCTTCTCCTAACCATCTTCCCAAAGCTTACCACAACAATGTGAATGCCAACTTCAAAATGCATAAAGCTAAAAATCCACATCCTAGGCAATCATATGTCTATTCTAAAAGACATACTCCAAAAAGGCAAAATCCAATCAAAGAATGCAAAACAATGCAAAAGCCTATGAAAAGAAAATCCAAAACCATGTGGATCCCAAAGAAAAAAGTTGAAACCCAATGCATAATAGAATCCACCATTGCTAATCCCTCATCCAGTGACTCATGTCCCCCATCTCCTAACTCCATCTTGGGTTCCTATATCCCCAAGTGCGCTTTCACAAATCCACCATCAAGCTCGCATCTACCATCTATCTCCCATATGCTCTTTTCACACCTATCCCAACATGTGCCAATGTTGATCCTGCAAGCATCCCCATCTCATGCTCCTTTCTAGCCTTTTCATCCATCCATCTCCTACCATCAATCCCATCTAATCCAATCTATTGCATAAATCACCCATCCGGTGTACCAACAACTAGCAACAAAATTGAACATTCCAACAACCAGTGAAAAATCCCCAAAAAGCCAAAAATAGCTGAAGAAAGCCAAAATCATTCTAGCTAAGTCCAAAGTAAAAAAAAATAATAATAAAGAAAAATAAAGCATCCACTGGTGAAAACTTGGCAATTCAAGCGCCTTGGACAAGTACCATGATGAAAACTTGGCAAACAAGCATCATGCATAATCCAACCATCCCTAGCTTAGCCTATCATCCTCATGCTTTTGGTCACATCTTGTCATCTAGCTCCATCTTCCAATTTATCCACCTATCTTTCATCCTCCACCTTTTATCTATCACCATCCACTTATCTTCTGCAGCTTCAGCTAATCATCCCAGCTATCATCCATCTCCCTAGCGCCTTTAGCTTTTCCATCCTAGCTTCAATCCTATCACATCCATTATAAGACCTCCTTCCACATGTCATCTTCTAACTAGGGGCACTATATTCCTTGGAGATCTTGTCTTTTCCATCCTCCCTTGTCATTGGTATGTTGTTCTAGGCTATCCTCATGCAAATCGAATGTCATCCTCTCATTAGCCATTCACTCTAGTGCCATCTATCAGCTCAGCTACCACCAACCTTAGAATTGTACCCATCCTTGGTCATACATCTATCATCATCATTGGATGCATCCTTCCAAATCCATTATCTATCACTATCCTATCCCTCATCCATCCACCCACCATCCCAAACACACCTGCTTGTTCCCTTGGTGTTCCAACCAAATATCCAAAATTTGATGAAGCTTGTAAATACCTCCTATACAACTCATAAATCTTGTACCTCAGCTTGTAAATCTTGTACCTCTTCTTGTAAATCTTGTACCTCTACTTGTAAATCTTGTACAGCTTGTAAATTTTGTACCTCAACTTGTAAATCTTGTACCCCAACTTGTAAATCTTGTATCATCCCTTGTATCATAGCTTGTATATCCAAATCTTGTCCAAAGCTTGTACCATATTCTAGCTTGTACATAATCTTTTATCCTAGCTTGTATCCTATCACATGCACACAAAGAACCCCATTTTTCCTTAAGATTTTTGCAAACCATCTACCTATTCGCCTATCAATTATTGCAGACATCCCACCCTTCACAAACATTTTCATCTCAAAAAAATCAAAACATGAACAACCTTGTATATTTGTAACATATCTTGGTTTTTCGGCTTGTACATCCTCTTTAGCTTAGTACCATTGTATCTATCGAGCTTTCATGTTAGTTCCTCCTTGATCAGCATCTTGCACACATTGCACAAATCTTGGTTAGCTATTCCAATGCATCCTTTAGCTAGATCTCCTGTCACCAAAGTGTTCTCCTTCTTAGTTCAGCTTGCTAGATGCATCACTCATCCAGATCCATTAGCATAGGTACTCTCTAATAGATCCTTGCAGGATATAGCTTTCCTCATTTCTGATCTTGGTCTGTTAGTACCTCATCCTACCCATCTCATTGGAAAATGGTTCTCTTTTGGGTTTTCGCTTTCTTTTGATTTGGAATCTTCCCTTTTGGGTCTTGAAGTATCTTTTCCAACCAATCTTTTTGTTCCCTCCTCAAAGTTGCCATGATCTTCCATATCATGGTATACTGCGAATGGGGCAATCTGAGCATAAGGTCTTGATCAGGTCTTTTGTTTATTTTTCTTTTTTGCTTGTGGGTTACCTAGTGTCGGTTCTACTCTAATTCTTCTGAGACTGATGCTGGGGCAATCCTCGTGTGTTTTTTTTGAGTCAGTTTGTCAGTCCTCTAGATGGTTGGTGAAAAGGCCTTGATGTTCTTGGTAATCTTGGAAATTAACCAATAGTCCTATAACAAATCTAGTGCTCAACTACATGGTGGTACTTCTCTTTGAAGTATCCCCCCGCTCAAAAAAGCTTCAATGGTTTCCTTTCATCTCCATTATCCCCCATCCATATCTAGCATCTGTCTCTCCTACCCCAGCTTATGCATCAGTGTCTCTTTGAATCAATCTTCACTTTTAGCTTTAGGGATCCATAATCCTAGTCTTAGGGATCCAACAATCCAATCAATCCACCAAGCCTCATCTTTCGAGATCCACAATCCTAGTCCTAGGGATCTCTGAAACCCATTTGCTGCCAATTTGACTCTTTGAAACCCTATTGCATCAGCTTTATAATCCCCTCATCCATCTCCCTATCCTGGATTCCTTTTTATAGTGCTCCGCTCCTTCATCCTCCCCTAATCTTGAAATTCTTAAGCTTATTTACTCTTGTGCCTCTAATTTTTCCCCTTTATCATTCTCCCGTAGTGAGAGTTTGAGCTAATTTAGCCTCTTCTCTTAAGACACTCTTCATCCTCCCATCCTGAATTCTTGTATTTTTCAAGAAACCATTGAGCCTCATTTTCTCTCCTCGCCGCCTTCTTGAGGGGGCATCTCTACGTCTAGCCTCTCCTCTTCTTATCTGAGACTCGGGCAACCTTGTTGATAAAACATCTTCCTCATGTCTTCTTCATTCGAACTTCTTTGAACTAGTGTTGTCTCAACACTATGTCAAAGAGGGGCAAAATGTAGACACCTAAATTTGATTACACCGCTTTGGTAATCCTATTTAGTTATCTCTAAAGGCATCATTAATTAAATTCCTATTTAATTAATCCTTTGCCATCCCCTAGCTGATTAATTTAATTAATCATCTATAGTCCTAATTGATAAATCAAATAACCTATTATTTATTAATTAATCCTATCCTTCTATCTAATTCCAAAATCCTCATTTATTAAATAAATCTATTTGATAAATAAAGCCCTCAAATCTAATAACCCCTAAACTATCCTAAACCCCCTTTTAGCCTAATCCACCCCATCCACCCATACTAGATTTATCCTCAGGTCATATCCACTTTTATTATTATCCTTCCTTGAGGAGGCTTCTTATTTAGATACAAGGATTGAATAATGTTAGTGACCTCTTTCTGATGCTCCTTGTACCATCTTTTAGCTGCTTCATAGGAGAGTTGGATGACCTGGTCTACTCTAGGAAGATGAAAGACCCTCTCAATTTTGTTGGGTTGTAGATCCTACACCACTTCTCCGGTGACACTCTTAACTACCCTTTCATCAGGAACAAAATGTTGGGATAGGGTCATGATTAATTTAGTTGATTGTATAGACATTGGATGTGACCCTGCATTCACCAATCCTGAATGGATCAAAGCGGACATCATGGTTGATCTCTCTATTGGCTTATTTCAAATTTGAAGGAATTCCCCTAGATTTGCATGTTTGAGGTCAATATCTCTGATCTCTATATGGTCATCATGGAATCTCGACTTTGAGGGTACACCTTGAAACTTGAACACGATAGGTTTGGATGTTACTTCGGATGTGGATGCCATTTGATTATCTGCACATAATGAGAAAAAATGTTTATTAGTCAAGGATAAAGCATAAAAACCACAAATTAAAATAAGCATAAAGAAAAGAAAAGAAAAGGCCCCCCATTTGGACATTTATTTATCTTCATTTATCTTTATTATTATTTTATTTATTATTATTATTTTTTTTAATTTTTTGATTTTAAAATTTTTTATTTGTTTTTATTATTATTATTTTTATTTGTTTTTCAAAAATTTTAAAAAAATTTAAAAATGAAAAATAAAAAGAATGTGTGTGGAGAGGGGTTTTGGAGGCATGCTATAATCCTAAGGCCATGTAGGCGCAAAGTGCCATCATGGACCTCCCCCCTCCTTGGCACCACAGGCTTTGCTCTAAGGTGGTGCCATGTGCTTAGCATGTTGGTGCCGAAGGTGCATAGCACGGTGGCATTATGTCTTTTTAGCATTGGTGGTGCTTAGCGTAGTGGCAGAATATTCAAAGGCCACGCGCAATGTGTTTAATGCCAATGGCGCTTGGTACCGCGACAATATTTTTAAAGCCCATGTGCAATGTGTTTAGCGTCGATGACACTTGGCACTACAATAGGATTTTTAAAGGCCACACACAATGTGTTTAGTGTTGATAGCTCTTGGCACTGCGGTGGGATTTTTAAAGGCCATGCACAATGTGTTTAGCATTGGTGTTGCTTGGCAATATGGCAAGATTTTTAAAAGCAGCGTGCATTGTGTTTAGTGCTGGTGGCACTTGGCACCATGGCGATGCAAGACTCATAACATACCTAGCACTCTGGTCACCTCTATAGAAAATGAAAACATAAAAATGAATAAGTTTGGAGGGTTGGGTGAGGGTTTGATAACCCACCTCGCGCACCAAGTTGGATGCGTGGTGCAACTTAGCGCGCACTCTGCCTACACGTGTGTGCTCGTGCATCATTTTTAATTTAATTTTATTTCAAATTTTTATTTATTATTATTATATATATTTTATGTTTTTCAAATTTTCAATTTTTTTTGCTTTTTTTTTGACGACTCTAACACTTTAACTTTAATAAAATTTCTTCTCTTGATTCTTGAACTATGAGTTCGAGAGTCAAAAAAAGTAGTGGGTCCCCACTCCTAATGAGGAATGGGGCATGTGTTGTGGACACCATAACAAATAGCTCCAAAAAGAAAGAAAGAAATGATCAAGGTATTTCTTCATCAGTAAACATTCCTCCAACGTGTGTCAAACACCAACCAAACTTCAAACATCTTGAGTGTCTTTTGGGGGATTTTACAATTGAAATCTTAGAATTTGAAACCTTCAAGCTCAGTGTGTGCATTGTGTATTCGTTCCTGTTGACACTTTAGGATGCAGTCTATTAAAGTTTTTTGATAACTTGAAAACAATCTTCCACTCCTCCCAGCTCATTCATTTGAAATCTTCATTAAGGCTTTTTATCAATCAATTGCCTGACCTGATGAGAGAATCAGTTCGAGGGCTCTTGGTAGGATGGCACTTTAAATTTTTTGGCTTTTTGGATAATTTCTTCATGTCATTCAAAATGTTACTTTTAATACAACAATACTTTTAATATAAGATACTTTTGTTTGCGAACATATCTTTTTCCATTTCAGATCTTTAGAATCCTTCAAACTTAACACCTTATTCTCTCTCTCTCTCTCTCTCTCTCTCTCTCTCTCTCTCTCTCTCTCTCTCTCTCTCTCTCTCTCTCTCTCTCTCTCTCTCTCTCTCTTTTATGTATCCTAACTATGCTCAGATTGTGTAGTCAGAACATCAATGTCATTTTTTGGATTCAATCTTTTGTGAACATCCCTTACATTCGTCTTTTAGAACTTTTTCAAAACTCTGAGGCCAAACAATGATCAACCTTTTGAGGAGACCCCTCCTATTTGAACTAGTTAGATTTTAGATCATCTTTCAACATCTTTGACTTCAATTCAACAACACCTAAAATAGTCAAATTTAAAAAAAAAATTGCAAAGTGTTGAGAACTTGCTGGTCTAGGCCTCTAATTTCTAGACTAACAATCCCCTATTTCCACAAGAAATGTCCATTGCTCGATTGGTATAAAACACAAAATCATCCAAAATGTTTTGACAAAGAAATACCTCTTCCTAAAATTAGAACCAATGAGTGGTTAGTGAAATCTTAAGAGAAAATCTCAAGTACACCTTACCCCCTAGGATCGACACAACTCTAAAAGGAAACACATGATTGAAAGAAAACACGCAACATGAAAGAAAACACAATTGCAAATATAAACACAATTGCCGAAATGAAAAGCTAAGCTAAATGTGGAAATAAAATCTAACTACTTTTTTTAGTGTCTCTTAGGTTTCAAAATAATGCTTCAGAACAAAGTGGATGATTTAGAATGCTCTGCTAGGGTTTTCTTGCTACATATGAACTTTCAATTTTTTTTTGTGTACGGCCCTTCGCCTGCACTCCCCTTTTGTCGGCACCACTTGTCATACCGTGTTTACTATGGAAGCTTTAGGTTAGGATATAATGGCTCTGGCCAGTGGTGAACCAGATGTTTCTGGTGTTCACGCTACTATTTCGAACTGCCATGGTGTCGCCATCGAACAAACGCCCGCACAAGTTTGTCCCAAAGGTTTTTCATGAGGTAATCCTAATATTATCCTTCCTTTGCAAGAATTTGATGTTGCATGTGACTGGTTAGAGGAACATACCTTGATAGGGTATTTTTTTGGTAGGACTCCCCCTGAAGCTATTCTCAGAGAATGGGTTAACAAATGCTGGACTCCTCATGGAGTCCGCCTTGATGCTATGCAAAACCTTACCAAAGGTTTCTTTTTATTTTGCTTTGCTAACCCATCGCAAGCAGATGTTGTCTTTAACAATGGCCCTTGGTCCATGCGTTCCTCTCTACTTTTTTTCCAGAAATGGTCCTGAGACTTCATGTCGTGGATGATAAAAAGCTTAGGGTTCCTGTATGGGTCAAATTCCCAAGTCCACCCTTGCCCTGTTGGCCTTTCATTGAGTCTATTGCCCAAGCCCTTAGCAATTTTGTCACCAAGGAGCCTGAGAAAATTTTTAATGCTTTCCCTTAGCAGCATGTTTGCGTTGAAGTTGATCTTTCCAAAGATCTCAAGGATTCTGTGGAAATCCAGATTGAAACTCAAACCTTCTCATAGAAGGTGCTTTACTTGAACCTACCTAACACTTTTTATAGGTGCCAGTCTGTGGAACACAAGATCAGGGATTGCCCTTTGGCTATGCCTAGGGTCAAACCCCAGCCTAAAGTGGCACCTGCCAAATAGGCTAAAGGAAAAAAGAAGAATGGGTTACTTTTGGGTGCAAGGGCAAGCCTGCCTTGAATCCCTTGGCCCATAAGCCATCCTATGTGACAGTTACTGTGATTCCTCCTACTTCCACATAAATGTCAACGCTTGCTAGTGTGGAGATGCCAGCAGTTTCCATTGCACTTGTTCTAGGGGTTTCCCAGGTTTCAAACCCTACTGGTTCACAGGGGATCAAGGCGACCACTAGGGCCTCACCCTTGGCTGGGGCTTGTACTCCTCTTGTAGTTTCTTCTATAGTACCACCAGCAACAAGGAATTCTCACAGTCCTCCTGGACGTGCAAAGATATCAGGGGTAAAACAATAGGCTGTAAGTCTAAAGGATTTTTCGTCTGACTTCCACCCGATTTCTACCTTTTTGCAGAATAACTACTCGTCTCTAGAGGACGAGGATGATATGGAAGAGTTCTCATGAACTTCCTCTCATGGAATGTTTGAGGTCTTACAAACCTCCCCAGAAATTTCTATGTTCGGGATACCCGTCATAGACTTGGGAATTTAGATTTTCTTTGCTTGCAAGAAGTTATGATTTTTGGTTTCATGCTTTCTACTGCATACCATGTCATTTGGCAGGATAGCGTTATGTTTTCTTCTCAACATGAAGCTGGTTGAGGTGGTGTAGTTACTCTCCTATCACCTTGCCTTCATTCTGCTATTATCTGGCATAGTTTTGACCCCACACACTGTATTATTTAGCTTTTTCTTTCCATTAACAATCATTCTTTTGGAATCATTAATGTTTATGCCTCCAATGATGCTGTGGAAAGGGCACAAATGTGGGTTTGGCTTGCTGACAACTTGCTGCCAATTACTTGGGTCCTATGTGGGGACTTCAATATGGTTGAAGTGGCCTTTAACAAAGATGGCATTCTACCTTTCTGTTGGATAGCTGGGGAAAGAGAAGCCTAGTTTTACATGCGAAATAAATTGGGCCTTTTTGATCCTAATACAAACTACCACCATGGTAGTGGGGCCTAGAACACTTGGTCCAATTTTTGAGCTGGTCTTGACCACATTTTGAAATGTCTTTATCATGCTATGATCTTGGCGCAATCTTTTTTCTCCTTTTCTGAAGATCGCAATTTACCTGTCATTCCCCTAATAGATATGACATTGTCAAACCACTATCCCATTTATTTTGGCATTTCTTGGCAAACAGCTATCTCCAAGGTGGCCAAGTCTCAATTCTTCCTCAACATGTCTGTGCTATTGCATGCTTCCACCATCTCCCACATCGAACGTGTTTGGAATTTGGTGCTACATTTGCATTCCCATCGGGGTTGGATTCAATGGTGGAATGATGCCATTACCAAAACTGCTCAATTTTTGTGCATCTACAGGCGTCAGTTGGCAATCTTCAGAAAATGGTCTTATGAAGCCAACACCCTTGCCCTCAAAAAAGCCTCTGAAGCTCTCACCTTCAACCCCTTTAATGTGGATTTACAAATTTAGCTTTCCAAGCTTCGCCATGATAAGAAAATTGCTGATAACTATGCTGCTTGAGGAGCCCAAATCAAAGCCCATCTCCACTGGTTGGATGTTGGCAACAAAGCCTCGAAGGAGTTCTTCCAGGCTCTCCAAGCCCGTCATACCAATGTAGGGATTAAAAAGATAAAATAGGGAACTGATGTTCTTTCCAATCTGCCCAACATCCTGCAAGCATTTGTTCTTCACTATGAGAACGTCTTTGCTTCGTAGGGAAATTCGATTGCTCAGGAGGAGGCTCTCAAAAAGTGTATCGTTGTTACTCCAAACTGCCTCGCGGTTGAGTAATGCGCTTTCTATGAGCAACTTCTTTCCCTCTGAGACCTTAAAGAGGTAGTTTACTCCATGGCAGATGACAAATCCCTAGGGTGTGATGGATTTTTGTGTGAATTATACAAACATCTTTGGGAGCAAATTGGTCCTGATCTGCACAAAGTCTATCTTGAAGCATATCATTCTAAAAGCTTAGGAGTGATCATAAATAAAATAAATATTAAATTCATACCTAAAGGTGGTGATCCTGAAGACATATGCAACTGGAGGCCTATCACCCTCTTGAATGTGTCTTATAAGATCATTGCCAAGGTGCTCTCTCTCAAAATATGCCATATGCTACCTTTAATTGTGTAGCCTGAACAAACTAGCTTCATCAAATCCAAGTATATTCTTCACAACATCATTGTTGTCTGGGAAGGTATGGAATGGGCCCGTAAGTCCAAGTAGTAGGCTATCTTTTTAAAGATAGATTTTGCTAAAGCCTATGATCGCATTGAATGGCTTTTCATTTGGCTATGCTTCAGGCTTTGGGTTTTGATTCCAATTTCCTTCAGTCTATGGAGATGCTCTTTGGTAATGCTAATGCTTGCATCACCATCAATAATTTGCAATATGAGGCTTTTGGACTTTTTCACTCCATCAGGCAAGGTTGTCCACTAGCTCCAGCACTTTATGTCCTTGTTGCTGAAGGTTTTGGTTATTTACTTGCTCACTCTATGTCTTCAAGATTGGTCCATGGCATTTCCTTGCCCGATTCTTCCTCCTAGTTAGTCATTGGTCATTTTGCTGATGATTCTTTTCTTACTCTTCTTGAAGATGAAGAAAACATCAAAAATGCTTTAAATTGTCTGGACACTTTTTGTCAAGCCTCTAGCTCTACCATTCAATGGCATAAAATGCTTTGTTACCACTGGTCTTTCTTGCCAGCTCCACCTTGGCTCAGCCAATTTCAATGGAAATGGGTTACTCATGGAGAAATCTTCTACTTTCTTGGCATTCCCTTTGCTTTCTAGGCTTCCCTTGTGAAACTTTGGAATGCTGTGCTTGCAAAGATTAGCAAAAAGCTTGATTATTGGATCACTAAGCCACTTTCTCTTACTAGTAAATTCTAGATTTGTTCTAAGATTCTGGCTGCCACCCATGTGTACTATTCTTCCTATTGGGCTCCCTCCAAAGCTTCCTATCTCAAACTAGAATGTTTGCTCAGAGATTTTCTTTGGGCCTCTTGTTCTGACCATCATGGTTTTCACAGAGTTGCTTGGGATTTTTGTTGTCTCCCAAGGGAATCTGGGGGTCTTGGCCTACTTTCCAATTGGAAGCAGGGCCTTGCCCTCTATGCTAAATGGATTATTAGAGCTATTTCTAGAGATGAAGCTTGGAAGATACTGGTAAGGGATTGCATTTCTTTTGGCTTCCCTGTTAATAGACCGACATGGAAGGGGATTGGTTTTCAGACCCTTCTCACTATACGTGAACCAGTGGTCATATAGGGCTCTTTTGTTATAAAGAGCATCTGGAAAGCCTAGGAAGCTATTAAACCTTGGCTTTGTTGGGCTGGTGATGAGTTTTGCAATGGGCTATCCTTAAATCAACAGAACATTTGGTGGTCTCCCCTGTTTGCCATCCAGGGTACTCCTCTTGCCAAGACTCAAGGTGCCAGTGCTTTATGTTTCTTTAAATGTGGCATCTGCAATACGAAGGATTTTTTTTCAAGAGTCACCATGAATTTCAGGTCATGGGAGGATATGCAAGTTCAGTACCGCCTTGTCAGTTTCGATCACCAGACTTATGACCTTCTGTTGTCTTCCATCCCTATGCACTTAGTTCATAAAGTGGGGATTTAGTCTATTCGTCCTTAGTGGCATGATTGGAAGTGGCATCCTGCCACTCCATTTACCAATTATAAGCCCAATATGGGGTACAGATGGCTTTCGCTCCACCTTCCAATGGTGGAAACACTTAATCAATGGTGGCATTTGCAATCTTCACTTTCTCAATGGAGAAAATGTCTCGACACCATTTGGAGTACCCTTAGAGAACCTAAGATTGTCCACTTCCAAGGTCTTCCCCTGGGGCCTTGACTCAAGCACATTGGGGTTCCTGATCCTAAATGCCCCTTCTATGGTCAACTTGAGTCTTTTTTGCATATTTTTTGGTTTTGCAAGCGTGCTCAAAATTATTGGCACTAGATTTATGATTTTTTCAAGCCTTTCAGGCCCGAACCTTTTTCATGGCACATGATCTTGCTGGGTGATTCCCCTAGAATTCCTCGAAAGTTCTCCTAGATTTGGTATACCTTTAGGATGGAAATTTTGTTTTCTCTATGGAAAGATAGGAATGCAGTTTTATTCACTCACAATTTTTTGGATGTTAACATTGCAATGTACACTAAGGCATGCATTTGTAACAATGTCATTATGCAAATACAAGTGCAAGCTAATAAAGTTGCCCTGGAAGTTGCACACTTACAAGAATTGTTAAATCATTGGGGCAATGCTCCATGCACCATTGCCAGAGTGCCTCTGGATGCCTCAGCCGATGCCTCTTTACCTCGCGGTCACCATTCCTGATGCCAGTCCTCTGGCCGCCATTCACACACATCGCACTCCCAGGTTCCCCACCACCGCTCTCCCAGTGGTGGACATGGTGGTTGGAGGTGCCACTCCACTTTCCCACCATGTGGTGGTTTTGGCTGGTCCCTAGCTCCTCCCCTTGGGTGGGCTTCTAGCTGGTCCCTAGCTCCTCCCCCTGGACGGGTGCACTCTGACAAGTTTCCTCAGCTGGCCTTGGCAATTTCTCCTCCGTG
Source organism: Cupressus sempervirens (assembly GCA_028749045.1). Taxonomy (NCBI): domain Eukaryota; kingdom Viridiplantae; phylum Streptophyta; class Pinopsida; order Cupressales; family Cupressaceae; genus Cupressus; species Cupressus sempervirens. The sequence continues at coordinate 480,747,108 of CM053793.1, read as the reverse complement.
GCCAAACAAGAAGGATGCGGAGACTGCGACTACCATAGATCCTACTGATGCTACTGACGGCTGGACTATTCCCAGTCTAACCCACAATCTCGCTAATGCATGGGGATTTCCTAATAAAGATGATCCTCCCTCTACTGGTACTGCCTTGGCAGCCTGAGGTTGTTAAATTTTTTTTTTTTTCGATGAACAGTGAATAGTTTCTAGTTGAGGCCATGTTGTTAATTTCAGCTTCGGTCGTGTGAACTCATTCACGAGGTGATCTTATATCCCCTGACCCCTTTTTTGTGAATTGTAAACTTAGTAAATTTTATTAATTGAAACAAACTATTCATCAAAAAAATAATGCTTTAGAAACTGCCCATTTACATGCAAGGGAAGAAATTCCCCTTGTAAGGAACTGAGCCTAAAAGTGTTTTCTCTAGGAATTTTTACAATTTGATAAGGGCCTATCCACAAGTGTTGAAACTTGGTATGACTACACAACTTTTCTTTCACCTTATCCCAAAGTAGAACAAGGTTAAAAATCCTAAATGATTTGATCGTGGCCCTTTTGTCAAACCATCTTTTCACAATAGTTTGATGTTTATCCATGTGCTCCAATGCAACTGTCTATTTCTCATCCATCTCTAAAAGTTTCATCAATCTAATTTGCACTCTGTTAGCATCTTTAGCATACTCACTCATGAATTTCAAAACTAGAATTCTAACATTAAGTAGGAACACTCATTCTTGTCCATAGACAAGAAAATATGGAGAAGTCCCCAAAGCATTTTTGACTCTTACTTGATCTGTCCATAAGGCATATTTGAGCTATGTATGTCAATCCCTAGGATTCTCCTTCAACAATCATCTTATTACTGTGATCAAGTTCTTGTTTGTAGATTTTGCTACCCCATTTCCTTGTGGGTAATAATTTGAAGAGAACTTGATAATGACTTTATTTTCAAATGCCCACTAGGTCAAGAATGCAGTTGTGAAAGCAGACCTGTTATTGCACACAAGAGTGAATAGCATTCTAAATCTAGTAACAATGTGTTGTTCCAAAAAGTCAATCACCACCTTAGCACTACAATTTCTGAATGTCTCTACCTCCATCCATTGTGTGCAATAATTCATAGCTTCAAGAATAAATGCATGTCCAGTTGATGATGGTTGATTGACTAGACTAATGAAATCCAATCCTGACTTTGTGAAGGGGAATATCTCATACACTGGTTGTAAGAGCATTGCCAGATTCCTTTCTCTATTGGCACTGGTTTGACAGATATGACAAGAGCATACATCCTTGAAAGTGTCTTTGAATATTGAGGGCCAAAAGTAACCCAATCTTAAAATCATGTGGGCCATTGCTTCTGCTAAACCATGTCTTGTACCATACTTATCATGCAAGTGTTCCAAGACTTCTTTTGCTTCCTCATAGCCTAAAAACTTTAGATAAATTCCTTCATAGTTTCTCTTGTACAACTTGTTATCATGCAGTATATAAGATTCACACTTCATTTTAAGTCCCCTAGATTGTGAATTGTTCATCCAACTGGGACATTGGTCTTGTAGGAGATAATAAACAATGTCTTGATACCAAACATCTATCACCACTCCCTAATTAATGTCAACTTGTGATACAACCATCCTCTTCTGATCATCCTTATCCATTTTATCATCAAACTTAAATTCTTTTTCGTTTCCATCTTGGTTATCAGCTATCATCTTTGACAACCCTTGACCTCTAACTAATCTCATAGATTGAATTTCAAGATCAAATTCTTGAAGTATGGCCATCCACTTTCCCCTCCTTTCACCAAGTTCTTTCTACATCAAAAAAATCTTTACTACTGGATTAGGTACAATTGCATACACCTTACTTCTCAATATGTAGTGACAAAACTTCTTTATTGCCTTGATCAATGCAAAGGATTGTTTATCAAGGTTTGAATAATTCAACTCTACATTCTTCAAAGGACAACTCATAAAAGAAATTGGTCTCTCATCTTCCTTTTCCCTTTTCTATGTTAGGATCCCTACACAAGAATGTTTAGAGGGAAAGGAATAGATCTTAAAAGGCAACTCATAATTAGGACTCACCAAAACTGGGGCCATTGAAATGGAAACCTTAATATCTTTAAATGATTTCTTTATCTTTGGAACCCATTCTGTCTTAGCTCCCTTTTTTAGTGAATCATTAAGGGGACAAACTATCTTTGCAAATCCACTTATGAATTTTTGCACAAAGTTTATCTTTCCAAAGAAAGACTTTAGTTCCTTCCAATTGTGTGGGGGTGCTAATTTCAAAATAGACTCAACTCTATCTGGATCAATGGATATTTTGGCTTTAGAAATGACATTTCCCAGGAGCTTTCCTTTAGTAATGCCAAATGAACATTTCCTGGGATTGAGAGATATGCCATATTTATGACATCTATTGAATACCTATCTCAAATCAACAATGTGAGTACTTCAATCTTTTGAAAAGATAGTTAAGTCATCAATGTAGATGACTATACATTTGTTAATGAATCCTTTGAAAGCTTCATCCATCACTCATTGAAATTTAGATCCTTTATTAATTAGTCCAAAGGAAATCCTTCTATAGGAAAAAGTTCCCCACTTCATTATGGAAGTAGTCTTTAGATGATCTTCTTCATCAACCATCACTTGATTATATCCTAAATAATCATCCAAGAATGATATCATTTTGGAACCATTTACAATTTGCAGGACCTCATCAAGTGAGGGTAGAGGATGATTATCCTTTTGAGATGCTAGATTTAGGTTATGAAAGTCAACACAAAGACAAATCTCTCCTATCTTCTTTCGCATGGGAACCAAATTTGCCACTCATGTGGAATCGTGGATAGGAAATATGGTCTTAGAATCTAGTAACTTTTTTACTTCTTTCATGATTAGTGGTTCAATGAGAGGATTTATCAGTCTTTGTCTTTGTAAGAATGGTTTGGCATCAGGCTTTAGCAGGATGTCATGTGTGATAATCTTAGGATCATAAGTCTTTAGCTCTTCATAGCTCCAAGTAATGAAATCCTTATACTCAGTGAGTAATTTGAGCATTTCCTCCCTTTCCTATGAGTTGCATGATTTTCCTATATGTACCATTCTTGTTTCTTCATTAGTACCCAAATTGTACAAGTCACATTCTTTGATTCTCTTTTCTTGGGTTTCCCTTCTATTGAGTGTTGATTAATCACAATCAAAGATGCATTCTAGTTCAACCATTCCTTTTTGTATAGTGTTAGTTTTTAAATTTAAAATCCCATCTTCATCATCAAGCCCATCATCTTCACATTTGTTATCTAGTGTATCATCAATTTCTTGTCCCTCAAAATGGTGACATAGAGAAGTCCTCTAATTAATGCCTCATATTCTAAAGCATTGTTAGTACATCTAAATTGTAACTGATATGTGACATAGAAAGACCTACCTTTTGGGTTGACCAATTTGATACTTGCACTAGCTCCCATATTGTACCTACAACCATCAAAGTGGAGTGTCCAAATTGCATTTTCCTTGGGTTTTCTGACTTTACGCTTATTTTTCCTTAATTTCTCTTTCACTTGAGTGTTTAATGATTGTTTCTTAGGAACCTATTGTAACTTTCCTTGTGTAGGACTCGATGAGTCCCCTTTGTAATATGTAGATAGAGGAAGTGTATGTTTTTCTTGTTTTTCTTGAATTTCCCCTATTAGTTCTTTGATTTCCTCAACTTTAGGTTCAGGATGAATGACCATTGAAGTCCATCCTTTACCTTTCACATATCATCTTCTTCTTTGAACTTTAATCATCCCAAGAGGTGGAGAAGACAAACCTCCACCATCTGAAGAGGTATCATTGTATGACACATTTAGATCTTCAATTTCCTCTTCGATATTTTCAGCAAGGTTGGATGAGTCCACTGAATTTTGGCTTTCTATAAGTTCATCTATTGAGGTGTTTTTATCCTTGTTTTCTATTATTGTGTTAGTACCTTTGCTACTACTTCTTGGCAAGATGAGCATTCAAACTTAGAGTGACTAACTTTGTGTAACCAACAAAATCTTGGAAGGAGGAGGATGTTGGGATCAACTTCCTCTCCTAAACATTGTAAATTAGTCACCATACTATCTATGAACTGTGCACGATTTGACTTTTAGGTATTGGCACCTTAGGTTCTTTATTCTCATCATGAAGTGAATTGGTTAGAGAAATATCCAATATCATCACTTTGTATGAACCCAATCTGATTGCAAGAATGTTATCTCATTTGAGGCATTGTAATCTATGACCATTATTTTCAATTTGGGCTCAGCATCTATCTTAATTTGATTGTTCAATCCTTTCCATGGCAACCATAGTTGAGTGAAGTCTATAGAAAACCATCCTCTTAGACATTTTTTCCATTCTCTACTTAAAAGTAACCCATATGTTATCAGGATATCAACCACATATATATCAATAACATCCTAAATCTAGGGGTCAACTGTTAACTATATCCACACATCTTTCAATAAACCAATGACTTTTACCTCTATCTTATCCAACTATATCACCACTCAATTGGAGGGTTGAGGACTAACTCCAAGCCTTTGAGCTATTGATAATGGAATTACTTTACATGAAGCTCCTAAATCAATGAGGAAATTGTGAAGATTCTTCCCATATATCTTGATGCTAAGGAAAAATGCGGGTACCTCAACTTTGTCTTTGAACATAGTGGGAATCACTTCTGTAGCATTCACTTGTTGAGATACTATCTTTTGAGGGACAAAATTTGTATTGTGGGAAACCTTTGTATTATCCAATGTCTTCATAAGAGCTTCTCATTGTTGTAGACAATTCTGTAACATCTCAAACATGGACATATTGGCTTTAGTTCTTTTCAAATCCTCTATCGCATTGTACTTTTGAGTGGACCATGTGGGGTTCTTTAGTATTGTTGGTACATTCACTTAATTCTGATTCGATTGTCCTCCATACACTGGTCTTACCAGTGGTAGATTGTTACTTGCTCTTGGATCAAGCAGAGTTGGTTGTAAACCTAGAGGAATCCCATCCATCAAAGGTTCTTTTCTATTTTTGAGATTGTATGTGTTTTGATTATCATTACAAAAAGAAAACATCTCATCATGCTGAATATTGAGTTCCTCACTAAATGGGAATGAGAACTCCTCACTCACTAGTTGTTCCACTTGTGCATTCTGTGTAGAATCTTAGGATTCCAATAGCATAGCATTGAACTATACAGGAGAAGGATTGTCATTTACCTATGAATTTGGATTCATCTCTTGATTTCCATTATAGTAAGAACCATCATTATTAAGCACATTTTGGCTATCATCATACTGACTGATATCAGTGTATTGAACATTGTTGTTGTTGTTGTTGTTAGCAGGAATGCTTCCATTATTTTGATGGGTGTTCCACTATTGGTTCTACCTTTGGAAGCCATTGTTGCGATCAGGAGGATTGAAGTTGTTTCCTCCATTGTTATTTCCTACATTATTGTTGCTATTGTTCCTATTGAAGTTCCTATTGTAATTTTGACCAAAATTTTTATTGTAAGGGCTAGCATTGTTTCTTTGGAAGTTGTTATTTTTCCCTTGTGACAATCTAAGACGTGAGTTATGATTTCTAGATTAGATTGTGTATAGTTTTTTACCATCAATGTTTCAGATCATACTACATGATCCATCATCAGGATGATAAAGAACATGAAGATGAAGAATTTTTTTGTTCTTCATCTTCATGTTCTTTGGCATCTTGATGATGGATCATGTAGTATGATCTGAAACATTGATGGTAAAAATTGCACACAATCTAATCCAAAAATCATAACTCATGTTAATGGATTGTGGAAATCTTATAGATTGGATAATCTAAGACGTGTCAATTCATTGTTCATTTGTGACATGGTCTTCTTCATTTGATCAACTTTTGAAATGAGGTTATTGTCTATTTCCACAAGAACTGTGGCCTTCTATTCAAAGAAAGTTGTTTTTGGAGGCTCATACCCTGGATATGTTATCGCTTGATTTTGTGGAGTGGGTGCCTACTATAATGGAACTGGATTCATAGGTATGAACTAGCTTGGCATAGTAGGTGCTCCCGTGGGGTATGTTAGTATTATACAGACTACTTGAATTGGAAGCATCATTCCTCCTCTGTTAGGATTGGCTTGCTTCATGAACATGATCACTTCTGCAAAGACTTTATTCAATGTGTCAATATTTGTTGTAGGAAGTCTCCTCAAAAATATTGCAGTAAGATGGTCCAACATTCAAATAAATCTGAATAGTTGATTCAACTGGTATGGTGTATGGCATTTCCAACTTGCAGTAGGCCATATGAAAATGATGGTTGAAGCAGGAAACTATCTCGACTGGGTCTCTTTTGATTTATATGAATTGTTGATGTATCACAACTGAATTGATGAATGTTTTGAATTGTTCCAAGAACAATTTTTTGAATGTATCCCAATCTCCAATGCATCCAGGTGGAAAATTGACATACCAATTGAAGGAAATTTCCCCCAAAGAGTAGGGGAATAAACAAAGAACCACATCCTCATTAGCAACTTGCTTGCAGTTGCAAATTTCATTGAATATCGTGACATGATCTTTGGTTGTTCATGTCTCACCATAGATGAATCTAGGGAAAAAAATTTCAAGATTCTTAGGGAGGTCATGGAGTGCACCTCTCAAGTTTATTGGTGAGTCTACAGTGTTTGTGAAAAAGGCCATTGAAGGGTTTGGTAGACCTATCGATGGTTGTTGAGTAGTAGCTATTGGAATATGTGGTGGTCCACTAGGTGGTTGGAGTGGAGGTGGAGTTGAAGAAGGTGATGAAAGTTTGAATGGAAGTGGTTGAACTCAGTATGTTCCCTTGTCACTACATGGTTTGTAGAAGTGGGTAAGCTCAAGAAACTCATGTGCACTTGGCGTAGACCTTAATGCTCACTGAAATGGGGATTTTGGATCAATATCCTCTAGCTTGCATCAACTTCTTGGAAAAAGTGCACCTCTATTGTACACTTTCTCACCTCTCTAAATTTTGCACACCATAGAGCTTTGTGCACTTGCACACCTATGAAGTTGCAGACCTGTGGACCTACATAGTTGCGGACTTGTAGACCTACGGACCTAAATTTATCAAAAAACTTAGGAAATTTTTTGAACTTTTATGAAGCATAGATTATTGTAGAAGTGTAAAAATTTTAAAATTTTGACAAATTTTCTTCCTTTCTGGGAGTCTAAAGAGGCCCTCCTTCTAGAGCCACTTCTGTTGGGTAGTCATTTTAAATGATGTCAATGGTAGGAATCCATTGTGTAATTCCCCTCTTGAAAAGTTAATCTTTTGGGATCAACTCCAAGGTTCAGTATTTGTCTTGTGATGTACCAAAATTGGCTCAGTTGAAGATAAATGTGATTGTTCATGAGGAAGCCTTTGTTGGTTCTATTATGATCTTGAAATGAAGTAAATTTTTTTTTCTGTCTCAAAATAATACACAAAAGAACAATATTTTTGTATTTTCTAGTTTTTCAATGAATGCAATTCTAACAATGCAACTAAAATGAGTTCCTATTCTAACAAGGGGTTAGCAAAGGAAATAACAAAAATGAAAGAAAATAACATGAAATTGAAATCCTAAATGGACATAAGCTATAGAAAACAACACGCTTCGAGTTAAACTTTCGAAGAAATTGATAGGAAACCAATGAAAATAGGAGTAGCACTTCCTAGAATTCACTGATGCAATTGTTAGTGAGAAAATTTAACAATCATATGATATTTCATCTTTCACCAAATTGCAAGGCCATAGAAAGTGCATTCATGCAAGACAAAAGGCTATGTAGGCACAATTTGATGATCTCTTCTCAAGCTTGTTAGGTCAACAGAATTCATAAATCTATAGCAAACACCAGAACTAAAAGATCACACAAGCAAAAATAACACAATAAACCTTTGGCTCAATCATGATTCCATGAACAAAATTCACAAAATAATGACACATTCAGGCAAGAATGACTACACTCCAAATGCGAGCACCAAAAGCATAATCTTATTGCATAATAAGAGTGACCCTTTTTACATTTTACAATAGGATATTTATAATAAATTGTCTCCTTAATTTGTGTTGAGAGTGAGAGATATCTTCATGTAATAAATGCTTTTAAAACATTAAAACAAACTAAATATATACAAACTAACCATTAATCTAGTGCTTAGAGGGACTCCATCCATATTTTATTCATTAATTGGATGCATGAGCCCTTTACATGTCAAAAGTAGAGAAAATATGAGAGAGAAATTAGGAGGAGGCCTTAAGTCAAAGTAGGAGCATTTGGAGGTGCCAAAAATAGAAGTTGGTCCTTTACTAGGCATGTGTCAAAGTTAAACTATTGTCAGAATGTATTCTCGATGCATGGAAGGTGTTATTTTTGGAATTGGTAGTTAATTTTCAGTGCACCTTTGAATTGCAGAGCTTCAAACCTATGTACCTACAGAGCTACAGACCTCAACAAGGTCAAAAATCTCAAAATTTTACTAAGTGTCAAAATTGAAATTCTGGCATTTGGGTTTTGTTCTTCTTCATTCCAAAGCTATGTTTGGATGTTTGCCCTTGAATTTCTTTATCATCTCAATTATCTTAGCTGCATTTGGAAGATCTAAAGCTTCATACTTGTCCTTGACCTTCTATCTATAGTTTTCCACCTCAATTCAAGTCTCTGCAAAATCTTTGAGTTTGGTGTCCAACTCTAACAATGCTTCTTCTGTCCTAAAGGCTTGTTAGATGTCCTCATCATTAGCAACCTCCAGAAAAATATTTCTAAAATTCTCAACTACTTTCTCTATAGGTAACAACCTCTCTCATTCTTCATCTTCAAAAATATCCAAGCATGCATCACTGTAGTGTCTTTTTGCTTCCAAAATTTAGTCTTGGGCTTGGTCCTTGAGCTGATGGATCTCCTTGTGTGATGTCTCCATTACTTTATTGCTATCTACTATTTTCTCTATCCAATCATCAATCAAATCCAATTCTCCCTTGATATATACATCAATCAAAACTTGATATCTTTGGCCCTTTATGGCTTGTAGAGTCTACAAATTCTTACTCCAGGCATGTACCTCATCCATGATACTGAAGTCTTGCTTCAAAATTGCTACGATCTTATTTACATTTTCCTATGTAGCATGCAATAACTTCAAATTCCCTATGACGCTGGTGATACCTTTCTCCTCAAAACTTTCTCGCCATTCTTGACAAGCTTTCAAAAATGGGTCTAATTGTAAACCTCCCCCTTCTCTAAGTATAGTGTTCAAAGTATGTTTAGGGTGTTTAGGATCAAGAGGACCAATGAACTTGGGTAGATATCCCTTTAAGATCTCAACTTTCCTTCAAAGTGCTTGGATTTCAATCTCCTCTTGTTCCATGTACTTGAGGACCTCTTTGACTCCCATAGTCATCATTTGTCAGGCTAAATCCCATGTAGGCCTTCCCAACATAACATCCTTTAAATCATAATCTTCGAGGCTAAGGCCTTTTGTATTTGCACCTTTAGGAGGGAGAGCCACTTGTGTAAATAAATCCTAGTTTCATATAGTGGTGAAAAATGCCAATGGCACTACCTCATGTGATGGAGATTTAGGTTTGTTCAAGATCTCTATAATGTCACAAATGTCTTCCTTTGAAGCACATAATTGAGGCTTAGTACTCCTCATTATCTCCTTTTGGATCCATCTAGGGATCCATCCTATTGAGGACCTAGCTCTCGACAATGAAGGGGTGTGTTCAAAAACTTCCTTCCCTTTGTTGCTCCTACTGTGAGTTCTATCCTATTGGGAGGGCTCTTCTTTCGTAGTGTCAATCTCAATAAACCCTATAGCCTAAACCTCAGTGTCTTGGGAAGGTAGTTGAGAATATTCTATTATTTTTCCCTCTGAAATTTCACCAATTTCCATTTGTTCTAGTTGCTCCTTTGATAATGGTTCCTTTTGAACATGCTCTTCCTTTAATCTCTAAGGTGGGGGAGTGACCAAGCCCTATTCTACCACTGTAACTCATGGTGGATATGGAGGAGTAAGATCAAGATCATATGTATCTGGGGGCATTTGCATCTAGTCTTCCAATTGAATTTCACCTATAGGGATGTCCCTGATCTTATCCTTGATCAACTATATACCTATGGGCATGAAATCAAATTTTGACTTTGAGAAAACATCATCACTCCCTTCACTCTACTCATCCACCCACTACTATACTTCATCTTTTGAAGAAGAGATTTCTAAAGGTTCTACTTGAGTGGATGGCGGGGTACCTGTGGCAATCTTTCTCCTTTGCAACTTTATGGCTCTTGATAGTTGAGTTCTTCCCTGTAGGGGAACTTGTTCCTCTTCCTCTTTTGAGTCTTCTTCTTCCTCCTCTTTGTCTCCTTCCGGAATGCTTTCAGGAATAGATGGATTAGGCATTAATCTTCAACTGATCCTTTGCCTTTTCTTCATTTGAATCTTAATCCTTTTCTTCTATTTCTTTGAGGTAGAAGGAGAAGCTGGCTCATCTTATGTAGGAGGAATGGAGAATTGTGGAATCTCTCCCTCTTCTAGTTGGCTAGGTACAATGAGAGGCAATAGTGGTTCATACTAGACTTTTGTAGCTCCAGTATCTTGGGACCCCAGTAGACATTGTTCCTACTATTGGGGAGACACCTGTTTTGTTTGAAGCCTCTAAGGAGAGGTCCTCTTTCTTTTTTTCTTTCCCTTCATTTTAGGAGGGTGATAATATCCAACTGGGTAATCATGTTAGTACACTATTTCTAGCCTAATAAGAGACTGAGTTGTGAAGGTAGGAATTGTTACTTTCCTTCCTCTACCCTTTTCTGGGTGAGCTTGTGCATGGAAGATTATAGTATTAGGAATTGGATCAAGTGGAAAAGGTTTCTTGATCCAATCCTTTATCATTTAGATGACATGCCTTACTCGATGATTAATATCATCTCCTTCCTCATTGTCAACCTTGACATTTAGAATAGGTCTTTCACCAATTTTATCTATGTTGAATAGGGGGTCCAGTAATTCCTTAGAATCCTATTGCTTTATCTCCTCCAGGATGTTCAACTGGAGAGCCTTTTCTACTAGATACAAAGTCATCCTACAATAGTTCCTAATGTGGAAATCAAAGTCATTTGTGGCATTCATCCAGTGATCTTCCAACAACATCCTCATGATAGAAGTCCTTTCCAGAAAGGCTCTCCACTTTCTTGACATTGTCAAAGTATGGTTAAGGAGAGTTATGTTCTTCAAGAGGATAGTTCTCCCACTCCCACTCAAAGGATGCAATATCTTGTTTCCTCTTCACTTGACATGGTCCAATGACCAATGGCCATGCCCAAAAGGTCTTTTTTGTCTCTTTATTTTCTCATAGTGTGACTCAATTTTCTAAGAGATCTCTAACAGTACCAGTTTGTCACTAGGATATCTGAGGAGCTTCTTAGGATTAATAGAGGCACTGGCTACCTGAAGATATGTGAATGTCTTGAACTAGATGGATTAGGCTTCGAGAGAAATGATTTGTGCTTTAGCTTCATCAAATAACCTCTTCCCATAGTCACCCTCAACAAATCAAATGATCATTAAAATGAATGCATCATTCACAATTTTGTACTCCTTGCTATGCCCTTAGAGCTTCTTCTTCACTAGCTGAGGATAAACTATGTATGGCTAGGCATTCAGATCCTGCATACTACCTCTCCTATACAAATTGGGATAGTTTGCCACTCTTGTTGCAAGAAGGTATACCATGTAAGAAGTCATGTAAAACTTCTTCTTATCCTTCATTGTCCTCAGTTTCTCACACAAGTTTTCACTTAGTGTGGTGGCCCAATCCAATGGTATTTTTGCTTGTCTAATGGTCTCAATGAAGTTGACCATGAAACTACTGAGATGACCTACTACCGGTAAGCCCATGAATCTACTCAGAAGAATGATATAGTATCCAATGTCTTGCTTCATATATCCCCAAGTCATATCCACTTTTCCAATTATCCTTCCCTGAGGAGGCTTCTCAATCAGGTACAAGGATTATATAATGTCAATGGCCTCTTGCTGATGCTCTCTATACGATCTTTCAGCTGCTTCATAGGAGAGTTGGATGAATTGGTCTAGTCTAGGAAGATGAAAGACCCTCTCAATGTTATTAGATCATAGATCCAACAACACTTCTCCAATGACACTCTTAACTACCCTTTCATTAGGAACGAAATGTTGGGATAGGGTCATGATTAATTCAGCTAATTATATAGACACCGAATGTGACATTGTATTCACTAATCCTGAAAGGATTAGAGCAGACATCATGGTTGATCTTTCTATTGGCTTATAGAAAATTCTAAGGAATTCCCCTAGATCCATGTGTTTGAGGTCAGTATCTCCAATCTCTATGTGGTCATCATGAAATCTCAACTTTGAGGGTACACCTTGGAATTTGAACACGACGGGTTTGGATGTTACTCTGGATGTGGATGCCATTTGATTATCTGCACATAATGAGAAAAAATGTTTATTAGTCAAAGATAAAGCATAAAAACCATGAATTAAAATAAGCATAAAGAAAAGAAAAAAAATGCCTCCCATTTGGACATTTATTTATCTTCATTTATCTTTTCTTTTCTTTTTTTCGATTTTTTTTTTATTTTACAATTTTACAATTTTTTATTTGTTATTATTATTATTATTATTTTATATTTCAAAAATTAAAATAAATTAAAAAATGAAAAAATATAAAAATGTGCATCGAGAGGGGTTTTGGAGGCATGCTATAACCCTAAGGCTACATGGGCATAAAGCGCCACCTTAGACCTCCCCCCTCCTTGGCACTGCAAGCTTTGCTTTAAGGTGGCTCATTATGTTGGTACTGAAGGTGCATAGCATGGTGGTGAAATGTCTTTTTAGCACCGGTGGTGCTTGGCACGGTGGCCAAATATTCAAAGCCCGCACACAATGTGTTTAACATCAATAGCACTTGGTGCTATGGCAGGATTTATAAAGGCTACACACAATATGTTTAGTATCGGTGTTTCTTGGTGTTGTGGCAAGATTTTTAAAGGCCGTGCACAATGTGTTTAGCACTAGTGGTGCTTGGTGCTACAATTTTTAAAGGACACACAAAATGTGTTTAGCATTAGTGGTAACTAGCATCGCGATAGGATTTTTAAAAGTTACACGCAATGTGTTTAGTCCTAGTGGCACTTGGCACCATGGCGGTGCAAGAGTCATATCATACCTGGCACTATGGTCACCTCTTTGAAAAATGAAAACATAAAAATGAATAAGTTTGGAGGGTTGGGTGATGATTTTATAATCCCCTCCCCCCCCCCCCCCCCCCAATGCATGTTAGGCTAGATGTGTGGCATGCACTCTGCCCATGCATGCATGTGCTCACACATCATTTTTTATTATTATTATTATTTCAAATTTTTATTTTTATTTTTTTTACATTTTTCAAATTTTCCAATCTTTTAATTTTAAATTTTTTTTTTTATGACTCTAACAGTTTAACTCTAATAAGATTTCTTCTCCCAACTCTTGAATTGTGAGTTTGGGAATCAAAAAAGGTAGGGGTCCCCCATTCCTAGTGAGGAATGGGACGTGTGTTATGGACACCACAATAGTACAATATTGTAGTTTGTGATTTTTGGAAAGGTAGTCTAGGTGCATGTCTATAGGAGTGGCTTGCAATGAGGGCTGGGGCCCAAAGTGGTTGCCAAGGTAACTCATTTTAAGTTGTGTAATAAGTGATAATATAGTAGCTAAAATATCTTGCCTAGCCCTTTTCCTTGAGATACATTACAAAGATAAGTTAGAGATTTTTCTTGTCCATGCCTTGAGTGCTTGTATAGACTAAGGATGAGATGAAGATGATACCTTGAGAGGTATGACTAGTTACCTCATCTTCACGAGAGGTTATCCTAGTTCTACATAGAGTCACTAGGGGGCTAAGGTCCTAGGGTAACCTTAAAGTTGGCTCTGGTAATGACACTCAATAGTATGTAGCCTAAGTCTCCTTCATGGTTTTCTTATATTTTCCTCTAGTGGTGTACATGTAGGATGTTACTTTTGATGGTACATTTATTGTGAGTTGTTACTCATTGATTGGATGTCATTTATTGTTGATAGTTGGCTTTTATTAATGAATGATTTGTTATTCATTGGTGGTGTCTTATTGTTGGAGTTAATGATTACTAGTTTACTTTTATTGATGATAGTTGTTATATGTTAGTCATTGTACTTGTGACACTTGACATTGATTTTGAGGTGGTTGTATATTTTTGGTTTTGGTATTTGTATGTTGACTTAGTATGAGATGTTAATATTAGAATAAGTGTCCTTTCGATTTTGATTATCTCTTCTTCTTGAGTAGTTTGTGTTACCCTTGAGCTTGTCTATCACAATTCCTTGCCTAGGATTATTTTATAATTTGATTATCTATGTTTGGATCATACGTTATCTCTTTTACACAATGGAAATGAGAACCTAATTAGGTGACCATGTGGTTAGGAGGTAGTGTCTTCTTACCATTTTGGTCCCCCACTGATTGATAGATATTGGATGTTCATGGATGTAGTTCTACTATTATTATTCTCTCTCTTATCTTGAAGACTTCTATTCATTTGATGTATCTATGTATCATGTGTTTTTAGATCCTATAGGATATTATATTGTATATTGATGTACTAGTATCTATTTTTGCATACCCATTGGTATGTGCAGTGGATGTTATTTATTAGATGTGCTTTCATATTATTAGTTGTACTTATGTATTTTCTTATATGACTATGTATGTGTTTATTTATCTTATGGTTATGGACATTGTAATTGAGACTTAAACTTATCAGTAAAAATTCATTAAATATGACTTAACATGAAGGAACCCTTGAGGAATTGAAGCTATATTTGTAATTGATTACATGTTCTTGATGTGTATGTATATATTGCTTCCATATTATTGTTATGTTGATGTTGTTTAAACTTTATAAAAAAATAGGTTTATTTCTTTTGGGTCCCAAGTGAGGTGCATTACATAATCCCTTTCATACTATGTAAATAATTATTTTGGAGTTTGTGGTAGTCAATAAGTCATTTTTACAAGTGAGCCCCAAGCGACCAAGAAAGGCTTAGCAAGGTGCAATGAAGGCTTATAAGTGAGTTCTAAATGGAATAATGGATTGGAACATGCAAACCTTGAGTTGGAAATGGTAGAGCAGAGTTTTAGGTGTCCTTAGACTAGAGGAGAACTTATGGAATAATATTTAGAGAATTTGGGATTAGTGTGGTTGTCATTTCCCATAAAACCCTCAAAATAGGAGAAAACTAGAATCATACAGTACAGACACCATAGGGGCCTAAGACCTGAAAAATATTCAATCTTAGGTCATTAGAAATAAAAGTATTGAAGACACCAGCTAGCCTTGTTAAGATTTTATATGAGTTAAGGAGGATTCTTTTTTTCTAGGAGGGCTAATAAGAGCTCCTAGGGCTATACAAAAAAATAGGGAAATATAGGCTTATGAGTGTGTGAAACTTAATAGGATGATGCAAAATGGTAGAAAATGTGTCAAGAGCCTCATAAGGGTAGTCTAAACTTGGTTTTGGTTGACTAGGGGCACTTGGGGAATATTTGGCACATTGAGCCAAAAATTGCACAATTGGTGACCTTGAGATAGAGGATGGAAACTTTAATTGATTGAAGGGTTTCTTGGTGAAAGGGGATTGGAAAGAAGTCCTCTAGGTTTTGGTTTGGAATAGAAACCCTAGGTAGGTTAGAAGTAGCCTTGGTAGAGCAAGAAAGCTCTAGAGTGAAGAAGAAGCTCCCGATCAAAGTGGTATCAAAGCCATAAGATTGTGGCTTGTGGTGGTATGTTGCATTCCATTGAGTTAACTTGATCTTTAAGGATGGTTAACAATGTAGAGTTGGCAAAGAAGGTAGATGAGCAAAAGAAGCTCATGCAAGAGAAGATCATGCTTCTTGATGAGGCCATAGAGGAGATGAAAGATAAGTTAAAGGAGATGGAAGATGTGGCCCAAGTTAAGAAAGATGAAAATATTAATAGGGGTAAAGAGAAAGTGAGTTTGGAGGATAAAATACCTAAACTAGATCCTCTAGTTGGTGAGAAAGAATCATTCATCAAATCCCTCAAAGAGTTTGGAGGAAATAATCATGAAAATATGTCATTATTCCATGGAAAGATGGATATAGAGGTAGTCCTATAATGGATTGATAGTATTGCAAACTACTTTGAATGTGAAGGGATGACAGAGGCTTAGAAAGTGAGATTTGCAAAATTAAGATTAAAGGAAAAAGCACTCACTTGGTGGAAGTTTTTGCAAAAGGAAAGAGAGGATTAAGGGAAGAAATCAATAACTGATTGGAAGGCTATGGTAGAAAAGTTAAAGAAAACCTATTTTCTAAACAACTATGATATTTAGATTCACAAGCAGAGGAAGAATCTCAAACAAAAGGTTCTTGATGTGACCACCTACACTAAGGAGTTTCAAAAGTTGGCTCTAAGGTCAAGGGTATAAGAGGAAAATAGCATAAAGGTGGCAAGGTAAATAAATGGCTTAAGTGGTCTATTCAGGATGAGTTGATCTTGTTTAGCCTCACCAAATTATAGATTTATTTTCAAATGGGTAGGAAAGTGGAAGATAAGTTGAGGAAGAAAGGGGACTCAAGTTCCAAAAATTGAGGTAGAGGTAAAGACTCTAGAGGTGGCTCAAGAGGAGGTTCTAGTGGAAGGACCAATGAGAAAAGAGGCTATGGGGATTCCAAATGGTATGAGAAATCCAGTGATTCTAGTTAAAGGGGAGGATCTAGTAGAGGAAGAGGATCCAACAATAGTGGCAGAGGGAGATATGGGAAAAGCAAAAAAGGCTCACACTTTAGCAATATAAAGTTTTACAATTGTGGAAAGGTGGGGCATCCTACATACAGATGTCCAGAGAAGGCATCATCATCATATGGGGAGACAAAGATCATGTATTTACAAGAGGAAGACAATTCCAAAATAGGTGAAGTGGACCCTGGCATAGAGAAGGGACAAAACCTCATGTTGAGGAGAGTCTTGGTTAAGGAGCTAGTACAGGAGGAACCCAAGAAGAAAAGAGCACCTTTTAGGACTACTTGCAAGATACTAGGTAAGGTATGTAAGGTAATTATAGAATCAGGGTCTACTAACAATGTAATGTTAGAGGAAGTAGTCCAAAAGCTTGGCCTAACAAAAATTCCCCATATGTGTCCTTATAGGGTGACTTGGTTGAACAAGGGGTGGAATATACTAGTAAATGAACAAGAATGGGGAGACATCACTATTGGGAAGTATCAAGACAAGATCCTATGTGATGTACTTTCCATGGATGCTTTCCATCTACTATTAAGAAGGCGTTGGTAGTATGATAGGGAGGTAGTGCATCATGGGAAGGAAAACAAGTATTCTTTCAAGAAGGATGGGGTCACCTATAGGATACATTCCATAGTGGAAGAGGATAAGGTAGAGAAGGCTACTACTAGGAAATTTTTGATGAGTAGAAAAGGGTTCCTTAAGGACTTGAAGGAAGGTAAAGGAGTAGGATATGCCATCATGGTGAAGTCCAAGGAGGAAAGGCTATCTTCACAAGCACTTCTACCTATAGAGGTACAAAACCTATTGGATCAGTTCAAAGGTATAATTTTTGATGGAGCATCTCCAACTTTACCTCCAAAGAGATCTAGAAGTCATCAAATTGACTTCATACTAGGAGCATCACTGCCAAATAAAGCTACATACAAGATGACTCTAGATTAAAATAAATAAATTGTAAGGCAAGTCCAAGAGTTACTTGATCATGAGCTGATTACGAAGAGCATTAGTCCATGTGTAATACTAGTTGTCCTAGGACCTAAAAAGGAAGCTCAGTGGAGAATGTGAATTGATTCTAGGGAAATCAATGGAATCATAGTTAGATATAGATTTCCTATTCCTAGGATAGAGGATTTAATGGACTATCTAGTTAGAGCTAGGTAATTTTCCAAAATTGATCTCAAGATTGGCTATTATCAGATTAGGATGAAGAAGGGTGATGAATGGAAGTTTTCATTTAAGACTACTGATGGTCTCTATGAGTGGTTAGTTATGCCATTTGGCCTTACCAATGCACCAAGTACCTTCTTAAGAGTCATGAATGAGGTATTGAAAGACTACATAGGAGTGTTTGTTGTAGTGTGTTTGGATGACACACTCATCTTTAGTAATACCAAGGAGGAGAATATGAAGCACCTAGAAATGGTGTTGAGGAAGCTTCAAGAGGAGAAGTTGATAGTGCACCTTGAGAAGAGTGAGTTCACAAAGGAGGAGCTAGTATACTTGGGTTTTGTAGTATCCTAAGGGAATCTAAAAATGGACAAGGACAAGGTGGAGGAAATTTTGATTTGGACTACTCCTAGATCTGCTACTAAGGTTAGAAGTTTCCATGGCCTAGCATAGTTCAATAGGAAGTTTTTGAGGAGGTTTAGTGAGATTTGTGCACCCATGAATGACACCATCAAAGGAGGCATGAAGACCAAGTTCACATGGACCAAGGTAACAAATGAAAGTTTTGATAGGCTGAAGAAGGAAGTGGCAACTCAATAGTATTGGTTTTTCCTAGTTTTCAAAAGCCATCTTTGGTGGAGTGTGATGCTAGCAACAGTAGAAGTTGTGGCATTTTTAAGCCAAGAGGGTAGGCCAGTAGAATTTTTTAGTGAGAGGCTTAATACATCTAAGACAAGGTATTCAACATATGATTCAGAGATCTATGCACTTGTTCAAGCTTTTAGGAAGTGGAGGCATTACCTATTGCCCAAGGAGTTTGTTGTCTTCACAGAAAACTAAGCACTAAGTTTAATCAACTCATAGAAGAAGCTTAGTTTGAGGAACATTAAATGGATGGAGTTCTTTTAGACCTATACTTTGACTATTAAACATAAGAAGGGAACCAATAACAAGGTGGCAGATGCTTTGAGTAGAAGGTTGTTGATACTACAAGAGGTCGAGTTGCAAAGCATAGGATGAATGGATTCAAGGATTTATATAAGGACACTAATTTTTTGGTGCCCTACAAGGTATGTAGTAATTTTGAAAATAATTTCCATAGTGACTAAATTGAATATACCTTGCAAAATGGGTTATTTTTCAAGGGTCAACAATTGTGCATCCCAAGGGGATCTATGAGGGAAAATCTCATACAAGAGAAGCACAATGGAAGCATGAGTGTGCACTTTGGCCTTAAAAAGACACTAGACCTGGTGGAAAGATTTTAGTACTAGCCTAAGATTAAAAGGGATGTAAGGATTTATGTGGAAAAGTGTGGAATATGTCAGAAGGAAAAGGGCATCTCATCAAATGTAGGACTCTACAAACCTCTACCCATTCCTAATAGGCCTTGGGAATGCATCACCATGGATTTCATAGTGGGATTGATGAGGACTAGGATAGGGTTAGATAGTGTGTTTATGGTGTTTGATAGGTTCAATAAGATGAGCCATTTTATCCCATGCAAAACCACACATGATGTAAGTAATATGGCCAACCTATTTTTCAAGGAGGTGGTCAAAATACATGGGTTACAAAGTATCATAGTGGCTAATAGAGATGTCAAACTTATGGGGCACTTTTGGAAGACCCTATGGAATAGGTTGGGAAAAAATCTAGCTCATAATTCTTTGTACCATCCCCAAATAGATGGGTAGACAAAGGTCATCAATAGGGTGCTAGACAACCTCTTAAGGTGTCTTACCAAGGAGTATGGGCAATGTTGGGAGCAAGTCATCCCTCGAGTAGAATTTTCATACAATGATAGTAAGAATAAGACAATAGGATTAATTCCTTTTCAAGTAGTGTATGGAGCTCATCTAAGGGGAATAATAGAGCTAAGAGACCTACCAAAACATGACAATATTAGTGGGCATGCTGATGACTTTGTTCAATCTATGAAAGAAGTGCATGATCAGGTTAAGAAGACCTTGATGGAGGAAAATTAGAAAGTGAAGGATAAGAAGGATAAGGAGAGAAAATAACTATAATTTCAAATGGGAGATTGGGTGATGGTCTAGTTGAACAAATCCAATTTATAGAAGGGCATCCCCAGTAAGTTGTAGATGAAAAGGATTGGGCCATGCAAGGTACTTGAGAAGTATGGACCCAATGCTTACAAGGTAGACTTACCTAAGGACATGGATATTTCTCCCATATTTAATGTCAAAGACCTAATACCTTTTAAGGGTCCAAAGGTAGATAAGTTAGAGTATCAGGAAGAGCTAAGAAAGGATAACTCAGACCTATAGGTACCTAAAAGGAAGCAAACATAGGTGGAAATGATATTGGATTCTAGTGTGAAAAAGAGTACAAGGAACAAGGTTTATCTAGAGCATCTAGTGAAGTGGTTAGATACACCTAAAGCTAAGGAAACTTAGGCTTCTTCTTAGGAAATGGTCTTAGGAATATTCTCTCGCTACAAGAAGAAGCCTAAGGTACTATTGGACTAACCACTCATTTTTGGTTTGTAAATGGTCTAACCAAATATTAAGTGAATAAGGACTTAATATAAAGTCCCAAAATATGTTTAGGAGGTTTGGTTAACTAGGAGCTGAGTGTTTTAGGTAAATAGATTTGTCACTATGATAGCTACTTTTGAAACTAACCCTGTTCACCCTATGAACAATGGCAATTGTTCCAATAGTTGGAGAGATTGAAACCAATCACTACTAGATTACAATCTTCCTCTATGTTTAGAGGGGAAACTCCCTCGTAAGATAGATTTTTTATATTTCAAATAAAGATGATTACAACTTAAAATAAAGAAAGGAAACTATTAATGATGAATGCACCACATGACTTCAATGTTTCCATAAAATTGATGTAGACTGCTAATGAAAAGAAACAAGAACTACACTTGAGAGCTATCATCAACACCATGCTAATTTAGTGATTCGTGAATATTTACACCATACCATGAAAATATTTAGATTGATGAACCAACACTTCAACATTCAAATTTAGTAGAAAAGAGAACACAAAATGTACTTTCTTCTATTTCTTAGCACCAAGAACATAAGAAATGATTGATTACAAGAACAAGAATTGTACACACTTTCTAAAAATTACCTTATTATCAAAACATATGCATTCCCTATCTCAAAGTCCAAAAAGTATCCTTTTACATTGAGATTCATAAATTTATGTCATTCTAGCTTTACTAACTTTTCATGTTCATAACCACTCAAAATGTTAAAATTTTGAATTTGGAATGCATTTGAAAACTAACTCTAACTCATATGAATAAAAAATCGAGGTCATAACTCTAGTTACAACAAGTGACATAAGTCACTTTTCACCATAAGGTAATTAAAAATCTACTATGGAGAAAAGACCATAATGCTAATTTCACTGATGTAGCCTTCCATCTTCATATTTAATTGATGATTGAGAATCAATGATTAACTTAAGACATTTATTAATATCATCTATCTTCCTTTGGTTGCTATTTGAATTTCAAAAGTTTTGATCTCACTCTTCATAGTTGATGAGCTTTGAAGTCTTTGACTACACACCCAAAAATCAATTTGTATATTTTGATTCCCTTGAAAGCATTTGAGTTTCACAACAAGGTTGGGAGAGATTAGCGAGCTTTTTTTTTTTCATTTTATGCATACTCTTGCCAATCACATTTCCAAAACTTTTATTTGGTAAATTATATCAAACATATCACTGCCTTGCCTGTCATTTATATCTAGCAGCTTCTAAAATGTCTCATCATATATTTTGCCTACAAAATTCCCATACTCTTCATGGGTCAAGGATTATATATGCAAAATTATGCTTTACCAATTTTCTAGCTTTAGTTTAATTGAATGATCATCCTTGTGTTCTCCATACTCAATGTCCATGATATGGCCAATGCTTTGAGGAATTTGGTCAAATAGTTTATGTACTTGGTCTATTTTACATCAAGTCAAAATCTATTAAGCAACCAAATTGTTATCAAATAGTTTACATGCGTTCTTTAGAAATTTTTTATTTAAATATTTCACATCATTCCATGGGATCATCATTGGATTCATTATCTCAAACCATTAAAGTGCATAGCCTTGGCATAAGTCAGAATGTATTTTGTCAAATGGTTATAACCTATTCTAAGCTCTTGTCAAGCCTATGGTTGGAGAGGTAATAGACATTTGGTCAAACAATTTATGTATCTTTTTTATGTTTTCATCATGGTTCTTGTGAAATTCAAATTTACACTTGTGATTTGAATTTATTTGAGAATGACAGTCAAATAATTTATTTGTCTTACTAAGAAATTCAATTAAACAATTTGCATGCATTAGATTAGATTTTGGACTTGCCAATTGTATTCCAATGGAGATTCTTAAAGGTAATAATCATGCCCTAGCAACCATTCAAAAGCCTTCAAATTATGTTAGTTTAGTCTACAGCTTGGATATTTTGTATGTACTATGACATGTCAAACATGTTTTTCTAATTTCCTACATAGTCCACATTAAACTTAGCAAGTTCACTAGGACTCTTTCCAAATAATCAAATTGCCTAGTATTCCACATTTAGTACACATATTTCAAATTCCTAAGCCTCACATTAAAGAAATTATCACATTGAGGTAGAAATTAGTGCTCCATCTGCCTATACACATTCTTCATTTTTTATTGCTTTGCATTGATTTCTTTGACTTCAATATTCTGTGAAAGGAAGAGAAGACATGCATTGAAGAAGATATTTTAGCCTAATGAAGACTTTTTTATTTTCATTTCTCCATTTCTTGCATCTTTACATAAAATCAATATAGTAGTTAGTCAAAGTTGGTGTTTGGCTTCAAAAGTTCAAGTTAGGATTAGGGTAAAAAGTTAAGGTTAGGGTACATATTTGAACCAAGTTGAAATTCAAACTCCAACTTCTTTCTAAAAGTTTTAGTATGTAGTGAGAGAGTGACTTTTAGTACATGGAGATAGAAAAGTATGTGGAGAGAGAAGGTTTTAGCACATGGAGAGAGGTATCCAAATTTGAACTTCTTTCTAGAAGTTTTATTATGTAGGAGATAGTTGTGGAGAGAAAAAAGTATGAGGAGAGAGAAAAGTATGTAGAGAGAGAAGATTTTTGGTATAGGTGGGAATTAACCTCTCTTTGGAATTAATTTAACTAACTCTCCCACTAAAATATTTGGGTGATAGCTAGCTCTATCTAGGGACAAGGATGTCGAATGAATCTAGAGTTGAGAAAGAGAAAAGGTTTATCACAAGGGCTATACAATCACCCAAAAAGGAGATAAATACATGAAAGAGGACTAGGCATGCCAAAATTTGGAACACAAACCAAAAAAAAGGGAGAGAAAGACACGACAAAAACTCCTAACTAACATATGTACATGGTAGGAAACCCCTACCTCTGATAGCTCTAACTCCAAATTATTTATGCAAAGCCATTGACTCGTTGGGAAAATTATATGCCATGGTGACTTAAAGGGAAAAAACTCCCCATTATTCATGAACTAAAATGTAGGTCTTCTCCTTGGATTCTAAATTTTTGAGTCCTAACATGCTCCATTGCTTTGGACAAGGAAATGTATCCAAATAACCATGTTTCATCAAAAAACTCTAACTTTGGATTCAATTCTCCATCATGATGTATGTCATGAATGAATCCTTATTGAAAGAATTATAGAATTATATTTTTGAGTTTCTAAATGTATCTTTGATCCTTTCCTCTACTTGGCAATCCCTTTACTTGAATTTGTAGTGATTGGTCATGATGAAGTTTGGAAATCATTTGTAACACCGGATACTCTTTCTTTCCCATGAGCATGATTATGGTCAAATATTTTGTAAAATTATTCCAACCTAGATGCATATCTATGTTAGATTGAATCTTCATATGATCCATTTGTTCTTCCTCATCTTCCAAAAGATCATCTTAAATTTTTAGGCACTTTTGAGTTACATTGATATCATCTTCAACATTGTAGGCCATAACTTCAATTTCCATCCCATCAACATCAAAATTTTCTATCTGAAGGGCCTTTTGATGTTTAAGACTAGAAGATACCAAACTTCATATTGGATTGCCTTTATATAATCTATGACATGAAGCAACTTCTGGAGCTATAGTCATTGAACCTTTCCTTTGAATACCAACTTGAGAATTGCCAATGGGAATGCTTCCTTCTAAGAATAAATGATTAAAGTAAACATTTTCTTCATAGAGGAAATTACCATCCAAGGATTTGGAGCACATACTTGGAGTAAATGCATCATAAGATCTTCCTTCATCAAATTTCTCCATAAGGTTCCCTGCTATCTCATTACTTCTTTTATCATGGTTATTCTTCTCATAGAATATCTTTGACATAGGATCTCCTATTTGATAAGAACTCTCAAAAAGAGGATTTTTTTGACCTTTGAATGATCCATAGGATTTAAATTGTACTTCAGTTTGATCTGTTCAATGATATCTATGTCTTTTTGAATCATTGATCTTTCTTCAAGACATCTTTCATGAAATGCAAAAGGTTGGTATTCTTGTTTCATGCATGATAAAGAATGAAGGCTAGATGATTCATCTTCTTCTCCTTGAAGTTGATTTTTACCTTTTTCATAAACCAATCTTTTAATCACAAGTTTGTCAATGTTATCAAATGTAAAGGTCTCCATTTCCATAGGGAAAGTAGATATTTGTAGTGGTTCATTGGTGTCTTTATCTCCAGCAATGTTAGTGGCCTTAGTTAATGCAATAACATATGAAGTATTGATGTTTTCAATAAATTCATCACTTTGAATGATCATGGAAGGATGACCAGGAAGATCTTCTACACATAGGAAGTCATCATCTGAAGCATTGAAGCACTAAGTAGGAATAAAAGTAGTATTAAATTCACTTTGATCCACATTTCCCTCATCTTGAACAATATGTTGTGTAGTTTCTTGATATTTTGATATTTCTTTTTATTTCTCATTAGGATTGAGATGATTGAATACTTTCTCTTGGGTTTTGAAATTTTCACAATGATTCCTTGATACATTACTAGACCCTTCTCCTTCTATAGACACCATCTCTCAACCATCTCCTTGATTAGACATAGAATTCCCATTTTCTTTCATGCATGAAGATTTAGATGAGACATTTGGATCTAGTGATGTTCTCTTATCAAGAAATTAATTCTTGCAAGGGACTTCTTTCTCAATTTCTTGTAGTATTTGAAGTAAAGAAGGATGTACTTTGTTAGGATCCATGTGTGCATTTCCATAGAAGATTTTTAAAAACTTAACCTAATTGGAATCAATGGAAGTATGATTTTGATGACAAATAGGTACAAGTGTTGGGACACTTGTTTGACCACCATTATCCATTATCAATTCACATGAATTATTTTTCTGATCAAATGCCTCCTTACAATGGCATGTGGAACTTATTTCTAAAGATGATTTTGGATTATGAGAGAAAAAATAATAATCTTTATGATTTTCTTCTATCTTTTGCAAAGTATAGAGCAAAGATAGATGAATCTTTTATGGATCTAGTTTTTGTCCACCATAGAAACTCTTCAAGAAGCTAGCCTACTTAGGATCAATAAAAATATGATTTTTTTGAGATATAGGTGGATGAGAGATATTTTTAGTATTCTTCATTGTTGATTTAGATGAAGCACATTTTTCAGAAAAGCCTTCTTTATCTTTATATGTTTTTTCAAGAAGGATCCTTGATCATGAAAAAGAAAACCATAATCATTTCCATCTTCTTCTTTGATCTTTTGCAAAACCTAAAGTAAGTGGGGATGAACCATTTTAGGATCTAGCCTCCTTCCGCCATAAAAATTCTTCAAGAATTCAACTTGTAGAGGCTCATCAAGAATTTTTTTCTTGGGATATGAAAAGTATTCATCATCACTATCTCTATTACTATCACTTTCAATTTTTCCCTTGTACCAAACCATGATTCTAAATTGCCACCTTCAAATAGAGTCACCAATAATCAATCTTTAAAATAGAGTTGCTAACCTTCTTTCTAGGGAAGGTACCTTATTAACCATGTTGCTGATTATTGTTCATTTGGTTTTTGATGTGACCAAGATTTTACCTATTTCTTCTTGGAATAACATATATTATTTCATTAACCACAACATTTTGACCAATAGGAAATCTTCGCAAGAATTCCCCGAATTCCTCTTCTTCTTCTAGAACTCAATTCACCTAATGGTATTTTTTAGCACTTCATCTACACCTCTAGGCTAAAGTGTTCAAATCTGAAATAATATCTTCTTGTGTGTCTTGGAAGCCAAGATTTAGTTATAGAACTAGAAACACATTCTTGATGAGACCAAATATTTCCCTTATTTCATAATAGTTTTAAGATACTTTGTTGATATTCTATTTTATTTTTGTCAAAACATTTGTGGACCTATGTTTACCGAACCTATGATAAACCTATGGGTAGAAACTATGTCATGTTTTGCTAGTATTATATATAGTATGCAGTACTTCATATAGTTATCAAAATGTCCGTTCTTATATTTGAATTTAATTTGATAAATGTTTATTTGCAAACATGTCTCTGTGTTGTAAATAACTTATTAATGAAGACCGAAAGATGATTGGAGGAATTCAAAAGTTGAGCACCAACAACATTCAAGGAGAAGAGAACACTAAGGAGCAGCCACGGTGGAGGAAAGTTGTAATGGTTCCATAAGAAACAATAGTGAGCAAGGAGGAGCTATGAAGACTTATTACCTTCTCTGCATTTATTCCATGGTGAGCAGATGTTCAAACTGTTATTGTTCCCACCTTGAGCTATTATTTTCTTCTTCCTACCTTTGAGTTGTTATTTCCTTCTTTCTCTCCTATGGATGTAAAGCTACGTCATTTACTTTTCTGTTATGGAATAAGTGTTGATCTCCTATATTTATAGGAATGGACCTAAGTGTGTTAGTTTTTAGCCAATTAGAAGAAATAGTTTATGAGAATAGACTGTTGACTTTTATAGTTGTGTTTTTATAGTTCTATGTTATGTAATGAATTTGTGAGATCTAATGAAATAGTTTTTGGATTCTATCTTGTGTTAGTAGTTTAGTGAAGCCAACCAAGGGGGCTCACTTGGAAGGTGGATTAGATTAGGATAGAATAGATTTAGTTCCAAGAATTCTTAGTATTGTAAATAGAAGTTGTAAGTTCCTTCCTATAGCCTTGCACTTTGTGAATGTTCTTGTAGTAGATGTGAGAATGGTTATAGTGGATGAACCAAGTTGGAATATTTGTTATCCTTTCATTGTATTTCCAATATTCATAGAATTAAGTGTGTTAGTTTCCTATAGCAATAGTGTAAGTTCTTTTTCTTGCATTTTACTTTCCTACAACATAAGCTTAGTGACTCATTAGGAGACCTAGTGCACATACTGTGCCAACCATTTCAAGTATATGTCCCTGGGTTGACAGGATCAAATGCACCTCATCATGGGAAACATAGTCCTTAGTTTGAATACATTATTCATAAGCATAGCCTAGAGCATGACTATGATACACCTATTGTGAGGAAAAATTTGTTTGGCACTGTTGCTAGGGATGGTGTCAAGCTAGGAGCATTTTTTGAGTCATAGTTCTTAGATAAGTTTTTTTTTAGAAATCTTCAGTTTGAAGTTTCTTTTACCAGTGTGAAAATTTTAATTGAATGCATTGAAGAGGAAGATGATGAGATGAATATGATAGATTTATTCCATGGGAGTCTATTAATTTGAACAAAGAAATTGAAGAAGAAGAAGTTGAGTTACTTTTTGAAGATGCAAGCCCTATTTTTCCCATAGCATCATCATCAAGAGCTAAACCAATAGATACAATTGGTCTTTGACCTTTTACTAAAGTATTGGCCAAATTTCTTGGTAACACTACTCTAAATCCACTAGTTGTTAATCATCCAGTACCCAATGTCCATTTTCGGCAACAACCTCATAATCTAATACCTCCAGTCATGGCACAACCTACTTTTCCATTTCCTCTCCCAAGCATTGTAAATACTGATAATCTTAAGAATATACCTGTACCTACCCTTCCAAAGTTCTATGGCCTTGCAACTGAAGACCCTAATACTTTCTTGTTTGAATTTGACATACATTGTCATAGTTTTGACTACAACACTAATTCCCATAAGCATAAATTTTTTCTAGCAACATTGAAAGAATCAACTCTACGATGGTTCATGGGCTTAGGAGCCAATGCAATAGGAAGTTGGGATGAGATGCAAACTCTATTTCTAGATAAGTATACAAAGTATTGCAAAGCATCTAGTTCAAGAGGAGATGATTTCTTTAGGATATCCCAAAAGGAGGAAGAAACATTGGAAGACTATGTTTCATGTTTTCTATATACACTACAGAAGAACCCTTAGCATGTGTTGTCTGAGGATTCACAAAAGCTAGTCTTTCTGAGAGGTGTGAATGATGACTGTCTAGAAGCATTAGACCTGATGGCTGGTGGTGACATGTATCAAGCTTCCTAGGATGACCTAAAGAAGATATATTAGGACTATTCAAGGTCAACAATGAAGAAAGGCTAAGGACCTCATTCTACAGTCACTAAAGGAATCAGTCAAGGCATTTCAAAGCTTGAGATATCTAGCCTATTCTTAAATTTCAAACAAGACATCATCAATGATATCGCTACACATCTTGATACTGTGACTACAAAGAAGTATGTAGAAGTTGAGTTACAACTAGCTAAATACTATCCTCATTATTGGAAGAAAAAGAAGGATTGCCAATGTAAACTAGTCGCAAGCATGGAGAACCAACATCTTCCAACTAAGTACTTCAAGATAGATGGAGATGATGAGCAAGTATTCTTTATTGCTCAACACTGACCATGGGCTCAATGTCAAGGTATGCCTCAGGACCCTTTGCAAAATTCAAATTCATATGGTAATCAATGGCAAAATCATAATCCCCAAGGTCCTCCACAAAATCAATCTAATTGGAATAATGCTAGGCAAAACAACCCACAACAATCCCAATGGCCTCAAAATTCCCAACCACCCTAGCCTAACCAATAGAGTAACCAATGGCAGAATCAATAGAACTACTAGTAGAACTAGTAGAACCAATGGCAACCACCCCAAGGGAATTGGAAATTTACAAACCAATGGAGGGGATCCCAATAATGGCCTAACCAAAATACTGGTGCTCCATAATTACCACCTCTAGTTCAGCAACTTTCTCTAATGCCACCACCTGCAAATCTTAAACCTCAAAAGAAAACATAGTTACCTACACAACCTCAGCTAAATCTAAATAGCCAACATCCACAGCAGCCCATGTATAGTGTCGATGCTCAGCAATATCTTGCTTAAATATACACTTGAGATCTGGTATGACTTTACCAGTGCCTTAACCACCTCTTATAACTGAAATACCATACCTTCCTACAATATCAGAACCCTTAGTTGTTGAAACCATTGACTCAACCAAAATTACGATGTCAACCCCAGCTCAACTAGTAGTGGAACCTCCTTTTCCAAAAAAGTTGATACAAAAGAAACTTGAACAAACAAAGGAACAACCTTTTAAAATAGTTGATTAGCTAAAAAACATACATGTCCAAATACCCCTATTTCAAGCCATTAAGGATGTTCCAGTTTATGGAAAAGCTATTAGGGAAGCCTATTTGAAGAAGCTTGGAAGGAAGAAAAAGGACCCCACCATAGTCCATGTTGTGGGACAATTGGCTAACATCATGCTAGGGAAATTGATCACACCTAAATATTTTGATCTAGGAAGTCCAGTAGTAAATGTCACTATAAATGGTTAGTTTGTTAAAAATACTTTAATAGATCTTGGAGCTACTATAAATTTTATGATTAAGGATACTATCAAGAAGTTGCATATAGAAGTACTAAGGGCTACACTAAAAATTTTCCAACTTGCAGATAGTTCTACTATTACCCCTGATGGGATGATAGAAAACATAGTTGTAACCTTAGATTCTCTAGAATATCCTACAGACTTCATGATTTTATCCCCCAAAGTTAATCTATCTGGCTACCCTATCATCCTAGGTAGACCATGGTTAGCCACAACTAATGCAAATATAAGTTATAGATAAGGGAATATGACCATATCAAATGGCCAAGCAACAAAGAAATTTGATTTATATCCTCCAACCCAACCATTAGCAGATCTAAGCACATCTATTTAGCTAGATTTAGAAGATGAAGAAGAAGAGTTAAACTCCATAGTATAGCTCATGATGTTACATAGATAATCTTTTCTAAAACTATAAGAGGAAGATTCAGTACTTCAGAGTATCCTCACTAACAATTGTGTGGTAGAAAAAGATGTGTCTAAAAGTTTTGTGTTGAAATTAATCACATATGAAGAATGTGATAAGAATTGTACTTTTCTCAAAGAACCTAAAATTATTTATCCACTTTTACCTTATTAATTAAAAGCAAGTCCAATCCTTGAAGCTGCTATAATAGAGTCCACCACTACTGTTGAATTGACTAAAGGTCATAATCTCCATGTTAATCTTGAATTAACACCCACACAGATGGAATAGTTAAAAGAATAGCTTCAAAGGCATGAAAAGGCCTTTGCATGGGACTATATTGATATGAAAGGGTTGATTCCTACACTATGCACCCGTAGAATATACATCAATGAAGGTTGTCTACCACTCATCAACCCCAGAGAAGGATAAATCCAAGCCTTAGAGAAATAGTTAAAATTGAATTACAAAAATTTCCTGATGCTAGTTTAATTTACCCTATATCTGATAGTAGATTGGTGTCACCCCTGGTCATAGTGCCTAAAAAAGGAGGAAAATGGAGAATTTGTGTAGATTGCAGAGAATTGAACAAGGCCACCAAGAAGGATCACTTTCCTTTACCATTCATAGACCAAGTTCTAGACACACTAGCCAAAAAGAAGTATTTTTCTTTTCTAGATGGGTATAGTGGTTATAACAAAATTAGTATTGCTCTTGAAGATCAAGATAAAACCACATTTACATGTCCATGGGGTACTTTTGCATACTCTATTTTACTATTTGGTCTATGTAATGCTCTTGCAAAATTCCAACGAGTAGTTATTAGCATCTTTGATTATATATCACATGATTGTATGGAAATATACGTGGATGACTTCACAATATTTGGAGTCACTTTTGAAGAAGTAATGGTGAATCTTGAAAAGGTTTTAGTAAGGTGTCAAGAACATAATTTGGCACTTAATGGTGAAAAGTGTTTCATGCTCATGCAGGAAGGCATGGTACTTGGTCATTTCATATCAGCTGCAGGAATACAAGTGGATCCAGCTAAGATAGAGATAATTCAAACATTTCCCATACCTAAAAAGTCAAAATATGCAAGATCTTTTCTAGGCCATGCTGAATATTATAAACGTTTCATAAAAGATTTCAGCAAAATAGTTGGTCCCTTGTATAAATTACTTGTAAAAGAAGCTGAATTTAGTTGGACATTTGAGTGTGATGAAGCCTTCCTATAGCTTAAGAAACTTTTGACTATAGCCTCAGTCTTACAAGGCCCTGATTGGAATTTACCTTTTCATATATATATATATATATATATATATATATATATATATACAAATGCCTCTAATTATGCCATAGGTGTAGTCCTAGCACAACAATCCCAAAATCTTGAAAATGCAATCTATTATATTAGCAAGTGTATATGAGCAATGTTAGTATGCTAATAGAAACCAAATTTAAATAAAGCTTCTACAAACTAAAAAAAATTCATAAACTTCAAGATAGACTAAGATGAGCTCTCAATTGAGAATATAAGCCATTAATGGACTCTCTCAATAAGAAGCTCTCTTGTTGAGTAGCTTTATCTAAATGGATAGGATGTATGCTCAATATGCTTCCAAAGGCTTCAATGGATGATTGTGGATTTTTGGTGTGGATAGATGACTTTAGTATGGATTTGGCTCTCAAAATAGCATTATAACTTTACTTCATGGATTGTGTTATTTTGCAAAGGGGAAGGATCCAATTTATAGGCAAGAGGCTTGAGGGATTGAGGGCTAAGATGCAAGGATGGGAAAAAGCTCATCGAGGGCTTAGATTGCATGAGAGGAGAGCACATGGATTGTGCTTCCTTACAGCCAATCAAGGAGTGACACATGTCACATGGTGAGAGGATGGAGGAAAGGGGAAGGATCCAATTTATAGGCAAGAGGCTTGAGGGATTGAGGGCTAAGATGCAAGGATGGGAAAAAGCTCATGGAGGGCTCAGATTGCATGAGAGGAGAGCACATGGATTGTGCTTCCTTACAACCAATCAAGGAGTGACACATGTCACATGGTGAGAGGATGGAGGAAAGGGGAAGGATGAGTCAACAAAGGAGGCTCAAGGGATAAAATCTTCATAAAGACCCTCATAATGACTTGTAAGAGCAATAAAAGGGCTTGGAAGAGTCATTTATGGCCTAGTGGGTTTCATAAAGTTTTATGGTTGAGATATTTTGAGGGTGATGAGAGCAATTTTGACTTGGACTTGATTAGGAGGGTTTTAAGCTTGCTTAGGCTTGTGCAAATGATTAGAGGATGGATTAGGATGGTTTAGGATTAGCTTAGGGATAGGCAAGTGGATGGCATTTAATGAGGTTGGGTGAAGGAGGAGATATTTGTTAACTTTGGCTTGGGTTAGGAAGTTTTAACTCATGTTTAGGGAATGTTACAAGGTTAGGAGGGGATTAGGATTAGTTTTAAAGACATCTTCTAGAAGAGTCTAGACTTTGGATGAGGATAAAGACTTTCTAGAATAGTCTAGAATTTCCTAAGATGAGGATGAAGAATTTCTAGAAGAGTCTAGAACTTCTTAGGATGAGGATAAATTAGATTTTTAGGAAATAAATAAAGTTTTATTTATTTCAAGGGTTTGGGTTGAGGAGATATTTATTAAAACTATTTTAATAAACATGAGGATTAATATTTAATCTTAATTAAATATTTTGAGTTGGGATTAGGGGTAGGAAATGATGGGATTATCCTTTAATCAAAATTAAAGAAGGATTAGAAGATTTTGGAAGAGGTTATTGGTCATAAGGAAATTGGCCAAGTTTTGGGCAAAAAATAAATTTTTTATTTATTTTAGGATTTTTGGTCAATTTATTAATTAAATAATTAATAAATAAGGAAATAATGTTTAAATAAGATTTAAACATTTTTGGGAGGGATTCCTTAATTAAATATTTTTAATTAAGATAAAGGGATTTAATGGCATAAAAATTAATTAAATAATTAATTAATAAATGATGATGTCATCAAGTATTTTTTCAAAAAATAAAAATACTTTATTTTTTAAAGGATTTTTAGGTGTCTACAGCAAGAGCCTTCATGGACCAGAATTAAACTACACAGTGACAAAAAAAGAATTACTAGTAGTAATTTATGGCTTGAACAAATTTTGGCATTACATAACTAGCTATTCCATATTTTTTCATATTGATCATGCCGCAATTAAATATCTCATGAACAAACCTACTATAACAAGCAGATTAGCAAGATGGTTATTGTTGTTGCAAGAATTTGATATAACTATTGTTGATAAGCCTGGAAAAGCCAATGTTGTAGCTAATTATTTATCAAGAATCCATCATGATGATACAAACACTACTTTAGTAGATGATACATTTTTGGATGAGCATTTGTTTCATATTATTGTTCAAACTCCATGGTATGCAGAAATTGCTAACTACATTGCAACCAATAACATACTAGAACATTTTTCTTACAAGGAAAATAAGCTTCTTGTAGAGAATTTTTTTTGTTTCTCTTAGATAGATAATCTCTTGTTCTATATTAGACCTGATCAAGTTATGAGAAGATGCGTGAGAGAAGATGAGATATATGACATTCTACATGCATGTCATAATAAACCATGTAGAGGACACTTTGTAGCAAAAATAATAGCTTTCAAAATCTTGACAACTAGTTATTATTGGCCTACACTTCACAAGGATGTAGTCAACTATATAAGGATGTGTGACAAGTGTCAAAGGATGGGCCAATCAACAAGAACAAATGAAATGCCTCTTAATCCATAGATGGCATTAGCACCCTTTGACAAATGGGGCATGGACTTCATTGATCCAATTGATCCTCCATCTAATGGGAAATCTTATATTCTTATGTGTACTAATTACCTAACAAAATGGGTTGAAGTTAAGGCTATGAAGCATGCTCATGATGAAAACATAGCTGAATTTCTATATGAAGAGATCTTTACTCACTATGGTGTACCCAAAGAGCTAGCCACTGACCAAGGTGTACAATTTATCTCTAATATAATCTCAGAGTTGATGAAACAATATAACATCAGGCACTAAAAATCTAGTCCTTATCACCATCAAGCTAATGGAAAAGCAGAGGTCACAAACCATGAACTGGAAAACATCCTAACAAAAAAAGTTCATCTACAATATAGGGATTGGACCAACAGATTACAAGAAGTTATTTGGGCTTATAGAACAACTTGGAAGACTATTATAGGATTCAAACCATTTGAGATTTTATATGGTAAGCTAGCAATGCTTCTAATTTAATTTTAACATAAAACTCTAAGGACAACATTGGCATTGGATATTGAACTTCCTATAGCACAAAGAGAACATCTTCTACATCTCAATTCTCTACTGGATAAAATGTCCAGAGCTGCTTTGGAACTTATTGAACTGATACAAAAACAAAGGAAACAATGGCATGATTCCCATATTATTAGTAAACAATTTCAGATTGGTGACTGAGCACTACTATATGATTCCAAATTTAAAGATATGCCAGGAAGGCTACAGACAAGATGGCTGGGACCATATGAAATTAGTCATGTCTTTGATAATGGAGCTATTCAACTAACTACCATTGATCTGGTACCTTTCAAATTGTTAGTCAATGGTCACCGGTTGAAATTATACAAATGGCCCCAAACAAAAGCGGACTTCTTGTAGCAATTTCAACAACTAGATTCAAATACAAATCAAGTAACTCTTCCTGTAGCAGAAGGTATCAACCTTCCAACTGCTGCTCTTCACCATTAGTTTCTTTGTGCATGCTCATAGTAAAGACTTTATATTCACATTTTCATTCAATTTCTCCTTCCATCTCATCTCTTTACCTTCTACCCATCCACCTTATCTCATTTCTTCATCTTCAATCCACCCACTTTCCACATCATCAATTTTTCATGTTTTCAATAAACCCCACAAGATGTTGATGGATGTTGTCGATGCTGATATCACTTCCACCACCTTTTTATTGATATGTGTGATAATAAAAATGATAGGTATAACATTTTCAAAATATTATTCACTTATAGTCCATAGATTTTGTTAATTATATTTAATACTATGTAATTTATATGATGGCGGCATTATGCTAGCCCCTTACCTATACTAGGTCTGACAAGTTTGGACACTTGTCCAAATTTAGTAGGGGGTAGGGAAGGTCTCTAATATCCAATGGAATTTCTATTTATTTGTAAAAAAATTTCCAAATCTTTGCATTCCCTTCATTAATGAAAATTAATTGTCGTAAGTACACAAGTGAGGTGTCGTACCCCTTATTTTTGAATGATTTTCTATGTGAAGCTATGATGTGACCTATGCTTAAATTTTATGTGATCTGAACCTCATTTTTAGATAATTCTCTTACATATTTATGATTTTCCTTCATTTAAAGTCATACTATTGTGCATAACAATTTGTTATGACATTAATTGCTTGTTAAAACAAAGAAGTGTGAGTTAAGTCTATAAAACAATGAAGCAGCTTGAATTCAAAAGGGGAAAAATAGAGTAAGCAGAGAAAGTGTTAAGAAATGGGTGGATAGTTGCAAAGGAGAGAACTAGTGGAACACATTGTATTACTCTCAAATGTAGAATCTATAAGAAGGTTTAATGCATGCCAATGGCTATGGTATTTCTTGAGTTTGACTACATATGATGAAGAGGTGGTTGTAGAATTTACAAGGACATTTGACGAGGGTGAAGCTTCTGTTTGGGGTTTAAAGGTGATTGCAAAAGAGGAATGCATTGCTAAAGTGATTGGGCTGCTTGCAGTTGGAGAATATTACCCCAACACACATGATGTGAGGTCAGCAAGAGCTCAATTTACTAGGTTGCCTGATCCTCAAATGGGCATTACAAAGTAAGGTTGCAAGAGAATGTCACTACCATCACCATACAATGAATTAGCCATGCACATAATCAAGTATTTTACATGCAAAGGTAGATTCTCATACTTGCATGAACATCATTTCAAATTACTTGGTTGTGTAAAGCATAATCTTGTAGTAAACATTCCAAATTTCCTATATAATATGCTCTGTATTAGTGTAGAAGAGACTCATAAAGGAAAAGATAATTTTGTTACTCATCATGATTTAATCAAGTTGCTAATAGAGAGGTCACTTGGGGATGTGTCTCCCATGACATGGGATGAATTTGTGCAAGCCAAAACTCTGCAACCCCAAGCTGCCCCTAGTGAAAAACCTAGCGAGGAAAATGTCCCCACCAATGAGCCTATTGAACAAAATACCCTAGAGGCTAAAGCCAAAAATACCCAAGGAAATGTGGATGAAACTATTCTTGTTCAAGAAGTCATGCCTTCACCTATGCAAGAGACCTTGAAACCAACTTCTAGTAGAGCCAGGAGGAAATATAAACTGCTAGAAGAAATCTCTATTTAGGAAAAGGAAGAGCCAAACCCTACAATTGCGAGACAAAAGAGAATAAAGAAAAGTCCTGTAGCAACTACTCATGTAGTAGAGACACCTAAAGAAAAAAGTAGGAAAAAGGCTATGATGCAAGAAAAAACCGCCATAAGGAGAAGCCCTAAGATGAGAGGGAAAGTTTCCAAGGACTCTACTTTGTCTAAAACATCTACTAGGGAATCCCCTGTGCAAATTGTTTTAGATCACTCTCCTCCCCATCCTAAGATTACAAGAATTCCCAAAAATCCTACTGAGGAATGCAGAGATGAAATTGAAGAAAATCTAGATGATACCCCAATAGACCTACTAAGTACTTCCAGCTGTAGGGATGAAGCAGTTCTTGAATATGTTGATCCAAACACTACCTTAGTTCCCCATAAATCAACATGGATTACTAGTTTTGTAGAACATTTATGGAAGGAACAAAGGAAGAGGAAACTAAATCATGAAGAAGATAGTAGTTCCATCACACTGTAGAAACTCCTTTTTTAGTTGTATGGATAGCATCTATTTGTTGAGGCCTTGTGAAAAGAAGAGAAGAAAAAGATGAATAAGATTATAGCATCTCAAGGTGAAGAAATTGCAGATTTAAAGGAATAATTAGCAAGCCAAAAGCAACAAATGGACCATACCCTCAAGTTAGCTGATCAGGCCCTTGCTTGTAAACCACCACCAAGAGTTTATGCTCTCTATTTGAAAGAGAAATTTATTTTGTTTCAATTAATGTTAACTCTTAAGAATGTTAATGCAAAGTTCAAATCAGAACAAGAATTTTATGGACTTTATCAAACTCTACCACCCTGGCAGTAGAATTTAATTTGTGAATTATATGTTCATAATTTTGTTATTCCCTTAGACATTCAATGGAATCCCTTGCTTTACATAGGGGATATACACTTAAGAGCCCTCATGTCCTAGATGTCCAATGAAGCAAACTATGATAGGTAGCTAAATAATTACAGGGATGAGGAAAGGACAGAACCTTTGCCTTTAAGAGTAGAGAGTAGCAAGCCAGATGAAGTTCTCAGGGATTGGATCACATTAACTTATGGAACGAATAATCTAGAAGTTTGGGATAGGATATTTTTTTCCAAAGCTAAAGTTTATGCTGATTATGAAAATCTAACCTACTTTTCTTTTTAGAGATCTAGGACTGGTGTCAGGAGTAGATGGGTTAGATTGCCTAAATCTTTTAAAAAGTTAGAGCCACATAGTGCCATTAACTTGGAGACAACACTTCATAGGTTTCCAAAATATTTAGAGTTAGGGAAGTAGACCATATTAGACTTGTGGTGTCCCCTAACCATGAAACCTCCAATGGTCCCATGGCTATTATATGACATTAATGCTGATAGACTGAAAAAGCTACAGGAAGATCACAAAAGGGAAGTGTGGGAGAGAACCAAAAGATTTTACTAGACTTTCAAGAGACCCAAGAAAGAAAGGATAGAGATTAGAGAGTTCAGATCATTAACTACGAAGTGCAATTCTTGAGGACAAGCATTAGTTCAATAGGGGGCAGATGATGAGACCAATATTGCCCTTATTTCATAATAGTTTTAAGATACTTTGTTGATACTCTATTTTATCTTTGTCAAAAAATTTGTGGGCCTATGTTTACTAAACCTATGATAAACCTATGGGTAGAAATTATGCCACCTTTTGCTAATATTATATATAGTATGCAATATTTCATATAGTTATCAAAATGTGTGTTCTTATATTTGAATTTAATTTGATAAATGTTTATTTGGAAATATCTCTCTGTGTTGTAACTAACCTATTAATGAAGACTAAAAGATGATTGGAGGAATTCAAAAATTGAGTGCCAACATCATTCAAGGAGAAGAGAATGCTAAGGAGTAGCCATGGTGGAGGAAAGTTGTAACGGTTCTATAAGACATGGCAGTGAGTAAGGAGGAGCTATGAAGACTTATTACCTTCTCTACATTTATTCCATGGTGAGTGGATGTTTAGACTCTTATTATTCCCACCTTGAGCTGTTATTTTCTTCTTCTCACCTTTGAGTTGTTATTTCCTTCTTTATCTCCTACAAATTTAAAGCTAGGTAATTTACTTTTCTGTTATGGAATAAGTGTTGATCTCCTATATATATATAGTAATTGACCTAAGTGTGTTAGTTTTTAGCTAGTTAGAAGAAATAGTTTATAAGAACAGACTGTTGACTTTTACAGTTGTGTTTTTATAGTTCTGTCTTATGTAATGAATTTCTAAGATCTAATGAAATAGTTTTTGGCTTCTATCTTATGTTAGTAGTTTAGTGAAGCTGACCAAGGGGGCCCACTTGGAAGGTGGATTAGATTAGGATAGAATAGATTTATTTCCAAGCATTCTTAGTATTGTAAGTAGAAGTTGTAAGTTCCTTCCTGTAGCATCGCACTTTGTAAATGTTGCTGCAACATATGTGAGAATAGTTATAGTGGATGAACCAAGTTGGAATATTTTTTACCCTTTCATTGTATTTCCATTATTCATAGAGTTAAGTGTGTTAGTTTCGTGCAGTAATAGTGTAAGTTCTTTTTGTTGCATTTTACTTTCTTGCAGTATAAGCTTAGTGATTCATTAAGAGACCTAGTACACATACTATGCCAACCATTTCAAGTATATGTTAGTAGGTTGACAAGATTAAATTCACCTCATAGTGGGAAAATTAGTCCTTAGTTTGAATACATTAGTGCTAAGCATAGCCTAGAGCATGACTATGATACACCTATTGTGAGGCGGACCATTCTTATGCAACAATATTATCTTGCTTCATTACAAGCAACTGAATAATCTTTCTTTTTTGATAGTTACTTCTAAAATTGGCCTTATTAACCCTATGAATAGTGACAACTGTGCCAATAGTTAGAGAGATTGAAACTGATCATTACTAGATTATAAACTTCCTCTACATTTAGAGGGGCAGCTTCCTCATAAGATGATTTTTTGATTTTTTAAATAAAGATGATTACACCTTAAAATATAGAAAGGAAACTATTGATGACAAATGCTCTGCATGACTTCAATATTTAGATAAAATTGATGTAGACTACTAATGAAAACAAATAAGAACTATGCTTGAGAGTTATCATCAACACCATGCTAATTTAGTGATTTGTGAATATTTACACCATACCATGAAAATATTCAAATTGATGAATCAACACTCCAACAATTTAGATTCAGTAGAAAAGAGAACACAAAATGTACTTTCTTCTATTTCTTAGCACCAAGAACATAAGAAATGATTGATTACAAGAACAATAATTGTACACACTTTCCAAAAAATTTCTTGTTCTCAAAATATAAGTGTTCCCTATCTCCAAGTCCAAAAATCCCCCTATTACATTGAGATTCATGAATTTATATGTCATTCTAGCGTACCTAACTTTTCAAGTTTTTAACCAATCAAAAAATTAAAATTTGGAATTTGGAATGTATTTGAAAACTAACTCTAACTTATATGAATAAAAACTCTAGATCTTAACTCTAGTTACAATAAGTTACATAAGTCACTTTTCATCATAAGGTAATTAAAAATCTATTGTGGAGAAAAGACCACAATGCTGATTTCACTTATTTAGCCTTCCATCTTCATATTTAATTGATGATCGAGAATCAATGATTAACTTAAGACATTTATTAATGTCATATTTCTTCCTTGGGTTGTTGTTGGAATTTCAAAGTTTTGATCTCATGCTTCAAAGTTGATGAGCTTTAGAGTTTTTGACTGCACACCCAAAACAAATTTGTATATTTTGATTGCATTAGTGGCATTTGAGTTTCATGACATGGTTGGGAGAGGTTAGCAAGCTTTTATTTTTTAAAATTTTATGCATACTCTCAAAAATCACATTTTCAAAACCTTGATTTGGGAAATTATATCAAAAATATTGTTGCCTTGCTTGTCATTTATATCCCATGGCTTTTGAAATGTCTCAACATATATTTTGCTGACAAAATGCCCATACTCTTCATGGATCAAGGATTATATGTGAAAAATTATGCTTTACCAACTTCCTAGCTTCAGTTTGGTTGAATGATTATCCTTCTATTCTCCATACTCAATACGCATGATATGGTCAATTCATTAAGGAATTTAGTCAGATAGTTCATGTGCTTGGTCTATTTTACATCAATCTAAAATCTATTAAGAAACCACACTACTATTAAATAGTTTCCATGCCTTCTTTGGAAAATTTTGCATCAAATCTTTCACATTATTCCATGGGATCATCCTTGGAGTCATTATCTCAAACCATTCAAGTAAATAGCCTTGGCATAAGTTAGATTGCATTATATCAAATGGTTATAATCTATTCTAAGCTCCTATCAAGCTTGTGGCTAGATA
The DNA here is from genome assembly GCA_028749045.1 of Cupressus sempervirens. NCBI lineage: Eukaryota > Viridiplantae > Streptophyta > Pinopsida > Cupressales > Cupressaceae > Cupressus > Cupressus sempervirens. The sequence goes on along the minus strand of CM053793.1, from coordinate 480,705,976 downwards.
AGTAATAGACATTCGGCCAAAAGATTTATGTATCTTTTTGATGTTTTCATCATGGTTCTTGTGAGCTTCAACTTTACACCTACAATCTGCATTTATTTAAGAATGACATTCAAATAATTTGTTTTCCTTGTTAAGAAATTCAGTCAAATAGTTCATGTGCATTAGATTAGATTTTAGACCTGCCAATTATATTCCAATGGAGATTCTTAAAGTAATAATCATGCGCCAACAACTGTTCACAAGCCTTCAAATTATTTTATTTTTGCACACGACATGGATATTTTGTATGTACTATGACATGTCAAACATGTTTTCTAATTGCCTCCATGGTCCACATTAAACTTAGTAAGTTCACTAGTTGTCTTGCCAAACAATAACATTACCTTTGACACATATATTTCAAATGCCTAAGCCTTGCATTAACAAAATTATCACATTGAGGTGGTAATTAGTGATTCATCTACCTATACACATTATTCAATTTTCATTTCTTTGCATTGATTTCTCTGACTTCAATATTCTGCCAAAGGAAGAGAAGACATGCATTGAAGAATATATTTTATCCCAATGAAGACTTTCTGATTTTCATTCCTCTACTTCTTGCATCTTTACATAAATTCCATATAGTACTTAGTCAAAGTTGGTGTTTAGCTTCAAAAGTTTGGGTTAGGATTAGGGTAAAAGTTAAGGTTAGGGTACGGATTCAAACCAAGTTGAAATTCAAACTCCAACTTCTATCTAAAATTTTTAGTACATAGTGAGAGAGTGACTTTTAGTACATGGAGAGAGAAAAGTATAGGGAGAGAGAAGGTTTTAGTATGTGGAGAGAGGTATCCAAATTTGAACTTCTTTCTAGATGTTTTAGTACATAGTGGAAGGTAGTACATGGAGAGAGAAAAGTAAAAAGTGAGAGAAAAGTACGTGGAGAGAAAAGATTTTTAGTATAGGTAGGAATTAAACTCTTTTTCTAGAATTAATTTACCTAACGCTTACACTAAAATATCTAGGCAACAAGTGTGAAGATTAATTAGGTCATGATAGGCAAAAGTTGCTCAAAATTTCTCTATGAGGAAAAACTTGAAAAATGCCTAAAATGAGGCAAGAAATGTTCAAAATATGTCATTAGGTATTTTAGGTTAATTCTATATAGGTTTAAATCAAAGTAGTCAAGTTTGGTGGCTTAGATTGCAAAATTGTAAAAGTTGTCAAAATTGCTCATTAACAACTTTACAACTTTCACAAAATTGCAATAGCAATTTTTGCTAAATTTTGGAGAAATGGAAACATGGGTAGTTATGGCTTGAACTAAAGGCACTTGAGGCACTTGGGGAAGATTTGGAACATTGAGCCAAAAGTTGTAATGTTGGTGATTGGAGACAGAGGATGGAAACGTGAATTGATTGGAGAGTTTCTTGGTGCAAGGGGATTGGGAAGAAGTCCTCTAGGTTGGAGTTTGGAATAGAAACCCTAGGTAGGCTAGGAATAGCCTTCGTAGAGAAATAAATCTCTAGAGTGAAGAAGCTCCCTATCATGGATTTTACACTTATAATCAAGTAAGGACTCTATTAAAAGATTTATATCAATATGCTAGGATCACTCAGTTAAGAGATTTACCTTGATTCAATCTTGTTAAAAACTAATTCAATACTTGACCCTTGGTTTTCTCTATAAGATGATTTATGATCTCCTCTATATAATGTCTAGATCTGGTCTCTTAATTTGATATCTTTTCTTAGTCCTTCACTCCTTAGATTTCCCTTGTCTGATCTAATTCCATACTTATCCTTTCTTTCTCTATTATGTCCTGTTTGCTTCTTTACTCATGCATTCACACATTCATTTACAAACACATTCCACTTCTCTATTTCTTGCTCTTGATCCTAGGTTTAGAACCTTGTTTAAATAGAAATATTCAAATTTTCTAAATCATAATCAATAGTTCATAGTTCATCTTCTTTTCCTATTTATTTTTTATTTTTTGATTGGTTGATTTGCATTCCTCAAGATCATTACCTTCTATGATGATGTGTAATCTCCATCTTAACTATCTCTATAATTATTAAATATTGTGTATAAATTGGCCAAAAATGGTTTACAGAGGTTTTTATGTGATTAAAAACTCATATGACAAAATTGGTCTGCCTAACATTTGAATGCTTTGATGCTCAGTCATTACTAATATTCATGTTGTCACTAAGCTTCTATAAACTTGATATTTTCTATTTTCTTAAAAAAAAAAATCTTTTCAATTTACTTGGTCTCCATTATGTCATTTCATCTTATATGTATGTGCTTAGTCTCAATTGGGGTGCTTGGTAATCAGTGACTTGATTGGCGTGTAATGAAAAATAAGCAAGTCTGTGTATTCTTAACCTTTACTAGATGACTTAGTCATAGTGATGACCTTCCATCCTTGTCTAGTAAATGACTAAGTGTTTGGACACTAATAGGAAACATAGGCATAGAGATATCCTAATGTATGGGATATCTTGAAAATAATGGAAGGTGAATTCAAATGTATAGGATATCCTAAAAAGGAGAAGTCACAACTTATATCGAGAAACTCTAAGGGAATAAGCCCCACATTACAAATTCTTTCTTCAAAAATTAGATTGAAGATAGGGTTATGCTACATAGGGTCACTATGAAATTGTCAGAGGAATTCATCACTAAGATTATGGGTCTTCAAATGGAGGGTCTCAAATTCAGCAAGAAGACCATTATTTTGAATGTAGCCTTTAAGAAATTCACTAAAACTGATGAAGAGGAGAAAAAGATTGAGAATAATGGTGATTTCTATGACCTGATCTAGATTAAGGTATTTTAAAGGGATGTTTTATCATGTATTCATGAGTATTTTATCCTTGATGGTAGAGCCAAGAGAGTCCACAAGTTTCATTTTATGTTCCTAAATAATTTTAGTTATAAAGATAGAATCTCTTTCTCATTTTATTTGAAGTACTCTTTGATTCAAAGTCTCCAAGCCCATAGGAAGAAGGAATCATGTCTTGTGCTCCATTAGGGATTAATCTTACTTATTGAAAAATACTATAAAAGAAAGGTTGTTAAACCTTCTCTGATTATGGAGAAGAAGCAAAAAATGTTTGGTAATGAACCTCACTCAAAGAAAAAGGTTAAAAGTGAGGAAGGAACAAGTGACAATAAGAATACCAAAAAGGGTAACAAATTGGAGATTTTAAAAAAAAATGTAGAGTAAGCGATGAATTCTAAGAATTCTATCAAGGATGATAATAAAATAGAAATGGGGGACCTTAGCTCAAACCTGGAAGGTTATTTTGGAAGCAAGAGCACATCAACAGGCAACAATCATGTGGAGGATTGTAAATATAGGAAAATTGAATCTAATACAATGAATAAAGCTTTAGGGGATGAGGGGAACCAAAGTGTTCACCTTTCCCCTCCTAAAAGAACATGGACATGGAAACATAAAAAAATAATGGGGTAAAGTCCTTGTCATGAAAGAGCATAACCTAAGTAAAGAGAATAAAGAGGAGCTTAATGCGAAGTAGGATGCTAACACTAACATCCAGGTCAATATAGAAAATAAGGATGCTACCATTGGTACTGTTATTAGGATTTATGAAGGTTGCATGGATGAGTCTAACCAAGAAAAGCTATCTTTCCTTCATACTACCAAGTTAAAAGTAGAGGTGTCCCTTCATGGTGACTCGTGCCTTTATAATGAGATCATGGTGCTCAAGAAAAAAGTTGGGGTTATTCAGAAAGAGCTAAACTATGAACATGCTATGAGAGCCCATCTAGAAAGATAAATTTGAAACATCCTTAACAAACTTAATGACTATGAGTTGGAACTCCATCAACTAGTTAAGGATGCTAGGCAGAGAATGGAGCAGGTTACTCCCAATTTGTGTGCCATAGCAACTAGTATGGGAAAGAAAAGAAATGAGGTGATTATGTCTCTGGATATTGTTGGGGTGAGGAATCCATGAGGTCCTAGTAAGAGAATGAGGTAGAGTATGAGGAAAAACATTCATGAGGTTCCTGATTCTGGCATGGTTGATATTATCTAAAGTACAATAGAAGTAGGCAAGGAGGTGGAGAAGATCATTAAAGATTTGTTTTAGGTGTTTTCATGGTTGCTAGCATGTTGGATTCTACTCTATGTGGTTTTTTTTTTTTTTTTTTCCATCTTTTGTTTAAACTTTAGGTTCTAGATCCTTGTAAAACCTGGTTGTGTTTGATTTAAACTTGCAGTTTCAAGTCCTTGTAAAACCTAGTTTTTTGTGTTTTTGATACACTCTAGGTTTCAAGTCCTTGTAAAACCTAGTAGTACGTAATGCTAATCTTTTTCTTTTGTTAAAGAGTTTTAGGTCCCTTCAAAACCTATTTTTACCTTTATCTAAACATAGGCATAGAGATTAAAAAACTCCCCTTTTAACATTAGTGGCAAAAATTCTTTGTCATGAATAGTCATTTCATTAAAAATAACCCCCTAAGATTATTATGTAATTTGAAATATGAATAAATATGATGCTATGACATCTGATGACTCTTCTATTTCCTTTGTGTGTTATCCTTTTTTTTGCTCTTTGACTTGACTTATTTCCCCCTTGTTTTTGTCATTGGTGGCTTGGGGCTTTTGGGTGAGCTTGTATCTATCAAAAAATGGTTTTTTGTTCACCAAAATTTTTATGTAGCCTTTATTCCATTGGCAAAATTTGTATGTAGCCTTTATTCCATTGAATTTCTAGCTCGACAACTAGATCAGTTAAACCTTCAATATGTGCAAAATGTGTATTTCTTTAAAATAGTTTGTGCTCTAGACACTTCTTTCTAAATTATCTCCAAATGTTGTAACAATTAGAATTGAATTAGTATCATCTTATTCCTTATTTCACTATGTCTAGTCATGAGCTCAACCAACCTCTATTGAAAAGATGTCAACCTATTAGATGAGACTAAGCTTGAACTTGTATTCTTTCCTAATGAAATAATACTCACCTACATATCAACATGCAAGAAATCATTAGAACATTAATTTTCTAGTTTAAACAACTCAACATCACATGAATTCATATATAATGAATGAATAGTCTTCAAAATTTCTTCTAATTGTGTGATTAAATTTGAAATCTTTTCTCGTCTATTTATAAGTTCATGAGAGACTTTCTCCAACACTTTATGCTCAAATCTTCTCTCAGACCACTACATCAATCTATCATTGGTCTCTATATCTTCTAATTGAACTTTATCAACTATATACACTAACTAATCTAAAATTTGATGTTCATTATCTAAATTAGTTATGCCAAATGTATGAACAAAAATGTCATTAACAATGTGTAATACCCATTTCTTCTTGTGCTCTCTTTGTAGCTTTTCTTGCTTTCCCTTGTCGATCAAAAAAGTTTGTAATTCCTACATTTGCTTCGTTGTCAAATTATTCAAATCATACATAGGTAAAGTAATTACCTCATATAGACATACCGACTCATCTATCATCTCTTCTGAGTGAGTCAAAATCTAAGATTGTGGGGTTGTATCACTAGGTAGTGATATTTTCAATTGCTTTCCCTTCTCAATCAATTCCAATTCTTGCTACTACTCCCCTTGAATAGGTATCACCTATTATTCAAGTGTTTTGGTCACTAATTCTAAAAGTTTTTTACTCAATAGTTGTGCAAGATATTGGGATGCCTCTTGCTCTTTTGGTGTCTTTTCCTCTTCTACCAACTCTATGCCCTTGACCTCTTCTATCTTCACCTCTATTTGAAGAATAGGCATATAAGTAAATTGTGAAAACCCAATTATAACCTTTCCCTATTACTCAACACTTTTATCCTATGTAATTTATGTATCCAAAAAATTATCAATCTTTCTATTCTTAATCTTTAGATAATATATATTTTGTCAAAATTGGATTTTTACAAGGTAGAGTTGTGTCTAACATTAGAATTTGCATGTCCTCCTCAGTTAGTAAATTTTTATTCTATGGAGGTGTGTTAGATGCATCTTTAATAGTAAAAACCTCTTGTTGTGACCACTGGACTACTAGTCTTTGAATTTTTCTATTAGTTTAGCAACTTATTCCTTATAGGCATATTTAAATTCTATTGCATCTCTTCCATCTCTTTCTTCTACTGCTAGAGTAAGCAATCCAAATGCTTCTTTCCATATCCAAGTATTGTCTTTCTCAACTTCATGAACTTTTTTTTTTAAAAAAAATTATTCCCTATCTCTTGGCATGAATTTATTTTCAAAATCATTAAGGACTATAGACATATGCGTCTTCCCTAAATATGGCACAACTTGTGCCAATGTAGTTTCTCTTATTTTCTTTATTATAGATAATACCCACTTTTATTTAGCAATAATCCATTTTTATAATCCTAGTGGGAATCCATCTCCCAGTTCCAAAGGTGTATATCTAAATTTGATCATCATATCAATCATAGCTTCTTCAAGCTTAACTTGATCATCATTATTTAAAGAATCATAAATAATATCCTTGAATCCTACAAAAATTTTGAACTCTCTAATATTTCCACATCCTGATCCATAATTATTAGAGGCAGTCTTTTCATGATTGGAAATTTTCTCGACTCATTAGACATGGTTTCTTCATCATGTTTTTCCTCCTCTTGTGCTGCAATCAATTTTGTCGTATTTTTTTTGGTGAGTTGGTTGGTCTCCTCTTGGATGGACTTCCTTTAGTTTTCACAATTATGGATTGAGCTATCAACACTTAATATTTTCTTCTACTTGATTTCCTTTGGCTTTCCAACAACTAGTTCTTTTCTTTTTCTTTGATCGGTCTTTTTAGTTTTATCTGGTCCTTCACCTTCTTCACTATCCTTTCCCTCAAGAAATTTTCTCTTTCTTTTCTTTTGTGTTTTGTGTGTGCTTGTTTCTATAGTTAACTCAACCATTATTGTCTTATATGTGTTGAATTGCTTGACATTTTCATCTATAACTTCAATCAAAAGAGAAGTCATTACTAATGTAACCTCATTTAAATTGACCTCATAAGACATAGATATCAAACATATGATCCTTGGTAATACTGCCTAAGCATGTAGAAAATCTATATCTACTACAAAATATATCTCATCACAGTATTTATCTACAACTACTTTGGGAATCCTCATTTTCTTTCTCATTCTAATTTTGAATTTACCAAAATAATTGTCTATTATGGCTTCAAAAGTTTCTCCCAACCTATTAATTAAGTCACTTATCTATTCCATAATAGGACAACTTCTATCCCCTACTATCATCTCAACTATAGGGAATGAATTTTGTACATAGAAAAATACACATACTAACTTACATGATGTGATATTTTATTTCCTAATTGCTTCCAAGCTCTTTGTCAATTGTTGTAGTTGCATCTCAATGAGCTCATAAGCATGATCCTTTTTGACAATTTTGTATCCCAAATATATTAAAATGCATGACACACTATTGAATCTAATAGTTTGGTAAAATTTGTGTGCTATCATACAAATGAAAAATCAATTATAGGATCTTCAATCCCATCAATTGACATCTCTTGACCATTCCATTTCACTTTGCTTAATTTATCAATTTCATTTTGTGTTGTGCTCCTTATACTCTTAGGTCAATCCAAGGTAGGGTATCTAGTAACTCGACATATTATGGCCTTGTTGATTTTTATTGGACTAGCTTCTAACCATATCTTCATGTCATGGACATGACTAAACACAAATTTTATCCATTCAGGTTTGAAAACTTTTAGAAAACCTAGGGCAAGGGTAAGCCCTTTCTCAACAATAATTTTTTTTAATCTTTTAATATTACATTGTTTCATAGCTTCTCATAAGCTTCCCTTATGATCTAAAAATCTCCAATCTCTTGTAATTTGTGTAGATAGCAAGATTTTACATTTTCAATAGTTAAAACTCTAGGTGGAATTGATGACAGGGCACCAGTATCATCTTCAGTCTTCTCAAAATTTATAATGTTCCTAAAATTTGGTGGAGGACACTAGTCATCCCTCATAATTTGAACATTGATATCTTTCAACATTTTACTTGCGAATGCCAATTTAATCTAGGGTTTTGAAAGAAAAAATCTTCTACAATGTCTTCAAAAAATAATTTACTCACCATCAAAAGTAACACTTACTAATGTTATCAAGTTTTCCAATGCTCCTCCATGATTTTCTTGCTTCATCACTAAAATTTCCTTAATCACCTTTAAATCACTATTGAGCTCTGAAATCGCTTCGTGAATAAGAATGAATGCTCAAATTCAATAAATACCTTCAAATTTCCATTTTGGGTCTATAATAAATGTCTTCATACTTGGTAGATGTATGATAATTTTCTCAGTCTTCATACTTACTTGGTCTAGCTTACCTTATTTGGCCAATACCAATTCATTTAATCAATACCTTCAGTCAATCAATTGGTCCATACTGTAATCCTTGGTCAATACAACCTGTACCATTGATTCTTGGTACTTTATGTTTCAAATGATTCTCTTTTACTTTCTTCTTTATAGATCTATTCTTGATGCATATTTACTTATGTAAATATGAACTCTTAGCACATCTATGTTAGAAACTGATGTAAGATATATCATTGAATATATAGTTCATACATAACTTCTTCATGTAGTTAGTTGTGGTTTGATCACCTGATCCATAGGATTGGATGATGTCGAATTTTCTTGCTCCACTAATTTGAGCTTTCACTATTTCTTTCCATGTTTTCTTTACCTCAACTTTGTCTTTTCCTTTGTCATTTTCATTGTTTGGTGCCTGTGCTTTGGTTCCTATAGTTTTTTGAGATATGCCCAACTTTGAAAAAACTAAAACATACTAGTTCTTCATTTAAAAACTTCTTGTAATTTCCTCTAAAATGTGTCTTAATAAAATTATCTAGAATGTGTCCATACTCTTCACAATAATAATAAGTTTACCATGTATTGTAATTATAATTATAGGAATTTCCTTTTATTGATGCATGTGCATGTTTCTCAAGTGTCTAGTTGGATTTTACCTTGAGTCTACACTCATGAGCTCTATGTCCATATTTTTAATAGTTATAGTAATTTCCCTTAAATTTATTAAGTAAATCACTTTTCTTTGATCTATATTCATGTGCTTTATGTCATACCTTCTTGCATTTAGAATAATTTCCAATGGACTTAGGTTTATAAATCTGTATACCACTATTGCTACTACATATTTTAGTTGTGTATCCAAGTTTTCCACATTGATGACATATAAGCTCACCTTTGGGTTTTTCATATCTTTTCTCTCCACTCTTTGATGATTCACCTTCTTTAGTAGATGAAAAGTTTTTTTTGTATCCTCGTCTAGAAGTATCTCTCATTGATCTAGGTTATTCATTAGTTCTTAAAAGTATTTGATAGACTCATTTGGTTAATTAGTTCATTCTTTTTAAAAGTTCCTTTCCATTCCTTAGCTCATTTCTCAATTTCTCATTTTGTGACCTCAAGTTTGTAATCTCCATATCCTTTCTATTTTCTTCATGAGTTGCAATTATTAATTGATTCATCATATCCAATTGACTATTTTTGAGCTTTTGAACTTCAAATGACCTCTCTTCAAGTTTGGTTGCCATCTGTCTTTTGTCTTCTTCATCCATGATTTTTTCTTCTTCAACTTTCTTATTTTTCTCAATTACTTCATAGAGCCTTTTTTATTAGGTTTCCTCTTCTCTCTTGAGTCCTTTTGCCTCTTTTCTCAAAGCATTTTTCTTTTACAATAGTTTTGGAATTGCTTCATCATTGTTTCCATCTTTTCTATTGTCGAATAGTCCTTTTGTGTCTATTTACTTGTATAGTTTTCTGAATTTCTATCTCTTTCCCTTTTCTTAGTGATTTCCTCAATTCTTCTCTTTCTCCTTCTAGTTGTTGCAATATGATCTAGATTTTTATCATCTAGTTCTCAATGATTTTCCCATCTTGTATTCCTCGATCTCGAAGATCTAAACCTCTCAAGTTGTTATGATTCTTCCAAAATAATTGACCTCTAATACCAATTGTTGGAAGGATTTAATGGGAAACAAGATACTTGGGGTGGGGGGGTGTGAATCCGAATCTTAAACTTTAACTTGCAAATACAAATTACTAATTTTCATACCTAATTCATCTCATATCTCAAACATAACATAAAAATTGTAATGCTGAAAACATAACATCCATGAAAGAATCAACACATAATACAATTTACAAATGATTTGGTTACCCAGAAACACTTCAATGTAAAGGTAAAACTAGGGTGGGGATGAAACCTACAAATCTTCACTATTGCAACAATAAAGTTATCCTATTAGGGTTATAATGTTTGATCATAATATATGATCTACCCTATGAGAGGTCTACCCTTTTAAAACCTTTAAGTCTATTAACTGAGCTATAAGATGATTATCTTGTAACAAAACACAAAAAAGTTATGTACAGCTAAAAGAATTTGATCTAGTTCTTCACAAACCCATTGATTTAAGTAGATTTAGAAGCAATGAGAGAGAGATGATATATAATGGGGAGAGATAAATATGAGACAAAACTGGAAAGAAGGTAATAGGAAGAGAGAGGGGGATAGGATGGGGAGATAGAGAGAGGGGATACAATGGGGAGATATAGAGAGATAAGAAGAGAGAGGAGACAGAGAGATTGAGAGCTCAAGAGCTTAAGAGAGCTTGAGATATTGAGAGGGGGAGAGAGTATTAGAGCCCGAGTTTCTACATTGGGAGCTCTAGGTATATTGGAATGCCACTAGTTGTTAACTAGTTGAACAAAATTGAAAACTTTAAACTATTATGTATATCCTTTTCAAACTAAAACTCGAACTGTTGAATTGAAATAGAACTTAAAATTTGAGTTGTATATTTTTCATACTTCAACATTTAGAGTTCAAAACTTATAATAATTGCAAAATATGTGTCTTATAAATATATATATATATATATATATATATATATATATTCTCTATAGTAGTATGCATTATGATTGTTATAGTATTTTGTTTCTTGGATATTATTGTAGGATGGTATTTGGGATGAGGTCTTTTGTTAGAGGCCATGGTAAAGGCTGTGCAAAAGGTAGAGCTATCAGTGTCCATGAGTCTATCTACGAAGGGTGTATTCAGGAAGAGAATAGGGAAGATCATGTTAGTGACCATCAAGAAGAGAACCATAGAGAGGAGCATGCCAACTCTGAGGAGGTTGATCTTAAGCAAATGATGCAGACCATCATTGATTTTCTACCTCTTGTTCATGATTAGGAAAGAGCACATCGTGTAGGACATGAGCACAGACCTAGGTCTAGGAGCCCTCAAAGGGATCATCATAGATCCATAGTATTTGCTCAGATGAAGGGCCTTTAGAGGTCTAAGATCAATCCCTTTAATAGGCATGGTTTAGGATATGTATCTGTGCAATGGCTTATTGCTCTTGACAAGATTTTTTCTATTTACGACTTTGACAGTAATGTCAAAGAAAGATTTTCCATTACGAACTTCGAAAACTTTGGAGCCACTTGGTGGACTATCGATGAAAAGAAGTTGGGCATAGACATAAATAGTGTCATGTGGGAGTTATTCTTGGAGAACTTCTATGAGTGATTCCTACTAGAGGAATGGAAGCAGCATAGAGTAGATGAGTTCCATAGCCTAAGATAGTACACTATGATCATAGTAGAGTATGAGTCTAAGTTCTATGAGCTCATGCCCTTTTCAAGATTCAGTGACAACCCAACACAATTGGCATAGAATTTCATTAGAGGCTTGAAGAACCATATAGTTGGGGGTGTTAAGGTGTTTGAGCCTAACACCCTTAAGGATGTTGTACATTGAGCCATCCTTGTAGAGCAGAGTGTCAACCTTGGACATAGAGGATTTGTGGGAGCACCTACAACATCAAGATCTAAGGCCAACCATAACTTAGGTGGGAATAGGAAGCCTCCTTTTACTAAGGGGAATCAGTATCAGTAGTAGCCTCAATAGTCATAGCAATAGAAAAGATCATATCCTCAAGCACAGAGTGATGGCAGTGGCTCTAACTCCAAGAACAATCACAATGCTCAATGTAATAGGTGAAATCAGCACACTTAGCCTACACAAAGTAGCCAATCTTTTGCTAGTAGAGATAGCCACCGGCGATTGAATGTACCACCTATAGGGAGAGGATCTGGTAGAGGCACAAGATGTTATACATGTGGGTAGATTGGACACATTGCAACTCACTATCCACAACAAGAACCTTAGTATTTCAGTCCTAGGCTAGTAGCATCTGAGCCCATAGTTAGAGATGTAGGTAGAGCTCTTAGGGTATTTGCTATGGTAGATCACCATCAGGTAGACCATTAGGAGATAGTGGTTGAGACTATAGGAGCTATCTGAGGTAGAACTCTCTTTGTATTGTTTGATTCAAGAGCCACTGATTCTTTTATTTCACCATCTCTAGTTTCTAACTATAAGCTTGAAGTAGTTAAGCAAGATCGTGATTGGCAAGTGGAACTAGCCTTAGGCACTAAGGTTTCCAAAAATTCTATAGTTCATGAGTGTGGGCTTGGTGTAGGAGGGTTTGAGACATCACTTGACCTTTGGGTTATTCCTCTTGGCTCCTACAATGTGGTCTTAGGTATGGATTAGCTTGGCTCTCATAGAGCTAGTATAGACTGTAGGAAGAACATCATTATGTGTCAGGATGACCAAGGGAAGGATGTGGATATTGTAGGGATATTGAGACCTATATATCTATGGATGATATCCACTATGCAATTAAAGAAGAGCTTTCATAAGGGATTTTAGGTATTTGTTGTTATGGTAAATGAGCTAGATGAAGAAGATCTCATGAGAAAGACTTTAGATCACCCTATTTTATAGGAGTATGTAGATTTTTTTTTGAGTGAGATTTTGGGCATGCCCCCAAAGAGAGATATTTATTTCAATATTGACCTCACTCTAGGAGTGAAACCTATCTCTAAAGCTCCTTACTATATGACCACTCGGGAATTGAGTGAGTTGCACCTATAACTCGAGGAACTTTTGGCCAAGGGTAGTATTTGACCTAGTGTATCACCATGGGGAGCTCTAGTGCTCTTTGTGAAGAAGAAGAATGGTTCTTTGTGCCTTTTCATTGATTATATATAGCTAAACAAGGTGATAATAAAGAATAGGTATCCTCTACCAAGGATTGATGATTTATTTGATTAGATCAAGGGAGCTACAGTATTCTCCAAGATAGACCTTAAGTCAAGATACCATCAGCTTTGCATCAAGGAAGCTAACATTCATAAGACCGCATTCTAAACTTGCTATGGGCACTACAAGTTTATAGTAGTACCTTTTGGGTTGATCAATGCTCCATCAATTTTCATGAGTCTGATGAATGGAGTTTTCCATTCCTATCTTGATAGATTTTTAATAATGTTCCTTGATGATATAATGATATATTCTAAGTCCCAAAAGGAACATGAGCAAAATCTACATTTGGTTTTTCAGTGCTTGAGACATAATCAACTTTATGCCAATGCAGAAAATTGTGATTTCTTTTAATCAGAGATACAATATTTAGGGCATGTCATATGAGATGAGGGTATCTCTATAGACCCCGCAAAGATCTAGGCAAAATAGATTAGCCTACACACACTACTATGTCATAAATTTGTAGTTTCATGGGTCTAGTTGGTTATTATGTAGATTCATCCAAAACTTCTCCAAAATAGCACATCCTATCACCTCCCTTTAGAGGAAAGGAAAGAAGTTTTTATGGATGGAGAAATGTGAGGAAGCATTTCAGAAGCTCAAGGAGCTTTTGATCAGTGCACAAATCTTAGCAATACCTAATCTAGCACGTGATTTCATGGTCTGTAAAGATGCTTCTCTTTAAGGAATTGGAGAGATTTTGATGCAGAATGGATGGGTGATTGCATATGAATCATGCAAACTCAAGGATCACAAGATGAATTATCCTATGTATGATCTTGAGTTAGCAACAGTAGTTCATGCCTTAGTGAGATGGAGACATTTCTTCCTGGGACACAAGTTTGAACTTCATAGTGATCATCATAGCCTTCATTACATATTCACGTAGCCTAATTTGAATGTTAGGTAGAAGTGTTGGATGGAGTTTCTATGCAAGTATGAATTTGAGGTGAAGTACATTCAGGGGAAGAAGAACATGGTGGTAGATACTTTGAGTTGAAAGAGATGCATGATATCATCTATGACTCTTAGTGTTGATTTGAGGAGTCAGATACTCTAGGCACTCCCCACCAATTCTCGGTATCAAGATGTGTGCAGAGAGATAGATTCAGGGAGACCTTTGGAGGGTAAGTTTTTAGACTATGTCCTAGATTCAGATGGTCTTTTGAGACATTTAGGAAGGGTTTATGTGTCACTACTAGATGAGCTTCACACCTTGATTCTATCAGAGGCCCCATCATGCACCTTATTTGACACATCTAGGTGTCAAGAAGATGCATGTAGACTTACGACGTTTATTCTATTGGTCTAGGATGAAGCACGACATTGCTGATTTTGTGGTTAGGTGTCTTGAGTGTCAAAGAGTCAAGGATTTTTTCTTGACTCACCAACATCCAATAGGAATTTTGTAGCCAAATCTCATTCCTTCATGGAAGTGGGACATCATCTCTATGGACTTCATAGTAGGATTACCTATGATTGCTCATTGTCATGATGCTATAATGGTCACCGTTGATCAGTTGACTAAGGTGGCACATTTTTCACCAATTAGGGCTTCCTATACTGTAGCTTCTGTAGGTAATGTCTTTATGCATGACATTATCAAACTACATGGTATTTGTCAAAAGATCATTTCAGATAGGGATATATATTCACTTTTGCATTTTGGATGTTGCTATAGCATGATCTTGGAGTGCAGTTGAATTTTAGTTTAGCATATCACCTAGAGACAGATGGGTAGACAAAGAGAGTGAATTAGGTTTTGGAAGATATGTTGAGGATGTATGTGATGGATAGGTAAACTCTTTGGGAAAACTATCTCTACCTAGTAGAGTTTGCTTACAACAATGAGTATCATAGTTCTATTGGCATGGCACCTTTCTAGGCTTTATATGGCCATCCTTGTCTTACGCCTTTGAGTTAGGATAGTCTTTTGGATCGCATCTTGTTGGGTCTTTAGATGCTTCAAGATATGGAGCAATAGGTAGTGGGCATCCAAGAGCACTTGACTATGGCATAGGATAGGCAGAAAAAGTATGACGATGCTCATAGGATAGATAAGTGGTTTGTTGTAGGAGAGAAGGTTTTCTTGAGGGTGCATCTATAGAAGAGTTTGATCCATTATGGAAAGGGTTCAAAGCTAGCACCTCACTTTGTTGGACTATTCAAGATTCTTGAGAGGATTGGTCCAATTGCCTATTATATTGGTTTACCACCCAACCTAGCTCACATTCATGATGTTTTCCATGTTTAAGTACCTAGGTAGTATATCCCTGATGTGGTACATGTTCTTGATTGGAATGTGTTGTGAGTAGGGAATAGGCAACTGGCTTTGGAGCCGATTCACATTATGTAGCAGCATGAGTTGACCCTCAGGGGTCAAACCATAGAGAAAGGGTCAAATGGAACCCTACTAATGACTCTTCAGCTACATGGGAGGATGCATCTAGATTACAAGATTTATATCCCTACTTGTTTATAGGCTTCCAGGAGTAAGCCTAGTTCTAGGGGAGTGGATGTAGTGCCTGCTCCTAGTTTACATTTTCCTAGTTTACATTTTTGCTATCATTGTCATACTCTTTTAGGCCAATTTTATGTTTGATGATTAGTAGCATTATTTTGAGATTATCAAATATTGTTTTAAATTTAGTTGATATATGATGAGATTATTTGGTGCTCTATACTTCATGTATGCATGGTGATTATTACAGTGTTTTTTAGTTATTGATGATATTTAGTTAGATGGATTATTATAGGTGTTTCCTTATGGATAGTTACCCCATACTACATATGTATGTTGTGTGTGTTTTTTCTCTTTATGTATGGTGTTTTTGATGTGGTTAAGGGAGTCATAGTCACTTGCTACTTGAGATCTACATGATGCACCACTTCCTGCCATTGCCTATTTAGCTTAGTTTTTATTGTGTTTGTACATGTGTGAATTTTATGCAGGTTGTAGGTACTAGGTATCAACTTCCCTAAATTTTTAGGATGAGCATACCCTATTGCATTATCTCAATGGTAAGAGAGGATGAATGTACCCTATCACATTATCTCAATGGTAAGAGAGGGGATATAAATTCTTAAGTCCAAATCCTAAACCTTTAAGCCATTTGTCCTAGAAAATTAGGACAAGTATCTGAGTTGTGTACCCTCTGAATGCATCAAATGATGTTAATTCATTATTATAACCCTTTAGTTTGATTTTGTATGTGTTTTTCTATGATGGGTTTTCATATTTTACTTAGTGAGGCTTTGATAAATTTTCTATTAATTAAGCCTAATTAAAAGATTAAATTAATGATTTGATTTAATGGAAAATTATTATGATATTTTAATATTTAATTATATTTAATTAATTGAGAATTAATTAAATAAAAAGAATTAAATTTGAAGATAAAAGTTATAAGTATAAATTTGGAACGTGATAATATTTATTTAATTTAATCATAATATATTTAGAGTTCATTTTTAAATAAATGCTAAATAATACTATTATTTAAGTTAATAAATAGTTATCAAATTTAATGTTCAAAAATAAATTTAGAAGTGGAAAATAAATTATTTTATTAAAAATTTCATGATTGCATGATGCGTGAATGAGATTAAATTTAATAAATTAATTGAAAAGCGAAGTCAAGTAAAAATTAAATAAAGTTATTTTATAATTCAATTAACATGCATGGAAAAGATTAAGAAATGATAAAGGAAAGATAAAGAAAAGTTAATTTAGAGTTGGAGTTTGCTAAGCAAGGAGTTCTCTCGGGTGAACACATAATTAGTGCCTCGATTTTAGGGAGAAAACTCCATATCACAATTTGGGGGTTCATTTTTGAGGAGCACAAATTTTGGAGAAGGAAGAAATTTTCAGAAATGAGAAGGTTCTCAGAGGAGGAATTTCTCAATAGTTGTCTTGGGCATAGCGATTAGCATCAGTGTCCAAGTAGATGCTTGTAATTTTTTGCTAAATTCATTATGTTCTTTCTTTCCTGTCTTCATTGTGTCTGTTGAATGTATATCTGAAAAAATTTCTTGTGACGAATATTTTAGTATCATATATTTCTTGTATGTATGTAATCCTTTGTATACATGAATTTTTTTTTAAAAAGATCAGTATAACCCTCTTCAATAGATTTTAAGCAAGGAAATTAATCCGAAAAGGGTTGAATTTAAATAGGAATCTTCTTTAAAATAAAAATTAAAAAAATTGAAGGAGTTCATTGAATTTTTCTCCAACAGAATTAACACCAGGCATGTGATAATATATATATATATATATATATATATATATATATATATATATATATATTTATTTATTTATTTATTTATGTGCTTCCATATATTGGAAAAGAGGTTTTGTCCATTTTAAATCTCTATAAAAAAAGATTTTTATTAAATGAAGTTTTTACTAACATGAAATGGAATTATTTTAAAGCAAAATATTAATTTAAAAAAATATCAAAATTTTTGAAAGTGGTGGGGAGGGAATAACCTTGTACCCCCACCCTTCAAAGCGTCAGCAGCCACTATTGCCACAAGCACTACAATAGCAGAGCTGTCGTAGGCTTGCGTCAACAAGCAACCACCCATATCAATAAGTCAGTGGTTATTGTACAACGTTGGGTTGGGAGAAAAATTACCCAAATGCAATTTCAAAAAAATAATTTTATTTTAAAAAAATTGGTATATATAAATGTTATTTAAATATTAGTTAATAACCATAAGTTAATAAATAACATTTTATTAATTGTTTTTAATTGTTTTTATTAAAATATTAGTTAATCAATTAAATTATAGCTATTTTTCTATATATATAATTAAATTTAAATTCATTTTAATTTTATGTGTAACTAAATTTAATTCATTTTATTTAATGAACTCATGATTAAGTTGGTTAATTAAGATAATATATTTGTATGGATATTAATTAACTTAATTAAATAGAATTTAATTAAGTTCAATTATTAAAAGAAGAGTATTTAATGGATTTGAACTTATTTTATTAAAAGATTATTGATTATTATTTCAATGATTTAAATAAACAAAACAAATGATCCTTAGAGTAGTTTACAAAGTTGAAGGGGTTAATTTTTATTTTATTCAAACAAATACATGGATTAACTATAGGGTAAATGGGGAATCTTCTTACTTGGAAACATACTCTGAAACAAAAATTGAAACCTCATATTTAACTTAACCATATGATTTTGAAAACAAACCAAAACATGAAATTTGCATCTTGCTTTTTGTGTGATGTTTATGTTTGGGGTTTTGGGTTGACTAGATTGTTGGCCAGTTCTAGGATGTCTACTAGAGGCTTGAGGGTTTTGTGATTGTGTTATCATGTTGACTCGATCTTGATTATTTTTACTCAACCATGGTATGTGATGGTATACTCTATGTTGAGTGTGTTTATATTATTGGTTATTGTCTTCCAGTGTCTTTGTGGGATAGTGAGACTTGTGCTATGAAATAATTGACTTAACCATTTCGAGTCATTGATTAGTATTATTGGGATATGTTTCACTTGATCATTGAGAACTTATGGGTATTTTGATTTATCTTTGATGCGTTCTAGTCACTTGTATAGGATTGAGGTGAATTTTACTATGATTCTATGATTTGTGATTTCATGAGCTTAGGGTAGGAAATCTATACGCGATGCTAGAGAGTGGCTTGCAATGGGGTCAAGGCCTTAAGTGGCTGCTAGGGTAACCCATTGTAAGTTGTTTAATAAGTGATAACATTACACTAAATGGGAATAAAATGAACCTAATAAAAGTCTTTGTATGTTCTCGCCCATGCCTTGAGTGCTAGTACAAACTAAGATGGGAGTAGAGAGAACAATTGGTTGCGAACTTGCATCCATAGTATTCCTTGTCAGTATGAGAGGATACTAGTGGCCACATAGGAATCACTAGGGGCTGGGTGTTGGAAATATTCAAGACTAGCTAGGTTACTAAGAGGAGAGGGGTGGATCAGTAACCTCAAAACTTTTGACAAATTCAACACTTAATAACATAATCCAATTATCATCAATAGATCTAATCTACTGTATGCATGAGAAACTAAAAGCACAAAACACTTTGAACACAATATTTGGTGACCTAGAAACCTTTCAAATAGAAAATAAAATTGGGGTGGGGATGATACCCACAAAACTTCAATACTATAGTATAAAGTTGGCCTGTTAAGACTTACAATGATCACTTCTAATGATTTTCCCTGTTAGGAGCAATTAGAGCTGCTAGGTCCACCTTGTTAGAGGTTTTACAAATATACAATGAAGTATGCACTCGGTAAAGAGATTTAGAGAAAAGACTATTAAGTCTACCTTGTTAAAGGATTTGAAGTTGATTCACCTGTTAGGATGAAATAGTAGATTTGACTTACAACTAAATTGTTGATTAAGATCCTTGAAATACTAATAATCTCTATGTGATAGATGTAACTTGACAACTCCTTATATGACCTTGCAATACACTTTGTTCTACTGTCGATTCACATTCACATGCTTATCCTCACATTCACATTCTCTTACATCAAAACTATTACACTTGGGTATGATACAATACATTATATATATACCAACCCAATTCACATAATTACAAGGTCATCCAATACACAAGGTAATAGCAATATTACTGAGTTAGTCCAAATGTAGAAACTTGGGTTCTAAAAACTGACTTGGTGAATTTCTAATACATGGCATCCACTATGATTACTCAGCATTGTCATGCACTTGATAAAAGTAGAGGCTCAGTCCATATTAATCACTTCAACATAATTTCAAACTCAATACACACTAGTGACTTGATAGATACTGTGTCACTTGGTAGAAATTGAATTCCACATTTACCATGCCTACACTCAGTAAACACTAATCATCCCATCACTTGGTTAACATTAAGCTTTTCTTTAAAAGAATTGATGACTCAATAGCCACTACAAAGCTTGGTAACCATTGAACTGCTTGGTAAGAACTATGAAGCTTGGTAACCACTGAATTACATGGCAAACATTGGAGACTGATCGAAGAGCTCGATAACCATACAAAATCTAAATAAGTGTTGTCACTAATAAAAAACTTGACTTAATGCCGAAAATCTTCCCCTTTGACATTAGTGAAAAAAACACTTATTAGCCAAAACTTATGTACAACAGTGCTATACTGACTTGAAATGGCATTCTATTTTTATTTATTTTTTCAAAATTTGTCTTTGTAACTCTATCGTATATACATTTTACATATATCTCCCCCATACAATATACATAACCTATTAGGCATATATCTTTCCTCCTTATATACATATCTCTCCCCCTTTTTGACAATAATACCAAAGAGTTATACACAATCTACTTATATAGAGACACCAAAATGCGAGAGAAACTCAGTATGTACCTTAAGAATAAGAGTTAAGGTCCTATCCAAATTTTCTTGTAAAATTTTGCAGGTTTGAAGTGCAACTTGGACTTCTGCAGAGAGTTCAATCATATGATCTACAATTGAAAAATTATTGTTATGGATCAATGTTTTGGAATAAGAAATGTACTTCTATATTGTATCCATGATAGGAAGGATCATATTCTAGATGTCTATGAGTGTAGACCGAATCCTTGCTTCCTCTCTCACTAATTCTGCCTACATATCTGATAAGAATCTAATCTTTACATGGTGTACAAAGCTTGAACTGGGGTCAAGTTGCAACCTTTGTGCACTAGCCTTCAGATCTTCATCAATCTTATTCAATTTTCTCTTTATTTCCTTAGTATGCTTGGTAACATCACATAAATTTGCAAAAAGAGATGTTACATTTGTGTAGGAGGATTCAAGATTTAACACAATTGAAGAAAGTTCTACCTACTGAATAGCTATTGTTAGGATAAACCACGGACATAAATAAAAACTACATGCAAATATAACCAATAACAAAAATAATAGAACACATAGAAATGAACACAAGGCACCAAGATTTAACGTGGCTCACCCAATCCCTAGGCTACATCCACCAAATAGCAAGTCCGATCTTATTACAATCCAGTGATTACAACCTAATTACAATCCGTAATCCCTTACAGCTCAATACCGCCGCAAGAACCAATTTCGTATCACCACACATAAAAAATACCCAACCCTAAGCCCTTTTTATACAAGTATTAAACTGCTTTAGGGTTATAACATGTCGGCCATATGTCGGCCATAATATGTCGGCTACAATCCTACTTAGCCCTATAGCCCTTTTTATGAAGTATGTACAGTACTTTCCTGATCAGTCACCACAATCTAACAATCTCCCACCTGGGGACTGATCAGGGTCCACACTAAACAACAATCTCCCACTTGGAGACTGATCCTGTAGCAATACAACTACCGCATGGGGCTCCCACTGGATCAAACCACCCTGGACTCTGCTGTTCTTTTATTCACATTTAGTCTAAAAGACCAACTGAAGCTGAAGAGGAGTTCAGCTTCTCCCTTGTGAGAACCTTTGTCAACATATCTGCTGGATTTTCATTGGTATGTATCTTCTCCAGCTTTAACTATTCATCCTCCAAAACTGACCGAATGAAATGGTACCGCAACTGTATGTGTTTGGTCTTAGAATCCAGAGCTGAATTCTTAGCAAGATGAATGGCACTCTGACTATCTGTGAACAAATAATTATCCTTCTGAGGATGTCCCAATTCTTCCAAGAAGAACTGAAGCCATATCATCTCTTTGGCTGCCTCTGTAGCAGCAACATACTCTGCCTCTGTAGTGGAGAGAGCATTAATCTTCTGTAGCCTAGAAACCCAGCTCACGGTTGCCCCACCAACAGTAAAGACATAACCTATAGTACTCTGCCTGGTATCAATATCCCCAGCCAAATCTGAGTCAACATAGCCCTGTAAATCAGTAGTAGAGCCCCCAAAGTGTAAACACTTATTGGATGTTCCTCTCAAATATCTAAGAATCCACTTGACAGCATTCTAATGCTCAAAACCTGGATGACTCATATACCTGCTAACGACTCCCACTGCATGTGTAATATCTGGCCTAGTGCATACCATAGCATACATCAAACTTCCTATAGCTGAAGCATAGGGTACCTTGGACATCTTATCCTCCTCTTCATGTGTCTTGGGACACATCTCCTTAGTCAATTTCAAATGACCAGGTAAAGGTGTGCTGACAGCTTTAGCATTCTCCATAGAGAAATGTTGCAACACCTTCTCAACATAATCAGCTTGAGATAGCGTCAATGTTTTGTTCTTCCTATCTCTACAAATCTTCATACCAAGGATTTGTTTTGCTGCCCCCAAATCCTTCATAGCAAATGCATGTGCGAACTGGCATTTTAGCTCCTTAATATGATGCATGTTAGACCCAGCTATAAGCATATCATCAACATATAGACATAAAATAATGTAGCTATTATCATCCAACCTCTTAAAATAAACATAGTAATCTGAATGACACCTGTTATATCCATTCTTATGCATAAAACTGTCAAATTTCAGATACCATTGCCGAGGTGCTTGCTTCAGGCCATATAAACTTTTCTTCAATTTGCACACTAAGTTCTCCTTACCTTTGACCTCAAAACCCTGTGGCTGAGCCATATATATTTCTTCATCCAAATCACCATGAAGAAAGGCTGTTTTAACATCCATCTGCTCTAAATGCAAATCTTCAGTAGCCACAAGACTTAAAACAGTACGAATAGAAGTCATTTTAACAACAGGAGAAAATATCTCATCAAAATCAATTCCCTTTTTCTGTGCAAATCCTTTTACAACTAACCTGGCCTTAAATATTTTCTTACCTCCTTCCTCTTCTTTCAACCTGTAAACCCATTTATTCTGTAAAGCCTTTTTACTTGCAGGAAACTTGCACAAATCCCATGTCTTATTTTTCAGCAAAGAGTCCATTTCATCTTTCATTGCAGACTCCCACTGAATCTTAGAATCCACCTGCACAGCTTCATCATAACTTTTAGGTTCACTAGCATCAGTAAGTAAAATAGAATACAAAGAGGGAGAAAACTTTTGTGGAGGTCTAATTGGCCTTGTTGACCGTCTAACATTCACTGGTGTGTGTGGTATTTTTTGTTATAGTTGTTGCACATCATGAGGAATGGCTAGAACATCAGCTTTTGGAGTATCATCCAGCACTACATAATCATCTTCTTTCTTCTCATGTTGCTGCAACAGATCTTTGTACAACACTTTTTCATTGAATATGACATCCCGGCTTCTTATAATTTTATGATTTTCAAAATCCCAAAGCCTATAGCCAAATTCATTAATGCCATATCCAACAAAGACACATTTCTTTGATTTCGCTTCTAGCTTGGTTCTATTTTCAGAGTCTATATTAGCAAAAGCTTCACAACCGAAGGTCTTGAGAAAAGAATAACTCACCTTCTTACCAGTCCATGCTTCCTCTGGAATACCATAGCCCAAAGGAGTAGAGGGACCTCTATTAATCAAATATACTACAGTATTGATAGCCTCCGCCCACATGTGTAAGGGCAACCCAGCATGCAACCTCATGCTCCTTGCGCGCTCCATTATAGTCCTATTCATGCGTTCAGCCACTCCATTTTCCTGTGGAGTCCTTGGAACAGTTTTTTGTCTACGAATACCATTAGTGGAGCAATAATCTTCAAATTCATGACTGCAATACTCACCACCATTATCAGATCTGAGACATTTTAATTTCTTACCAGTCTCATTTTCAACCAAGCATTTCCATTTCTTAAAAGTTTGAAATACATCAGATTTTTGTCTAAGGAAATAAACCCATACTTTTCTAGTTGTGTCATCAATAAATTTAACATAATAATGAGAGCCACCAAGGGAAGATACTTGAGCCGGTCCCCATACATCTGTATGCACAAGCTCTAATTTCTCCTTTTTGTTTTCCTTCCCTGTCTTTACAAAACTCACTCTCTTTTGTTTTCCATACACACAACTTTCACAGAAATCCATATTCACACATTTTAGACCTGGTAAAACTTTCCTTGAATGAAGTACTTTCATACCTTTCTCACTCATGTGCCCAAGTCTATTGTGCCACAGCGCTGTATCAGAATCTACAGCAGCTATTTGTTCTCCCTGCTCAACTGCAGTAACTATTCCTGAATATTCATTTTTCTCTGAAACAATCAAAGTAGAAGGAACAATATGACCTGTACAAAGATATAAGGTGCCTACTTTCACACCTTTTGCTACTACAAGGGAACCTTTTGAAACCTTCCAATTTTTATCATTAAAAGTAATTACACAACCCTCATCACCGAGTTGCCCTGCTGAAATTAAATTCCTACTCAGCTTTAGAACATGTCTTACCTCATGTAGTAGCCAATGATTCCCATTCTGCAACTTAATCTTAATTTTTCCCTTTCCAACAATCTGACAGGGTTCATTATCGCCCAAATAAACAAGCCCAAAATCCCCTTGGACATAATCAATGAAATAACCTCTATGAGGTGTAGCATGAAAAGAAGCACCAGAATCTAAAACCCATGAATCATCAACACTCTCTAAAGACAGAAGCAAAGCATCCTCTTCGGATTTATTACTTACCACATTTGCCTCTTTGTCTCCATCTAATTTATCTCCTTCATTTTTCTTTCGAGTCCAGCAATCTTTCTTTTTGTGCCCTGGTTTCCCACAGTACCAGCAATCATTTGGTCCTCTCGATTGAGACCTCCTCCCCTTTGACTTTCCTCTTGATTTTCAATGATTTCCAGAGTTACTTCCTCTTTCAGTCATTCTGCCCCTGCTTTGTGCATTTAAAGCACTTCCTGATGTAGATCCACCTGAAGATTTTCTACGAGTTTCCTCACTTAAAACAACACCGATCACATCATCATATTTTAGGGTACTTGATCCAGGAACAGAATTACTCACCGCCATTACTAAGCCATTCTAGCTTTCAGGCAAAGAACACAAATTCAAGAGAGCCCTAATTTCTTCATCAAAATTGATACCCACAGAAGATAATTGACTAGTAATAGTATTAAACTCATTTAAATGATCTGCAATAGATCCACCTTCTGCCATTTTCATATTAAATAAACGCTTCATGAGAAATACCTTATTTGAAGCGGAGGGCTTTTCATACAGTGTCGCTAGGGTTTTCATCAAATCTTCTATCGTCTTTGCTTTTATAATATTAAATGCCACCGATGATGCCAAGCATAACCGAATGCTTTTGAGTGCCTTTCTATCCAAAAGATCCCATTCAGCCTTTGACATAGTTCCCTGATTCTTGGCTTTTCCTTCCAACGGCTTCCATAAATCCTTCTGATATAAATAGTCTTCCATTTGCATCTTCCATAACTGGAAGTTCTGCCCATTAAACCTATCAACCCTTAGCTTACCATCATCTTCCATTGGTCCCACTCAACCGTGAGACTCCCACTTAACCGTGAGACTTTCCTGCAGAGGATAACTGAGAAACAACTAGGCTCTGATACCACTTGTTAGGATAAACCACGGATAGAAATAAAAACTACATGCAAATATAACCAATAACAAAAATAATAGAACACACAGAAATGAACACAAGGCACCAAGATTTAACGTGGTTCACCCAATCCCTGGGCTACATCCACCAAATAGCAAGTCCGATCTTATTACAATCCGTAATCCCTTACAGCTCAATACCGCCGCAAGAACCAATTTTGTATCACCACACATAAAAAATACCCAACCCTAAGCCCTTTTTATACAAGTATTAAACCACTTTAGGGTTATAACATGTCGGCCATATGTCGGCCATAATATGTCGGCTAGTATGTACAGTACTTTCTTGATCAGTCACCACAATCTAACAGCTATTTGCTGAGCAATGTACTCAAGAACTTTATTATCGAACTTCTTCTCTGCCTTCTCCATCAGCTTTTCTTGGCCACTAGGATCCTCATTGAATTTGCTAACTATCTCTTCTAATTGCAACAAAATGTGTTGAGAAGAATCAACATCAACACCTATAGCCTTTGTCAAAATATTTTTAGCACTTTCAATAATCCTAAATTCGCTATCTCTCTCTTCTCTTAATTTCTTCTTCTTGGCCTTCTTTTCAAGGAGCTAACTGACTAATCTCATATGATCTATAGTAGCATTATCAAAATCCAACTTGGGAATCTCAATATCCTCATCCAAATCTATATCTTCCTCTATTTCCTTTCCACTAATCGAAAGTCTTGATTGAGTCTTTGGTTCAACTTCTAAAATCAATGCTTTAGATTTTAGAACAAAAACAATAGTGGAAATAGTAGAGATAGTAGTGAAAACTTGTATAGTGCCTATTTATGGAATACTTAATAGAATACTTAAAGAATCCAAAACTGATGTACTTGCCAAACTTCCCAAAATTGAAGTATTTATAGGTGAAGTACTGATAGAAGTATGCACAATTGAAGAACTTATTGGAGCATGCAAAACTAAAGTAGCCAAAATTGAAGAATCCAAAACTGTACTTACTATTAAAGAAGTCAAAATTGTAGAACACTCTGTATCCATAGCTAAGATAGACTTGGTGACTGAAGGATTATGTAGCTTGGTGGATGAAGTAGTAGATACTTCTATCTGCGATGTGTTGAGTTGAGAGGTAGTAGGGAGTGATTGGATATTTGATGTATCAATGTTTGTCACAATCAAAGCTGTTGAAGTTGTGTCCGTGCTTGATAATGTTGTTATTTTTGTTGGAGAGTGAGGAAGGGAGGCTATGACAACTGTGACTATCTTAACTGGATCACTCTCCTCTTCTTCTTGCCTGATTTCCTCTTTAGCTTCATCCTCTTTTTCTTCTTCATCATCCTTCATCAACTCTTGATATTCTTTAGCGTCAATGGTGACAAAAGGAGTATTGTCTTCTTCATTTTCTTCATCCTTGTCACTATCATCATCATTGATCTTAATAGGATTTTCACTTGGTTTGTGAAGATGGAACACATTTTTCCATAAGTTTGTAGAATTCTTCATAACATACTCAATATCTTTAATTAAAACAAGACAAGTGTTGAACTTCAAAGTCATTTTGCTCTCGTTGTCTTTTAGTGCTTTATTCACCTCTACATCTATTAAGTTGGGCACCAACTATTTTAGAGTTTGAGCAAAAAGTTCTTTGAAAATCTATATGGTGTTCTCCCATATAACCTTGATCTTATCCAACAAAATTTTAGGGACTTTTGATGCAAACTAATCAGGAGAGAATTTCCATCTTCCTAACTTGTCCATGATCAGATCTTCAACTTCTTTCTATTCTACTAGAGTCCTGGTCTCATATTTGAGTGCTTTCAAGTTGTTTATTCTAGCATCTTCTCTTAATTATTTTAGTCTTTCTTGAAATGTGGGAGGAGGTTAGTTGAAGACAACATCACTGTCATCTTTTCCTACTTTCTTCTTGGATCTCCTTGTGAATACTATAGTGGAAGGCTTGGGTGGCTTGGTGATAATCACCTTTCATTTCTTCCTTGTTGGTTCTTCTTCCTTAATAGATTCCTCTGCATTCTCATATTCCTCCACATCTTCTCCTTTTCCCTCGATAATCATAAGAGAGGCACTTGTTGTTTTCAATTTTGATATCCTCCTCTTTCCCTTGTTCATTGCCTGTGGAAGCTTGATCTCAAGTTCTATTCTTACTTTAGCTTCATCATAGGTTTCAAAGAGAGGTGCCTTTGAATCTACAAGCTCATTCACCAATTATTCAATTATTTTGTTTGCCTCATCAATATTAACCTCATAACGAAGAGGTTTTACCCACACAAATCTAGGCCTTACTACTTGAATGTATACTCTATCACTATCAACCATAAAACAAACATCATCCTTATAATCTTCAACCAATTTCATTGGTATTCTAAACTTGTTATTCATCTTTTCTTTGAAAGTTTCAAAATAATTGTCCATGATACTATCAAAATTTTTACCCATTTTAGCTATAAACTCATTAATCTGATATAGAACTGGTGTGTCTTTTCTCCATACAACTATGCTTTTAGAGGGGAAAAACATTTGAACATAGAAAAACAAGCATGTCAATAGTGAACCAAACTTGCATGGGTTATTCTTTGAGGTCCTAATGTTTTCCATATTTTTGTTCAGCTGCTTCAACATCAAATCTACTAGGTCATATGACAAATTTTTCTTAACAACCTTATAAGCTAGGTCAACTACTTCACACAACACACTATTGAGTTGACTTGAGCTATAAATCTTATGAGCTATCACATGAATGCCAAATTTGAGTTCTATGTCAGATACACTGCTAGTTTTCATTCCTCTATCATCCTACTCATCTATGGTTTTCTTTTGTAGCTCATCCCAACCTAGAGTTTTTGTGACTTTAGCTTTGGTAAGCATAGGGAGACTAGTAATGTAATGAATCATTTTCTTTGTAATTAAAACTGGCTGCTCTAACCATAATTGACCATTATGAACTTGACTTAAGATATACCTAATCCATTTAATCTAAAATTTTTGTGGCAGGTGAGGAATATGGGTTAAGCTTTTCTCTTCTAGGTGCTTATGCTCTTGTTTAAGAATTCGATCCACATAGAGTTCATTCAGGGCATTGTCCATTTCTAGGGTTCTTATCTCCTAAACTGCACATTTAAAATGAGTTCTAATGTCATTAATAAGAAGTACCTTGGGTGGTAATTGTGATTGAGCTCCATTTGGGTTGAGGGTTTCTACGATCACTGGCACCAATTTAAAATTAGGAGCTTTCCACTCAATACCTCGCACCAACATTTTAGATCCTTTCTTTTCCTTGTTGCTACTACTGTTGGATGCCATGATAACTTGGTAAATAGAGAAAATTCTTCAAAAAAAGCCTTAGCTACAAATTTTGCTCAAGATTGTTCGAATGCTCTGCAAATTGCTTTATTCTCAATATATTGAATTCATGGTGGAAATGAAGTCAATTTCCTACCTTTTGATAAAAAATTCCCATTAATGCTTGGTATGATGAGAGCCATAATGATATAGTGCATGATAGCCTATCATCCACTATCTGCATAGATTGCTCAGTGGAAGCTTATAACTCAGCAACCAAACATAACCTTGTTACTCTTGACTTCGCTCAGTATGACCCAACCTTACTCGATGATTACTAATGCTAAACATTTGTGATCCCCTTGTATCTGGAATATTGATTTGGATCTTTTCTTCCTTTATATTGGAACTATTTAAGATTTGTCCTTAAAAGTATAGTTCCAGTTCTTCCTTAAGAACTTAATTGGAAATGATGGAGTCACCCACTTCTTGAGTGACTTGACTACCATCACTTAAACTAGCTTTCTTGGTAGATTAAGAAATCCACTGTTGTCTCATCTACTTCCTGATGTTATCAGCTTTTTCTTTCTTTTCATCTTCAACTCTACCTATATATTCATGCAATTCTTAGCTATATGACCAAGTTCAGTACATGTGTAGCATCTTATGGTAGTATCCTTCCTTCTCATGTGATGTATAATGCAATATATGCCAATGTGTCCATATTCTCCACAGTAATGATATCTACACCAAGTAATGTAGTCCCAACCAAATATTTCCTTTACAAATTGTTCAACTGGATTAAATGGTTTAGATATGCATTCAGATGCCTTGTGACCTTGTTTCTTGCATTTGTGGCACTTGTCCTCAAACTTTGGTTTTTCTTTACATTCATTAGCTTTATGACCATGCTAACTGTATTTGTAGCATTTTCCATTGAATTTTTCCTTTCCATTACTCCAACATTTGTTTAATGTGTGACCTACCTTACCATAGTAATTGCAAGTAGGTATTTGATTCCTTTGAGCACCTTGTTTGGAGGATTCACCTCCTTCTTTGTATCCAAGTCCTGCTTTACCCGTTTTCCTATAAAGATTATGCTCATTTTTCTAATTCAATTGATCCATGTCTACTTGGGATTTTATTACTCTTTCATTGAGTTTATTTTCAAAATTTAGGTCAACATTTAACCTTTCATTGATTTTCTTTTCATTGTTTAAGTCACTCAACCTTTCATTTTCAGATCTCAGACTCATGATTTTTTTTTTTTGCATTAGAGAGATAATTGATAAGACTTTCTTGTTGAAGGGATTGATGTTGTATTTCATTATTCCTTGCTTCCAAGTCTTCTTTTTCCTTATTTCTCTATTCTATAATTTCACACAATCTTATTGACTAAATTTCTTGTTCACTTTTCAATTTTCTTACCTCTTCTTGCAAGGAGCCATTTTTTTCTATGAGTTCTTTGATTGCATCATTTGCTTCATCTAAACTAATTGAGGGGAAAAAATCTACAATCTTCTCTTTAATGAACTAGTGGTCATTCATCTGATTTTCAAGTTCTTCCTTTTTAGGGATTGGGAAAGATGCTATTTTTCTTTCTTGACTTGAGCTATGGCCATCTTCAAATCTAGCTTTTCATTGTCAATAAATTTTTCAAGTTTGAATATCTCCATTATCCTTGATCTTTGCTCAACCTATCAAACTTTATCCTAAGAACCATAATTCTCTAATACCAATTGTTAAAAATATTCAAGACTGCCTAGGTTACTAAGAGGGGGGGGTGAATCAGTAACCTCAAATTTTTGACAAATTCAGCATGTAATAACATATTCCAATTATTATAAATAGATCTAATCTACTGTATGCATGAGAAAATGAAAGCACAAAACACTTTGAACACAATATTTGGTGACCCAGAAACCTTCCAAATAGAAAGTAAAACTAGGGTGGGGATGATACCCACAAAACTTTAAATACTATAGTATAAACTTGGCCTATTAAGGGTTACAATGATCACTTCTGATGATCTACCTTGTTAGGAGAAATTAGGACTACTAGGTCCACCTTGTTAGAGGTTTTACAAACATACAATGAAGTATGCACTTAGTAAAGAGATTTAAAGAAAAGACAATTAAGTCTACCCTATTAAAGGATTTGAAGTTGATTCACCTATTAAGATAAATAGTAGATCTAACTTACAACTAAATTATTGATTAAGATCCTTGAAGTACTAATCACCTCTATGTGATAGATCTAACTTGACTGCTCCTGATATGACCTTGCAATACACTTTTCTCTACTGCTGATTCACATTCACATGCGTATCCTCACATTCACATTCTCTTGCATCAAAAATATTACACTTAGGTATGATACAATACATTACATATATACCAACCTAATTCACATAATTACAAGGTTGGCCAATACACAAGGTAACACCAATATTACTGAGTGAGCCCAAATGTGGAAACTCAGGTTCTAAAAACTAACTTGGTGAATTTTTGATACACAATGTCCACTATCATTACTTAGCATCACCAATCACTCAGTAGAAGTAGAGGCTCAGTCCATACTAATCACTTCAACATAGTTTCAAACTCAGTGTACATTGGTGACTCGATAGATACTGTGTCACTCGATAGAAACTGAATTCCACATTTACCATGCCTGCACTTGGTAAATACTAATCATCCCATCACATGGTTAACACTAAGCTTTTCTTCACAAGAATTGATGACTTAGTAGCCACTATGAAGTTTGGTAACCATAGAACTACTTAGTAAGAACTATGAAGCTTGGTAACCACTAAATTACATGGCAAACACTAGAGACTAATCGAAGAGCTCAATAACCATACAATATTTGAATAAGTGTTGTCACTAATAAAAAACTTGACTTAATTCCAAAACTGGGGTCTTGAGAGACTACCAGGGTAACTCTAGCATGATTGATGTGATGACACTTGCCTACTTACATAGTAGGTTTCCTACATGTCTTGTGTGTCTCTAGGTATAGATGTTAGTCTATCTTGGAACCCATGAGTTAGAATGATTTTAGGATTTCCTAGACTTAAAGAGTATTTTGATATTTGGTTTGATAACCTATTTAGTAGTTGAGACTATCTCCTCAGTATGATGGGAGTGGACCATTTAGGTAGGTTCCACACAGTCAGGTGGTAGTGCTTTTCACTCTTACCATTGAGATCCATCTGTAGTCACTGTGGCTAGAGCTTCTTTGTCTTCATTTCCTTTCATTCTATTTATGTACAATTATAATACATGGTTTTATTTTATGATGGATGTTTATATAATGTATGATGGATGATTTGATTTATTTTATTTTACTTTGTATCATGGATCCGAGGAGGATGATGTATTTCTATTTGTACATATGTATATTCTTTTAAGCCTTTTATAGCCTATGACATGTACAGTGGATGATTAAGCATTCTAAATTTCATTTTCCAAGAGGTATTTAGAACAAATATATATTATTTAAAGGACATTGGACTTTTCATTATTCTTTCATATGGATGTGGTATTTGATGGACTTAGTATTAATTAAATTTAAATGTGATTCAACATCTTGGGACCCTTAAGAAATGTAACCTATTATGTATACTTTTAGTTGAATGTATGTTATTTCTTTCACTACTATGTGTTTGATGTGAATGATTTATCTTTCTTGTTTCAAAAAAATGCTAGCAAACTTAGTTAAAACTTTAGGTTAATTCTTTTGGATCCCTTGGTGGGGCATTATAGAGAGAGAGAGAGAGAGAGAGAGAGTGGGGGGGGGGGGGGGGGGGATGTTGAGAGAAATATTAGAGAGGATATAAAGAGATAAAGAGACAAGGATTGAAAGACATTGATAGGATAGGATGGGGAGAGAGAGGAAGAGAGAGAGGATTGTTAGAAATAGGAAATACTAAGGGGGTGAATCAATATTTCAAAAACTTGTTCCCAACTATAGATATAATTAGTAATATTAAAGCTTGCATAAATGAATAAATTGATTAAGTTTAATAGTAAACACAACCATAAATCCATGCAACACATAACACAAGATTTAGTTAACTAGGAAAACCCTAACCAAGGAAAAATCATTGTGGGGATGGTACCCACAAAATGATCAACTAATCAAAAGTATCTTGTAAAATATATTGACCTTATTAGGAGTCTATTACATCCATACATTGTCTTGGTCCTTGCTAGTGGACTAGGACTTGTTAGAAGCATCAAACCTATTAGGATTTTTTATTATAATTACAAAATGTATGCAAGCTGAGCCCACTACAAAACATGCAATATACAATGATACTCAATATACAATACAAGAATAAATCTTTACAAATGTTGATATCTTATATGATATTTCTAGCTCATTGTATCAACTTTAGATATACTACCTTTTATTGCTCAGATCAAAAAGTTCACATCACAAAAAAATATTATAGAATTTCAATCATATCACATCATACTCACACTACTTTGCATTTCCAAAATTGTCCTTTATATCATAACATTTCATAATATTCTACACTATTAGCCTTCATGCTTCCATAAGTGTTCGAATATTCAAAATTATACTTTTCTCACTTTGGGTTAACATCTAGGATGCCATCCCTAATTATTTAAGTAATTATTTTTCTAAACAAAAAAATTCCTTAACAAAAAAGTTTGATTCCTTAATTTTGTCCTATTTAGTTGGCTCATTACTACAATTGGAAAAAATGCAATAAATTTGTCTGTATTATCTATACTACCTTGCACTCTTAGGTATAGTGACCTAACTTACTCTACTATCACCAAGTAAGTGTGTACATGTCAATGATACCTATGTGAAGCTTTTTGATCAAAACTCTAACTGTGCTGCTAGAAAAATTGCATAGTACTTGGATAATTTTCTATGTCTAACTACCAAAAATGTATCTTCATACTTTTCTCACTTCATATATAGGATATGTTTCCATAAATGAGAGCCTTATACTATCTATCTTAGCCCAATTCCCAATAATATCCCCCATTGGCATTGATGGAAACATATGGGAAAGTTGGCTATGTCCAAAACTCAAAATTTCAAAACTTGTGAATTTCTTCACATAGCCATTACAAAATTTCAAAATGTGTATCACTTATTATTTATACCATCTTACATAGGGATATAAGGATTAAAATTTTCATTACTCCCCCTTTTACTATACTCTAACTTATATCTCTCTTTACATACAATTTTCCATATACTATCTCCCCCCTTTGACATCAATGACAAAAGTGTCAAAAAATATATACAAATCAACATTTTATTGCTACCTTTATTCTTTATGTTGCCGAGTTGTTCAACAATACAATATAGTAAAAAATTTTGGTTCTTTAAACTAATTAGCCCTTCATTCCATTCTTTTTTAATTCAATTTGATACTATTATCAATGCACACAAATTGTAGGATGCTAACTTGGTAGCTTAAAAATTAGGATAACTAAACTACTCATAAGATATTTTTTCCTTTAGATGATCTTCAATATTTCTCTAAACTATGTCAATCTTCAAAGATAAGTGTTCTCTTAACAAAGAAAATCTCTAGAATATTTGTTGCCTATTTTTTCCCAAAATTCTTCTTTCATCTAACTAAATGATTTGCACATCTGCATTCTTCTTCTCATTAATCACAATTTTTAGTTTATGTTCTTTCTTCTTTATCTAAGATGTATAGGTACTCATATGCTCATGTGCTAGTGAACATTTCTCATAGAGTTCCTTTCCTTCATAAATACAAACCTCAACTCTTTAATGCACACATCTAAGCTAGCTAAATCATTCTTCATGTTTTGACATACCTTTCTGAGTAGGTTTGCATTATGCTCTTTATGTGCCTTAACTATTCCAACTTCAGTCATTGCCTTATAATGACTGTTAAACTCTTTAAGAACTTTCACTACCCTCTTCTGAATATCAATCTCATTTATCTGAGGGTATATTTGGTTTGAGGAAGATGATGGGAATTGGTTTTTCCATAATCTAGATTTTAATTTTTTTTTGTTTGCTTCAAAATTCATAAAATGGAACTAGAATATGAGACTTCTAATTTTGTTCCAAAACTAGGTTGTCAAACTTCCCACTAGCAACTAGGAATTGAAAATCAAAATTTGATTACATTTTTTGAGGAGTAAAAATAATAGATTGGACTATTTTCTAGAGTCTTCCTATAACTCCAAGCTTATGCATAAAAATATGTCTTCTGACTCATCTTCCGAGTGAAATAAATAATTCAAGTAAAATCTCAAAAATAGGAATGAAGATTTGCAAAACCTTGATTTGGCTAAATCAAGATTTGTAGAAATCTTTATTTCTACAATTTAATGAACCAACTAGACCCTAAATATTTATTAGGCTTTCTGTTTTCTTGTACATTCTCTCAATAATTTATTAAGTTACTTTTATGTCTTCTCCTTTCTTGATAATCCTGCTAGTTGTCAAATATGACAACCATTTTAATATTTCTAATTCTAGGTCATCAAATGAGTGTAATGGTGTATAAATTATTAAACTTTCCATCAAAGTTTCCATAGGTGACATTGAAGAAATTTCCATTTCTTAACTTGCATCTCTAATAGGAGTGACCTATAAACTATCATCCTCATGCTGATAGAAGCATTTATCACCCTTAGTTTTAATGTGTTTTAACTAGGGTACACATAAAGCTATGTAATTACTCTCTAATTAATTTGAATATTCTAATATGTCTTTCTTATCTCATCTTCTAGGGTAGAAAGATCTTCATCTTTATTTTCCACCTATCCTTTTTGCTTTTCTTTTTCCTCCTCCATAATATTTTATGTTTTCTCCTCTATTTTCTTCTCTTCTACCTCTGTACCTCTTCCAAATTAGAGCTGGAGTAACGTACCAAATTGCCAACCTATGGCCTATAATCCTTAAAAGGATCTTCCTCTACATCAAATTTAATTCTTGTGTTGTCAATGCTCATAGTGTTAGTAGCAATGATAACTTGTGGAGATGTTGATACTAATAATTCCATTTCTATGTTTTCCTTTTCCTCTTTCATCATTATATCTACCTCTA
This sequence comes from Cupressus sempervirens, assembly GCA_028749045.1. Lineage (NCBI taxonomy): Eukaryota > Viridiplantae > Streptophyta > Pinopsida > Cupressales > Cupressaceae > Cupressus > Cupressus sempervirens. The sequence goes on along the minus strand of CM053793.1, from coordinate 480,669,939 downwards.
ACATAGATTTAGTTGTTATTGAAGGTGCTTTAGGTGTATCCACCTCTGATATAGCTTCTTCCCTTATCATTGTGCTTTCCTCTCTTCTAGTAGGTTCAGAAGAAGACGATATTTTGTCTTCTAAAGTCTTATATATTTTGGTCATAAGTTTTATAATGTGTTGCTATTTTTCTCTATTTACCTCTTCATAATTTCCTCCCAGAATTAGGATTTCTCTAGTCTTGTTCCTTAATAGTGGCTCAAGATTCTTCATTATCACCTAAAATTACTCTTCATTTAATATTACATAGAGTTTTTGGACTAATATTTCTCTTATACTCTTGTCTCTCTCTATTGCTCTTTTCTTCATATTTACTAGTCTATCATACAGTCTTTAGGGACAAGTCCTTATATATGAGTAAATATTTTATTGTTAAAAATCATATGTCTAATTACCACATTTCTAACTAACATTTCTCAAAATTTCTATATATATCATAAAACTTATTCAATTGTGAAAATTTTCAATCATATATGATTGCCCAACTTATCTTTTCTATCTTAGGCTTCCATTTTTTTCCTTCCTCTACTTGATGCCTCTAATTTATCCTTTTCTTTCTCCTCTTCTAGTCCTGTGGCCTCAAGGGTATCAATTTGACCTCTCATTTTGTTCTTCCCATTTCTCACTTCTTCTTCTTTCTTATTCTCTTTTTTCTTCTCTACCTTTTCTACTTATAGTTCTTCTTAGTCTGATTCCTTAGATTTAGATTTAAATTCAACTGCTTGGGTTTTTATTTTCTTCTTACCCATTATTTCCTTGGGTCTTTTACCAAGTCTAGTAGATTTTTTTTTAAATCTCTTGTATTTTTTGGTATCAACTTGTTCTTTTTTTACTTATGCTAAGCTTGTAGATTTCCTTGTACCTTTAGATGACTTGACTTTATTAATTCTTACTTCTTCCTCCTCTCTATTAGACTCTCTACTAGACTAAACTAGTGGCCTAAACTATGGAATGATCTGTGGTTTCACTTGTGCAACTACTCCATATGGAGTGGGTTAATATTTTTTTGATGATTCTAAAACTATAACTCCTACTAATGAGGGTGTTGATGGTGAATTTCCTATTGTTGCCAATGGTGAAACATACATGATACTTTCATGTCCAATTTTATTAATACTAGAAATAGTTTTTTTCACTATTGAAACTTCTTGTGGAGTCATATGTGTTGCCTTAGCAACCTTCTTCAAGGTATTGTCAATTTTCCTCTTACCATACTTTTCAAGCTTAGCTTGATAAGTCGTCGGCATGTTTACTTCAAAAGTTCCAAATCTATCTGATTCTTCATATGATTTTGACTTCAAAAAACCTAATATTATCCTTCAACTTCTTTCTCATTCACCTTGTAACCAAGAGGGTCTATATACACCATCCTTGGCTCAATTGCCTCAAACAAGGCAAAATATGTGTCAACCATGAAACTAGTATATTCTTTATACTTCCTCACAATTGATGGTCAAATTTTCAGTTTTTATTTCATATCCAACTAAATTTTTTTCACAACTAGGACTGCATTGTTCTCAATTTTATCTATGGGATGTCCTTTATAAAAATCTATGATTTTCTCTATTATGCACTTGTCACTATTAGTAGCTAACAAAGTGGCATAAAATTGAATCTTCTTAATAGGTGGAAAAATATATAGTCAATCAAAGATTGAAACCTAAATTGACCATTTATGATTTTCTTGATTCTTTCCAAGTTTTCTATTAATTGCACTCTTAGTATCTCACACAAATTAACCTTTTTTTCTCTCAACACACATCAGGTAAGTTGCATGAACAAATATTACTTCCATGTCATCTCATCTAGAACTAGAGCATATATTTGTAGCCATAATTCTACTTCCAAATCTTACATAATTATGGTTGATCTTACTCAAAACTAATCCTCTACCATTATACTTAGGTTTTTTGTTCTCAAGTACTATTTTCTTTACATTCTTTTCATTAAATGGGATGAAACCTTCATTACACAAACTAGTAACCTCATGAATCAAGTTTTCTGAAATGTCCACTATAGTGTCCCCCATCCAAAATTTCCCATCATGAATTCTACTCAAGATGATCTTAGTCCACTCTTCGTTATCAAACCCATGGTGAAATAAGTATCTAAGTAATTCTTCCCTAAGTTATCATAACTTACCTTAAATAATATGTCTTCTTTATAAACATGATAAAATGCCTTCTCCTATAGTCTCAAATTTACTCCTTATATAGCTACCAATATCTTCCATATATAATACATCATCTAGAATTTGTGAAAATATAGTTGTAGGGTCATCTTCCAAATATTGAATAGGGTTTATCTTCATCTTCAGTCTAGGAATGTCTTCTACATTGTGAATCATAACTCCTTGCAGGGCACCCTGTAAGCACATTTCATTTTTTCTTCAAAACACTTTAGTTCACTCTTAAATTTTCCTTAAGTTTCTCCTCAACTCTTCATAATATTAAATGATACATATAAATTTGGTTTTGACCTTTGAATAACTTCAAATCAACTATTTCATTATTTATATAGGTACATAAGCATTAAAAAGTTATTTATGTCTTCCAATGAACTTCTTTCTCTTTGTACACACAGACACACACACACACACACACATAAACTTCAAAACAATTGCACACTTAACCATAAAATTATTACATCAATATATACCTCCTATTAATTGCACAACTCCCAATTCTATCTTTAATAGCTTCAACAATATTTTGATGTTGATTTCCTTATAATAATTAATGAAGTGAATTGCTCAATTTGATTGGTTAGAAAATATCACTGACTTCAATCTCTTCTTAGGTGCTTCACTTGAATAATTTTCTACCACAATATATGAACATGCTAGATCCTTATTTTAATAAATTATTCATCAACATTTCCTACATGCTCTTCAACATTTTCTCTCTAATTATTTTTCTTATCCTCATTTTTTCTAATATTGTTCATATTCTTAATAAAATTTGAGTTTCTCACGTTTTTCCTCATATTGTTTCACATGTTTTTCCTTATATTGTTTCACATTCTCATGTTTTTTATTCTAAAAAATCATGTTGTATGTCCTAAGTTGTTGTAAATCTAACATGTTATCACATTGTTCCCATATCTAGCTCCTGACTAATTGATTTGTAAAATGCAATCTCTATCAATATGCATAGACAATTATAATTGTATTAAACACTTTATTAATTAATTTAATATCTCCCTTGACACTATAATTAATTATTTATTAATTAATTATATATTTTCATGTTCCTCTACTTAATTAAATTTATTTAATTAAATAGGTTCACCTCCCTAAAGTATTTAAATTTAATTCAAATGCATCCCCTCTAATGTGTTAAATTTATTTCATGCATAGTGTTCCATAAATCCCCTTTTAAATAAATTCTAATTTATTTATTTCCCTCCACTTTATTAAATTCTATAATCCCATGATTAAATTAAATCCTATTTAATTTAATCCTATCCCACCTAAAACCTAGTCTACCACTCATCACTCTACTCCTTCTAAGCCTACCCACTTGTTAATCCCTATTATCCTAAATACCCTCCTAAACACCTTTTAGCCCCTAAGTCAACTCAAAGCCCAATAAATACCCCCTTTCGTTAATTCCTCTAAAAATTATCTTACACATTTGTCTCATGTTCCTTTCTCCAAGGATGCTCACACATGTCTGAGCATACTTTGACCTATCTCAATCACAAAAGACTTATGTTGACCTTTGCATGGCTTGTCTCCTTAGCTTATGTGTCTCCTATATGGCACCTATGTAGATGCCACATAGATTCCACCTCCTCAAACTCTCCCTCAATCCAATAAATAGATCCCTTGTCTCAAGAATTTTTTATCGCCTCCATATGCATTGTTATCATGCTAGTTTATGCTTAGAGCTTCTTAGAGATTTTTATGCATTGTTGCTAACTCTTTGGTAGTTGTTTTAGATTTCATTCCTTGCATTGATAATTTAGTTTATTTTCTTGCATTCATCTCCATTTCCTAGAAGTTTTTAAGAATGGCTTCTTCAATAGTCTCCTCTTGAAGCATTTCTTGTTCATCTATCATAGGTTCACATATCCTTTTCATACTTCCATTATCATGGGATTCAATCATAGTTTTGTTTGAGGAGAGTACATCCACATACCTTATGATGGATCACACCAACAAGGCTTGTTATGGGTGCCCTTGTTGAGCTTCTTTGAGGTTGCATAGTGACTCTTATCTTTTAATTGCATTAAGTTTTAAAAATCAAGTAGAATTAGTTGTATTTTGATTTATTTGAATCTTTGATATACATGTACAACTAAATTTTTCTTGGTTATGCATGCTCTTGACAAGTTAGGTTTTCATTTATTCAATATGTCCAAAATTATTATAGCTATAACACATGATAACATTCCTTTACAAAATTGGTTTACATCTATTATTTGTAGTGTTATTACCTCTAAATTTCTACCATTATTATTGTTGAATCTATGTTTCCTACATTTAGATTTATGTCCAAAACCATAACAATTATAACAATGACCCAAAATAGAGTTATTATACTTACTTGTACAGTCCTTTCTATGACCAACTTCATTGCATGCATAACACTTTCTAGTAAATTTCCTTATTACTTCTTTAGGTACATCATCAGATTGACTAGACTCAACCTTGTTTTGATCTTCTTGTTGGGCTTTAGGATGTTAGATCACAACCTCAAGTTCCTTAACAACTTTAGATTTATTTGAAAATTCTCCTCCAAAGTATCCAATACCAATCTTACAATAAGGATGTCTCTACATATAGATTTTCTCATCAAGCTTCTCACTACTTGAATATAACTTCTCAAGATGTTTCTTAGAGTATGTAAGTTCTCCTTTCACAATTACATTGTACTTCTCAAGTTATACATGTGATAACTTTGATGATTCAAGTTCAAATTTCATCTTCATAAGTTTTGATTTCAAATTTTCATTCTTTGATTTCAAGTCTGATTCAATCTTCTTGTTATCATCCTTCAAGCTCAATTTCAGATTTGTTATCTCTAGCTCATGCTTCATATTTTCATTCTCTTTCTTAAGCCTTAAAATTCCATCACTATCCTTGATATAATCTTTAGATTCTTTCTTAAATCTAATATATTCTATCTTTTCCTTCAACTTCTTCATGTAGTCCTTAGCATTTTCATACTTGTCTTTCATAGTATCTCTTTCTTCAGTAAGACATCAAGTTGCTCAAATTATATAACTAATCCATGTCCATAGAGATCTTATTCAAGTTGTTAGGCCTCTTATGAGTAACTGGCCTTTGATACCAATTCTTAGAAATAGTAAATAATCGAAGGGTGTGTGAATTATTATTTCACAAAAATTTTTCCAACTATATATATCATTAACAATCTTATAACTTACATAAATGAATAAAATGATTAAGCTTGATAGCAAAAACAACCATAAAGAAATGTAACAAATAACACAATATTTTGTTAACTAAAATCCTTGGCCAAGGGAAAACTCTAGTGGGGATGGTACCCACAAAATGATCCACTAATCAAAAGTATCTTGTGAAAGATATTGACACTATCAGGAGTCTATTACATGTGTATAGTGTCTTAGTCCTTGTTATAAGCCTCAACCCTATTAGGAGTTGTTATTATAATTATAGAATGAATGAAAGTTGAGCCCACTAACCAAACATGTAATATATAATGATATGTAATATAAAAAAGTGTATATACGAAAAAAACCTCTTTACAAATGTTGATATCTTCAATATCTGATATGATCTTTGTATCTAATTCAATCAACTTTACATATAATTCCTCTTACTGATCTAATCACAAATTTCACATAATAAAAACATAGCATAGATATTGCAATCAAATTAGATCATACTCACACTACTTTGCATTTCCAAAACTATCCTTTATATAATAGCATTTCCCAATATTCTACACTATTGGCCTTCATGCTTCTATTAGAGTAAATAATTATTTATTAATTATTTGTTCTATTACTTAAGTGTACTTAGGTTAATGCATTAGTTAATAGTTGTAGTTGATGATTTTTTGACAACACAAGAGTTTTCTCCTTTCTAGTGTATTCCACCTTTTTGTGGAAGTGTGCTTAGTTGTCAACCTTATCTTGCACTTTCTAGCTTGTTCTACAAGCTTCCTTGAGGCCTTTATATTAAGTCTCTCTCTCTCTCTCTCTCTCTCTCTCTCTCTCTCTCTCTCTCTCTCTCTCTCTCTCTCTCTCTCTCTCTCTCTCTCACTCACATTGTAAATTAATTCATTCACATAGAAATTCCATTTTCCTATTGTGAAATAATTTCTCTTGCATTGTTCGCTTCAAGCTCTTGCTCCTTTGGTTTCTCTTCAGCAAGATATTTTCATGCAGGTGATCTTGGCACACTACAGAGTTGGATTTTATCAACTCTGACATGGTATCAAAGCCTCCCTACTACTTCTTGGTTGAAGGATTTTTGAAGCCATGATTTGGAGACACAAACCCTAGTTTGTTTGTGCATTTTTCTTCAATCCATGGGTAGAGTGATATTTCAGAGCACTTTGAGCCTAAACAGACACTACCATTGAGTTTAGAAGGCTGGCTATAGTCAAAATTCATATAAAACTTTTCAATTTTGGCTTTCGAGCATCTGGGAAATTTTTTTGGCCCCCTACAGGTAGCCATATGGAATTTTAGAGCAAAAAAATAAAGAAAATCATTTTTTGATGCAAAACCATGGCACTGCCCAGTGGCCACCATAGTACTACCCCCCCACTACTCTCATGCCATTTTGTGGCCTCCTCCATCAGCGCAGCACCGTAGAGCCACTGTGGCACAACCCTCCTATGGCTACCACCTTGAGGCCACCTCGACATCACCTTCCCACCACCTCCACTATGGAAACACTAGAGGTAGCCACCACTGTAGCCACCACCACTAATGGTCATTGCCTTTCTACAATCCTACCAACATAGTAGCTCATGTGGCTTTGTTTGACACTTGGCACCAATTACTAAGCACCATGTGGCATAGGTGCCATGTTGGCATCTACCATGTCACCAACTACATAACTCACTTGCCACATGGCATCTATGTGGCACTGATACATGTCATGCCATGTGGCCCTTTTTTTGCTGTGATAGCTTGGAGGTAGTCAAATTTAATAGCATAGTTTGCTAACATCAACATGATGTCACCCTACAAGAACTTTAGGTCCCTTTTTGACCTACTCACAATTTTTTGGCCATAACTTGAGCATACAGAGGTATTTTTTTAATCTGAAAGAAGCACCAGAAAGGTAGTTCTAAGATAGAGACATTGGTGTAGTTATTGTTAAGTTTTGATGTACTTTTATTGTTTGCTTTTGTAGTTAAAGTCTAAAGTTCTATTTTTCACTCCGGCAAGCTTATCTTTTGCATCCCATCTCTATTTTTTGAAAATGTTATATTTTTTGAAAGTTGGTTTTGTCATCTTTTTAGAAATGTTGTCATTTTCTTTAGATTCTACCCCATGCTCTTTCTATCATGTTTTTGGAATTTTTCTCTATGGTGGATATCTTAGGTGTTCTAGGTCCAAGGATCATTTTCATGGCATGGGATCTTTTGTTTTGGGTTGTACTATATTTTATATTACCTTTTTTCTATTTCTAATCATTGTAGCTATCATTTATAAGCATCTTTATGCAAATGCACTCAGATAAAGTGCCACTTCTACACTTTGGGTTCATGAACATTGTTTTGAGACAATTGTTCTAGCACTATTTTATAAAGCACCATGGGGGGGTAGTTTTTTACCATTTTTGTGCCCTCTTCCTTTTTTGCCCCATGCAATGTCAGTGTGACCATGTCTTTATAGGTGTTTGTACCTCTTCAACTCTCTCATCATTCTTGGTTCTTTTTGCAAAGGATATTGGCTCACCTTCTTAGTTGCTTGTCATCTCACCTTGTCTACATTAAGCAGGGGTTATTCTATTTTTCTAATGCTTCCTTGGTTTGAGGGTTTGATAGTGTGAGCTATGTATTCAGTGGTTGATCCTATATACTAGGAGATTGTAGTGGCTAGCTTCTTATGCATTTTGGTGAGATGGATCATCTACCATATAGATATACTTGGTTTGTGCCTTCTTCTTCCATGTAGGTTCTTCAGATCAAAATTTTCTTTCTAATGATAGAATTTGTGGCTTCTTCATGCTTCAATGATGCTCTTCATGATCACTTCTTGTTCCTATTTTATCAGACATTCCTCTAGCTAGAGGCTTCTTCAGTCTTTCACTAGGGTTTCTTACCTCTTTTTGGGGGAGGGTTTTTCCCATGTGGTTTTCTCTCTTTCCCCATTTTTAGAGGTTGCATTTCTTTGCATTGTACATGGGTACCTAACATGGCCTTTTTTCTAGGACCCATTATGCATTTCATCTTAGTTTTTGTGAGCTTAAGGAATTCCCCTATATTGTACTTAAGGGGAGTATTAGAGTAAATAATTAATTATTATTTATTTATTCTATTACTTAAGTATACTTAGGTTAATGCATTAGTTAATAGTTGTAGTTGATGAGTTGTTGACAAAACGAGAGTTTGTTCCCTTCTAGTGTATTCCACCTTTTTGTGGAAGTGTGCTTAGTTGTCAACCTTATCTTCTTGCACTTTCCAATTTGTTCTAAAATCTTCCTTGAGGCTTTTATATTTGCTCTCTCTCTCTCTCTCTCTCTCTCTCTCTCTCTCAGTATAAATTATTCATTCACATAGCAATTTCATTTTCCTATTATAAAATAACTTCTCTTGCATTGTTCGCTTCAAGCTCTTGCTCCTTTGGTCTCTCTTCAGCAAGCTATTTGCAAGAAAGTGATCTTGGCATACTGTGGAGTTGGATTTTATCAACTCCTATAGCTTCCACATGTGTCCAGAATACAAAATTACACTTTTCTCACTTATTGTTAATATATGTGATGTCTAACTGCCAAAACTATCTTGTTTAATCAGCTTATTACTACAATTCAAAAAATTGTAATAAGTTTATTTGTACTACTTTGTGCTCTTAGGTACAAGGACCTTATACTATACTATCATCAAGTAATTGTACACTTTTCAATTATACCTTTTTGAATCTCACCAATCAAAACTCTAATTGTGTTTCCAAATAAACTACATAGTACTTAGATAATATTCTATGTCTAACTACCAAAACTATATTTTCATACTTTTCTCACTTCATACTAAGTATATCTTTCCAAAAATGGAAACCTCATACTATCCATCTTTTCCAAATTTCCAATAGGGTTAGGATATAGAGAGAGAGTAAGATGTAGGAAGAGAGAAAGGGGATAGGATGGAGAGAGCTCACGAAAGAGAGAGAGAGAGAGAGAGAGAGAGAGAGAGAGAGAGAGAGAGAGAGAGAGAGAGAGAGAGAGAGAGAGAGAGAGAGTAGATAGATGACTTAAACATATTATATATGTATATATATAAATATGTATATATCTAGATATATATTACAAGTATATTTACTTAGGTATATTTATATATATTTAAAGACAAATAAAATATTAACATGTTCGTATATATAATGTTTTAATGAAAAGTTACAATTGACTTCACTTTTACATAGATATAACACAATCACATTAGGTCTAGTATGAAAATTTAGTTTTACTATGTATAATGAAATCGTTCTTTGTTAAACATAAAAGTGTGATCATGTTTTCTTAAACATAAATCAATGATCATGTTTAGGCTTGGTAATAGGCATCTTAAACTACCCAAATTCTTGGGTTGATGTTTGTCCTCCATTTTTGTTGATCATAAATTTTTTCATCTTGTAAGATTGATTCTTGCCTTTGACTTCATTAGGTTTACAAATGGTGAAGTGGATATCTCTTAAATTACCACCATAATCTCACACTTTTTCTTGCCTTTATAACCATTTTTTTGACAACATTAGCATTGTGAAGTTAATATTTCTATATCAATGTCTTCACTGTCCTCTTAGTCACATGTATACTATTTCTTTAATAAATTTTTTATATACTTATCCAATAAAAAATAAACTACATATTATCATTCTACACTTGATTCTATATACTTTTCTTTAAAAAAGCATTGATTTTAGATCATTTTGATAAAAGTTGTACCCACCACACAAAGGGGAACTAGAATTTGAAGATTGGATTATTTCATGAATTCATAGGAAAAACACCACCTACAAGAAAATTACAAAAAAATACATAAATTCTATTTCTCACTCTTACCTATCATCCTACCAAAGGGCTTTGCAAAATACTAATATAACTATATGTTTTGTTGAGCGCATGAAAATAGATATGTTATCTTTTTAAGAAAAAAATAGGAATTTTTTTTGTGCATATGGGATTTGACCCTCTTGGTATTATCCATTTTAAAAATAACCCCACTAGTTTAGAAACTAGACTCAGGGTACTACAATTTTTGTGTTTTATACATTTTCTCACTTTGAGTGCATGACCCTCAAATGACTCTTCTAAGATTATGTTTACCTAATTTTGGGGGAAAAAAAAGTGTCCACTTATACACCCCCCCACACCCTGCCTTTTGCACACCATACTGAAGTACTTACCTACATGTTTGAATCCATGCATTACATGTGTCATAGGTATCTTTATGCATCCATTGTTGAAAAGATGCTCTTTGGTGATCATGTCCACAAAATGAAGAAGGTGTTGGTAATTCTAACTATTATTTTCTATTAGTGTCAAATACTTAGTTGATAAAGGGTGCTCCCCTTAATATCACAAAAGCATAACAAAAAGCAAAGAAACAACAATAATTTGTTAGAACAAATATGGGCTTTCTATTATCACCGCAAATGTTGAATTATAGAGTTACAATATGTTGACCCACATGGGTGCCTCCATTACAAAAATTTGCAAGACAAAATTGTGAATTGACACCCAAAGCTATCTAGAATTATCCTAAACAATCCTATGGGCCTTTCTTAAATAAGCAATTTTATGCCACTTGGGAAGGTTCTAAATGCTCAAACTTAATATCTAGGGCTAAAAGACCCTAAAAATAGATATATAGTCAACTAAATACATCTCTGACAAATTATTTTAGATGTTTCAAGTAGCCCAACTTTAGAAGGCCATAGCTCTCAAACCGTTGCTTTGATTGGCTATTATAACCACTTTTCAGTAATTCTAGCTTTTGATCTATAGGTTTGGAATAGTGCAAGCACCCTTTTGTCGAGTTTTTGGACCTCATTTGGGCACTCTAAATTCTCTAATGGTGAGCTTGAAGATTTTTCTACAAATTTTTCCACTGAAAATCAGCAATAACTTCTTCGATATGGAAGCTAGAGCCATGAGATTTTTATGGTGGGCTTATAATTCTAAAATAAACCTTCCTAAATAAAATCATAATATTCTGAGCTTGTATGAGAAACTTTCTAAAAATAGCAAGTTCCCAAAAATTGTAACCATTTATCTACTAGACCAAATTAAAATAGAAAAGCCTAAAACTAAAAAGATACAAGCTGAAATTAAAATATTTTTGGGTGATGCAAGATTTCCCTCACACTTAAGATGCTCCTACATCATTAGTTGTATACTAGGTAGAGTTAGAAGGTTATCACTGTAACTAAGCTACTTTATATAGGCCAAGTCTTGTAAAGACTTGTGTATAAACTTGTATATGTCGAGCTCTATAGGAGACAAGAAAGTCTTTGGATGCTAAGTATTTTCAATGAAATATGAGTCTAATAATTATTGAGTAGTTTGAGCATATTTGTGCTAAGTTACAAAGAAAGTGTTGACCATAGTAAAGACTAAGAGTTAGTTGCATGTATAGTGAATGTCGAGAATTAGAGACAGTAAGTGTTGATTAACATAGAATGGACATTCAAGTCAAGAATGATACAACCTTTGAGGTAAACTATTTTATGCTAACATGTAAAAGATATTTAATACTTGTAGACATTTTAGATTATGGTTAAAGCGGGTTTTGAAGGGGCCCCGAAACCCTTTAACATCAAGAGAAAAGATAAAGCAATAATAACCACCAGGGAAAACAGTCCTAAAACCTACTGAAAAAAAGCATCAAATTTAGGTTTTACAGGGACCTAAAACCACAAACATAGTCCAATAAAAGTACCTAGGTTTTACAAGGACCTGGAACCTCAAATATAGTTTAGACCAAAAACCAATAAACAGAACCAAAACCAAGAACCATTTACTACAACTAGAAAATAGGACTAGAATGGGAACAAAACCAAAGAACAAGACCCAATGCTGCTATTGCAGCTCCATAATCATCTTGATAGCCTCCTTACCAATCGTAGTAGTATCATGGATGGAGTCAGTAGTCAAAGCAGCAGTAGCTTTCAAGGATATCTTCCTTGAGCTCTTCCTTATTCTCTTGCTTGGACCCTTAGAAGATATAATTTCTTCATTAGCTCTTTTGACAAGGCTTGCAACGGTAGCACAAATACTAGATGAAACCTGTTCCATCTTTGTTCCACTTTCCTTGATAAGCATTCTAAGATTTTTCTCATAGTCTTTAATTTTATTTGGGATATTTCCTCTAATTGGCTAATTTTGGCATGGTCAGTATCCTAGTTGTGTTGTAGAGTTTCCACTTTCTTCTTTAGCCCCATCAATTCATTATAAATCCATGAATCAACTTGTAGAATGGAGTCAGATTTGAGCTTGGCAAAATGCAAGAAGGAAAGCTTGGTTTCCCTCTGCGAAGAGTCACTGATGTCTTTTGCAATCTCATGAGGAGGGGAACCAACCTTGTCAATATGTTCCTCCCTTTCCATCTATTCCTCCTCCATAGTCTCAATAGGGTCCTCATTCTGAACAAGGTCCTCCTTATCTTGTCCCCCAGTCTCTATAGTAGGTAAAGTAGGCTTAACCATATGATCCTCCTCTCTCATATCAATAGGATTCTCAACTATTTTTTCTTTGTCTTTATCACTTCCACTAGAAATAGTCTGATTGCCCTCATTATTAGAGTTACTCTATTCTAAGTTTCCTTCACTTATGTCTTCCTCATTCCCTTTCTCATTTTTTCCTTTGGTCTCCAGATACCCTTCCAAATTGGAGCTTAAATCCCCAACATCCGTACGTTCCTCTTCCTCAGGGATATCATTCTCAGAGCTTTCAATATTCTCAAACTCAAAATCCTCTTCCATAATTTGTTTTTGAGAATTTGAGGGTTTAAGTTTAAGAACCTTCTCTTTTCCTTTTACATTGTCCTCCTTCTTACTCTTTTTAGAGTGAGAACCCTTATGTTTTTCAATGGAAGGAGTGGAGGCTATGGATTTATTTTTATAGTAACCCTCTATGAGAAGTATAAGACCTTCATGCAAAATAGGACGAGACTCCTTCTTCCTATGAGCATGCAAACTTTAAAGAAAAGAAAACCGCAGATAGAAAGGGAAAGAAAGTCTATCCTTATGCCTAAAATGGTTGAGAAAAACAAAATGAAATTTATCAACTCTTTTATTTCTACAATCAAGGATGAAATACTCATGGATATAGCATAGCACATCCTACCAAATTTATTTTATCTATTCCACATCAAAAAAATCTCCATTCTTTTCTAGTTGTTTCTCCTTAGCATCTGTCTTCAAATTTTTTTTGTAGGTAGCATTAGAGATACTGATTTATTTGGTTAACTTAATACCAATTGTGGGGAGCCCCATGATCTCAGCTATGAAATATTTTGTTAATTTCACAATGACTCCATGAAGAGTGACCCTGTCATTAGACCAATTTAAAAAAAGGTAGTCGTGACATGAGGTTTAAAACCATGCAGTCGCTCTAGGTAACTGATCACCTTCCCTTTGTGTAAAATCTTCCAAACATCCTTTTGAGCCTTCCAATCATCACATTTTTTAGGTTCTTGCTTCCGCAAGTCACCCCCCATTTGCAAAGAACAAAAAGAGCCTAAAACTAGAAATAACCAAGCATAGGGAGCAAATAGGTTAAAATGAAACAAGGTTTTCATCACTTCAAATGGAGCTCACTTTTTTGATGATACGTGCAAAAGCCACATTACATTCACGTGAATGTACTTCCTTGGGGAAGGTAATCTGATAGCCATAAGGCCACTCCATAAAATCATTAAATTTCTAATCCTGGCAAATCATTCCCACTTTTGAATGAATGGCATCATAATTAATAATAGCTTTTAGATCAACATGCTTATTTAACTCATCAATCCACCTCACCTTATACCCCATCTGAACAACATGGTTGGCTATCTATTTAGCAACCCCATCGGCCTCTCAATATGTATGGGATATGACAAATTTTTCAAATTTATGAATTAGGGATTTGATCTACTTAACCATAGCCTCTATCACCCATGAAATTGAGTTTTTATTATTTAGGGTGTTAATAATATTCAATGAGTCACCTTCCAACCATAATTTAGGATACCCCAAATCAACAACTAACTTCATAGTATAGAGGGCACTTGTAGCTTTAGAAATATGGCTATTAGAATGACCTATAGGAATTGTGATAGCATCTATAACATTTCCCACATGATCTCTGAAGACACCTCCACATCCTGCTCTTCCTGGATTGCCCTTAGTAGCTCCATCAAAGTTCCCTTTAATCCATTCATTAGGATGAAAATTCCATTTTATGATCGATCTTAGATTATTAGTTTTCAAGTTAGAACCTTCAGATCACAATGGATTATCAATTTGAAAGGTTTGATTAGTTTTCCTCTAAGTTTTAAAATTCTCCTTAATGGCTCTAATAATATTATGACCAAGCACCCATCTAGGTAATTCTTTATTTCTAAATATTTTATTAGTTCTTTCTTTCCAGATGCCCCACTAGAGATGAGGAAGAGTTAATTTCCAAAGAAATTGAACATTAGGATCCTCAGAAGGGCATTTCCAACTTTTAAAAGAGAATTTAACACTATTTTGATGGACCCAAGTCATACCCCAAAAATTAAGAATCTCAGTCCAAACTTGTTGGGTATAAGAGCAATTCAAAAACAAATAATCTCTATCTTCAAATCCATTTTAGCATAAAGTACACCTATTAACCACATTAATACCTCTTTTTTGCAAATTATCCAAGGTCGGAATTTTATTTTGAAGCAAAATCCAAGAGAAGATATTAATTTTAGGAATGAGACCCTTAATCCAAGCATAAGACCAAAAAGGTTGGTTACCCTTTTCCTTAGAGACGAAGATAGTGGAGACTTTAAATTGGCCACTAGGATCGACATGCCAAATAATCTCATCCTCAAGAGAAGGATAAAGAGAGACAGCATTGAGAGATAATTGGATGTTATTGAAACCTTGATCAATATTAGTCAAATTCACCCATGAATTATTTTTCCAATAATGACTAACTAATATGCCATATCTCTACTTGCATAAGTCAACTTGAGCCTTGTCTTGAAAATCTTCAATCAAGGGATGATACTTTAACCAGACATCTTCCCAAAATATCACCTTAATCTCATTTCCAATTTTCCAGGAACACCCTTTTCCAAGAGTTTTCTTAGTCCCCTGAACAACTCCCCATATGGAAGAAGGATGAATAACATTAGAAGAAGAGAGGAAATTAGGAAGAGAATTAGCATTGAAGAGGTACTTATGTTTCCATATGTTGCTCCACTCTTTGCTATCATGGTAAACTCTCCATCCTTGTTTGGCCAAGAGAGCTTTATTCATACTTCTAATTTTCATGATTCCTAATCCCCCTTCACTGATAGGTTTACAAACTTGATCCCAAGCAATTAAAGGCATTCTCTTTTTTTCCTCAGTGCCAATCAATAAAAAATTCCTTTGAATTTTATCAATAGACTAAGAAAATTTTATTGGAATTCTAAAAATACTTAAAGTGTAAGTTGATATGCTTTGAAGACAAGCTTTAAGGAGAATTAATTTACCTACCTGACTTAATTGATTCCCTTTCCATCTTGCCAGCTTCTTGTTGAATTTATTTATAAGATCTTCCCAAAAGGAATCAAGGACCTTCAAGCCAAGAGGAAGACCCAAATAAGTTGAAAGGAAAGATCCTATAGAACATCCAAGGATATTAGCAAATTTATTTTGTCTAGGGATAGGGGTGTTAATAAAGAACACAACACTTTTATTCTAGTTAACCAATTGGCTTGAGGCAGAAGAATATAAATTAATAGCTTGCTTTAAACTTCTAGCTTCCTTAACTTTAGACTTTCCCATGACCATGAGAACAAATGAGAGGATGGGAAGAAGGTTGCAAGTCCTTAATAACTCCTCTTTGGACCAAGTCCCCAATGTATCTCCCCAGAAAATCAGCCATAATAACAAAAAGGATGGGGGATAATGGATCATCTTGTCTCAATCCTCAAGAAGGATTAAAATAATGAGAAGAGATTCCATTAACCAAAATAGCAATAGAAGAGGTTGAAATCAACTAATGAATAAGACCAAAAACCTTATGGTCAAAGCCAAAATTATGTAAAATGTTTCAGAGGAAAGTCCAATCAACTCTGTTATAGGCCTTAGCAATGTCTACTTTCATAATGAATCCCTGACTGTTAGAACATGAGAAGGAATGAATATTTTCATGAGCAGAGATGATAGAGTTAAGGATTTTTCTACCTAGGATGAAGCCATTTTGTTGATCAGTAATGATCAAAGGAATCACAAGGAGTAATCTAGAAGTGAGAACTTTGGATATAATTTTATAGAAAGAATTACAAAGGCTGATCGGTCTAAACTGATTAGGAGAGTCAGCTCCAATTTTCTTAGGAATCAGGCACAGAAAGGTGGAATTGACTTCCTTAAGCATCTGTTTAGCTCCATAGAATTCCTTCATAGCATCACAAACATCTTTTCCAACAAGTTTCCAAAGTTTTTCGAAGAAAAACATGGGAAAGCCATCAGTATCAAGTGCTTTATCTCCTCCCAAAGAACAAACAGCTTTGAAAATTTCATCATCCTTAGGAATAGAGCTTAACACTTTATTTTGTTCCATAAAAACTAGTGGAGGAATCACTCTAACAAAATTAGCTTGATGATCCAAATTAATGTTGGGATCAGCAGTCATTAGATTAGAGAAAAAAGTCACCATTTCTTCCATGATGTCCTTATCCTTAGCAATCTTCAAGTCTCCCTTTTTTAGATGTGAAATGTGAGTTTTGGCTCTATGCTTCAGAGTGGAAAGATAGAAAAATTTGGTAATTTTTATCTCCTTCACTCAACCATAAAAATCTTGATCTTTGTCTCCAGTAGATTTCTTCTTTAGTAATGATGTCATGATATTGAGCCAGCATTTCATTTTCTTCTATAAGAAGGTCAGGAGTATATCCATCCTTCTAAATTTTATCCTAGGTTTTTTGAATATCCTCCTTTATAGCCAATTTGTTCTCAAAAATATTCCCAAAGCAGTTTTTATTCCAAATTTTGACTTCCCTTTTGACATTTTTAAGATTAGAAGCAACTCTAAAGAGAGTTGTACCTTCAATATAATTACTCCACCATTCTTCCATTTTACTTTGAAATTGTGGGTGTTGCATCCACATCTTCTCAAATCTAAAAGGAAAATTCTTCTTAAAAGTAATCTTTGCAGTAGTGAAAATGAGAGGAAAATGATCCGAGCCAATTTTCTGGTAAGCTTCCAACTTATAAATAAAATCTTTAATCCAATCAGGAGAGATAAGAGCACAATCAAGCCTTGCCCAAATACACTCATTACTGTAATCACCTAAAAATGTTCATCTAGACTATTAGCCCCCTTTTTAACATTTTGGCTAAATTAATTTAATCATTTACCTAGACCAAATTGCTAATAATCAATTTGTTTGATTATAACCTATAGTTTGACTATGCTATCCTAAGTTCATTATTTGATTAAAAGAACATGTCCCCTTTTAATTAAATAAAAGGGGACTTTTGTCTTATATGACAAGTCAACTTATATTTTATTGGTTGACTTGTGTGTGCACATGGATCACTCCTCTTTTCAAATTCCACTGTTGATCATCCACCATCTTAATCTTGATCTCTACCATCCATACAACTTTAAAAGGGAGAGAGCTTTTCCCCTCAAAGGATCCACCCTCATTTGAATATTGTTATGCTGTAGGTTTTCTAATAGGTTTCTTTGGAGCTTTGTGGAGAACTTCTCTTTCTTGTCTACATTCTCTCATCCATGGCATTCTAGCTTAGCTTAGCTTAGCTTTCATTTTTACATTTAGCTTAAATCATATAGTCTAATAGTTAGATTGTAAAACTTTCATACATGATTAGCATAGCTGTATTTTGCATTATCATCTTAGCTTAGTTTCCATACTTGCATTGCATTCTTGAGGAACTCCTTGAGACATTTGCATTCTTGCATCTTGTCTTTGGAACCTCCCATTGCATCGTTTACTAGCAAGAAGAGTATTCCTAAGGCTCAGCTGAGAGCCCTTGAACTTGAAATACACTCTCTTGCACTTTGTGGATAGGGAGCTCTAAGCCGGCATCCAAGCATTCCAAACTCATGGAATAGTTTGGATAGAAGGGTTTAGAGTGGGACACTTTCGAGTGTACATTTTTGGCGCCCACCGTGGGGCTTGAATCAACTTTCTAGCTCCATTTGCTTTCATTTCTTATCTCTAATTTTTTGCAGTACCATATTAGATCTAATCAAGTGCTTTTGTAGAATTATCACTTTGGTTTTAAGGCCAACCCATAAGTAGATTGGTTTGAAGGCCAAAAATCTAGTTGGTTTAAAGATTTGATCATATCTTTTAAACTGCTTAGATTTTGGTTTTGAATTTTTTTTTACAATTTTGGTATGTGTCCAACATGTCTTAGTCTGATTTTTAAATAATTTTGACATGATTTGCAGGAGCTATGATTTTTTCTTTTTTTTTCATAAAAAGTCATTTCTGATCACAAATCAGTGCATTTTTTGGAAAAACATACATTTTCAGAAAGGCTTTTGAATTCTAAGGGGGGTACTTTCTTTGTATTTTGAATTTTGAGGTTGTATTAGGGCTCAAAAACCTAATTTGATAAATCTGGCCTGTTTTGACAAAATGAGTCCCTAGGGCACAAATGAAGAGATTTTTTTGAATTTCTTACATTTTTGAAAAGATCTCTAATTTTTATCAAGGGTCTTTTCTTTTCATTTTTGTTTTTGGATAGGAAATCATAGCAAATAAATCTAATCATGTTGACTAGGTTAAAATCAAAGAGTAAAAATGAGAGCATTTGTGATTAACTTGCACTTTCTTTGCATGCACTTGGTTGGAGGATAAATTGGATATTTGAGGAAACTAACCACTTTTTATTGCAGTTTTTTATGTTATTTCACACTAACTTGTGGTGCTAACAAGTTGTGATTGGAGGTTTCCATCCTTGTGAAAAAAATTGAAACATTGCATAAAAAGAATGCATTTCAAAGCTTCAAATGCACAAGGGCTACTAATGATTGTTTGTAGGGCTTCCCAACGCATAAAAACCCAATTTTTCTTGTTCTTTACTTTTACATGTGTGGCATAGACTAGTTGTTTATTTTTAGGCACATTAAAAATTACATTTGGAATCTTTTGGTGATAGAAGAGTATGCTCTTCACCCTTGTGGTGAATCAAAAATCTTGACTTACCATTTGGTTTCAAGAGTAAGAGGAAATTGAATCTTCTTGTCAGGTTTGGGAGAAAATGATTAGAATACAAGAGTATTCTCTTCACCCTTCTGGTGAATTAAAAATCTTGACTTCTAAAAGTTGATCCACTCTTTGTATAGTTTAGAATCCTTTAGAGGGCCTGCTCTCAGACAACCTAAGAGGAACAACTCAAGTGGAGACAAGCTGATTACCTGGCTCTTCCAACCCACTATAAACTCAAGGCTACCAAGAACACAAAAATTTGGTAGACGTAGTGTTTGTTTTTGCCTAGTGTGATCACTTATGAGATTTTGACGATAGGGAGATCACTAGGAAAGAATGCTTAAGGTACTCTTGTGATCGCAAGATCAGTTACTCATCGCAAGGTGAGGTGTCCTGTAATTGGGAGCAAGAGGAACACTATGAATAGAAGCCCTATCTAAAAACCCTAAGTTAGTAACTACATTTTTAGCCACTCAACTTCTTGGTGCAAGGATCGATCCTAGTGGACTACCCAGATCACCTCAAGATTTTACACTCACCATCTGTGTTCCCTTTGTTGTGCTTATGGAACTTCCATGAAAAAGCCAATATCTCTTGTGAGCAACAACTTGGTGTGAGGTGAAGGAGCATCAAGTGTGGGCCAAGTTGTTGAGTAGTGAACCATGTCCTTTAGGTAGATATTTCTTGATGTGTTCTCGAATGTGGTATACCTATGAAAATCTTTTGAACATACACATGATGATAGTTCTAGGGATTTCTTTTGAGACCTCAGATATGCTTGTATCATGCAAGGTTGCTTTGTCCCTTGCTTGATTTTTTGAAGAATACTCCGTGTGTCACTATCTTGCTCGAAAAAAAATTGTTTTTGAACATCAAACTTGCTATGCTATCAACTATTGTCAAACTTTGTCAACCAAGTCAAAGCATCAAGTCTTAACATTTTTCTTGTGTTGCTTGCTAAGGGGAGTCTCATCATTTGATTTTTATCTTCTATGTCTCTAGTTCTTGAACATGCTTAAAGTGGCTCTTTTCTCTTAGTGATCTTGGTCTTTTTGTCTTCATGGTCTATGTCTACTTGCTAGTTATCTTTTTGCTGAAATGGTTGCCTTGATTTCTAGACTACACTCTTGGGTTGGAGAGTTTTTCACTTGTCACCCTGCTTGCTCTATCTACTTAGCTATTTGGCTTCTTGCCTAGCTCTTGACTTGAGTCACTAGTGTCATAAGTAACTTGGACACTTTCTTGACAAGTCAATTTACTCTATCTTTACTATATTGGCAAGTGAATAATCTACCTCTCTAGTTTGGACATCAAGTTATCTTATGTCACCTTGTTAGCTTCCTCTAGTCTCCTTCATGCTTGATTATTTGTCTACCACTATGGAATTCAAAGCTTGTGCTATCAAACTCTGACCAAATCTAGATGATCATGATATCCTCCAAATCACTAAAGAGTTTCAAGATCTATATGCAAAATACAAAGAACTAGAAGAGACAAATGATCTTTCTTACCTTCATCTCTCTAAGTGCATGGCAAAAATGAAGTCTAAACTTGAGAAAAGGTTAGAGGAGAAGATTGCATCATTACATGAATCTTCCTTAAAGTCTTTACATGCATGTGAGTCACCTTCTTTGAGGTCATCCTCTTCTTCTAGGTCTACATGCTCTACTTCAAGACATCAAATGTCTTTATCTTCTAGATCTAAAGACCTCTTTAGAGAACAAGCAAGTGATACCTCCTTTGAGCCTATGCTAAAATTTCATGATGGACCTATCTTTGACCAAGATAATGATGAATACATGGATGTGTATCATTCACTTGAGGAACAACAAAAGGACTCTAGACATACTTCTAATAGAAATTTTTCTCCCTTGAAAGATTCTTATGATGACACTTTGCAAAAACTTCTTGGCAATAAGATCATCATATTACCTAAGTCTAGCTCATATAGAAACCCATTCTTCGATATCTATTTTTCTTATCATCAACGTAATGAGCATAGTACTTCAGATTGCATTGAGATAAAACATAAAATCCAAGATCTTATTGATAATGTAATTATTGATACCTCTAATGATTCATGTGATGAGGATACTTTTTTTGAGAAAGATCATATTAATGAACCTATGTCTAGTTATGGTTTCCTTGATACCTCCACTTCTTCCAAAACTCATGCATCTCCCAACACTTCAAAGCTTTCCAACATGCCTCCATCAAATAAAGAACCTAATGCTTTCCACATTGACTACGTGTATCCTCAAGGGCTACCTCTAAAAGAAACTCAAGCTCACCTTCACTTGGCTGCAAACCTTTTCCATGCTACTAATCCTAAACATCCTCAACCTTCATACACTACTATGCCTAATCCAAGCACTACTCCATTCACTATTCATTCTCCCTTGACCTTAGAAGTGGCTCCATGTCAAGAGGACTCTTAAAAATAAAAAGCTATAAATGTCAAGAAAGATCAAGATCAAGCACCCTTTCATCTCTTTCAAGATTTTTCTCCTCCATATCGTATATCTTTTCCACCTCCTAAGTATGATGAAGATACCACTTCCATTATCTCCCTTGAGCTTACTGAAAATTATAAGAAAACTTCTCTTCCTATGCTATCCAAAGCTACTTGTCAAGATCAAAGTTTCCCCTCATGTTCTAATTCTCCACATCCACTTCAAAATTGTGCTTAAGCTTCAAAAGCTTCTATTAAAAAATTTTTTCCTATCAAAGGTACTCATGATTCCATTGATGGCTTTTACCATGTTGCTCACTCTAAAGATGTTGATATCTCTTCCCACTATCCCTTTGCATCTTCTAAATCTATCCTTGGTCCTTATCCATCTAAGCTAAAGAATTCAAACCTTCCATCCATATTGGGGCCTTATGTTCCTCCATCTCCTACATTCACTCCTAGCTCATTCCCTAGCTCTTCTATAATACCTCAAGATCAACAAAGATACTCATCCTTGATGACTTTTCATCCATCTATACATCTAAACCAATCATATCATCCTTATTCATCCACAAATCCCAAGTCCTTTGGAAGTGAGAATAAACATAAGAATCCATTGAAAAAGAAAGATCACTATGTCCCATCTAATCGACATGTGAATGCTAAGAAGGAGAATGCACAAAAGAGACCACAAAGGTCCACTATTAAAAAAGCTAAATCAAAGAAAATATGGGTTCCTAAACCCATTATTGAAGAAATTTGTTTTGAAGTATCCAAAGGAAAATCTAAAGCTATATGTATTTCCAAGTCTCTTTTAGAAGACTTGAATATTGAAAATACTTCAAAGTTGACATTCAAGCTTCCAAAGGCTTCCATTCCATCTTCTTCCAAAAATCTTCCTAAAAATATTCCAAAGCCTTCCACTCCACTTTTTTCCAAATCTCTTCTACCACCTCATACATCTAAATCTCAAGCTATTTCATCCATGATTCTTCCATTGTTCCAATACCCTTCAAGGTGTGTGTCAATGTTGATCTTGTCCAATACTTTAGCTACCCTCATGAAATCCTCTAAAGCTTACTCTTACTTTCTATACATGAACTCTTATCCTTAATATATTCTTCCTACTACAATTTCTCTTTCATCACCCTATCAACATCTTTGAGAATACCTTTCTATGGTCTTGTCTTATCATGACTTATCTTTCTTATAGGAGCACTATCTACATTCAAAAAGCTTGAGCTCTTTCTAAAAATTCAAAAATGAAAAAAATAAAAAATAAAAAAATGTGCCTTGGTAAAAACTACTTCTTGTGGCACCTTGGTAGCAAAAGTAAAGAGAAATAAATGCATCCTATGGTGAAAACTACATCTTGTGGTACCTTGGATAAGTACCATGATGAAAACCTAGTAAATAGGCATCATGCGTAATTCTTCCATCATCCATCTATCCCCTCTTCTCTCTTTGATCTTTACAATGTTAAGCTATCTTTTCATATTGGCTATCTTATCCATGAGATTCTCTATTGCACTTTCTCATTCCCTCATAGCCTCCATCTTGAGTTTTATTTTTATTGCTCTATCCCATCACTATCCTATCTAGTTGACCCCTTGGTCTTGATCATAATAAATGAAACATGGTTCTCATAGGTCTCTTGACATGGCTACTCTTTTGGACTACACACTTCAGGCTATCTCACTTTTTGGCTTCATTTCTTATCCTATATGCTATCTTTCTCATTACTCCCATTGCTTATCTAAAATATGCTTCATATGACTATTTCACCTCTTTCCCTAGCTTGGGTACTCTTGAGGAGTCAATTCTTGAGGATTACTTTCACTTGCTTCACATTCCTTTCTTATGCATCTTTTCTTATCCATTGGCTTGTTTCTCCATCGTGTCCTATACCTTGCTAGACATTGGGAGAAAATGATGTGATCTTGCTTGAGAACTAGTGATCTCTAAATTATTCTAAAAAATCCAAAAAATCATATATGATGCTGAAAAAATCCTAAAAATCAAAAAATGTCCTGAAAAAATGATCATCTTATTGAAAACCTAGCAATAGGTGCTTTGATGTATCACCAAAAAAATCAAATATAAAAAAATACAAAAAAATTTAAAAAAGTCCTGAAAAAAATATGTCAAGTGGTGAAAACCTGGAAACAGGCGCCACTTGAAACCCTTGCAGCTATGTCTATCAGTCTCAATCATCCACTTCGCTACACATTTCCTAGCTTGGAATTGTTTCTTGACCTTGTCTTGGGGGCATAGCTACTTAGCCTATTGAGGTATTCTTGTGCATTAGGGTTTCTTTGACAACTCACAAAATAGTGTTTCTCAACACTTCCCCCACTTTGACATCAAGTGTTTTTTAACACTTTTTAGATAGTTTACCTACAGTCTTCAATGTCGCAATATTTATCACTATTAGAATCAAGTCTTGAAGAAATGGCCAAGTGACTTACACACACGCACTTTAACACTTAAACAACTGAGCTATGCTGATCTTTATCTACTTTGTGTGCTGTCTATGATGATTTCTTTACTATATGTTCCATCCCTAATAGTCTTTCAAGGATGTCATTAACTAGAAGACTTGGGGCATGGGGCATGTTTTCTTGATTTTTGCTTGTGGGTATACTTTGTTTTTCTATAGTGTTGTAAGCATTTATGCTTGACCTATTCAACATTTTGACTTACAAATGTATCATCCTTGACTATTTCACAAGACCGCACTTGGGGTTTATCCTAGTGCTTATGCCTTGATATAGGTGTAATCTTGCTAAATTAAACTTAGGGAATCTAATCATGTAGTTATCTTGACTTACATGTCTTTGATGCTTAGATTGGATTTTCACATACCTATCTGATATCGATCATATTCATATCCTCATAGTTATACTAGTTATGGTTGTATGATCTCATGATGTCCCTAATAAATGCTCAATGATGAAATTAAGAGTCTAAATAATATGTGCTTCTTGTTGGTAAACCACTTTGCATATTAGCTTGCATTTTAGGTTAATTTTCTAGCTTAGTCTTTCATTTTTGCATATGGGGAGAGCTCTCTCTTCATCTTTTCATAGACATATCAGCTAACTCCTTTCATATATTTCTTTACTTTCTTCTTGTTCATGTCTTTTCACCTTCTTAATCTTTCACTTCAACTCTTTTCTATCTTATCATCACATTATATAAATTTTTTACCTCTTAAATAATTTTAATGTCCTGGATTCATTTTCGGGATCGAAATCCAAATTGGAGTTCATCTTGATGGTTAAAATTGTCTTTTGAAATTCCACCTTCTTCTAAGCAATTAGCTAACCCTTTGAGGTCTAGTCTTTGAATCATCATTGGGGCATCTTCATTTCTTCATGTCTTCATCATTTCTATGCTTCATATCTACTTCCATTCACCTTTTCACATGTATATCCTCTTTCTACTCGATTTGACCTAATTTTTATGATTTATCTTTCGCGATCAACTTTAGTCAAACTGGGGCATTCTATCAGTTTCTTATAGTCACTCTTTGGTTCTAATCATTCATCTATCATCCCAAACATTGCTATATCTCAATTTATTCATATCTAGCTCATTTTTTCATTCCCCTTATTTCATTTCAATTTTGATCCTAAGGGGGCAAAAATAGTCTATCAATACTTGCTACAGCTATCTACTTCTTAGGAGCATTTGTTTGATCTTTTCACTTGCTCTTGATCTATTTGCTTTGCTAGGTGTTAGTATTCTTCTTGAATTCTAACATCATCTCTATCTTGGTTTTTAGCACTACTACTATTAGACCATACATTTAGGATTTGCTATCTCTTTCTACATTTCATTTTTTGGAATCAGATATCTATTTCTATTGTTGCCTACTTGGCTTCTATTTTCTTTGACATAATGTGTTCCCAAATTGATCATGCATTAGTCAAAGAGGGGCAAATTTAATCACCTAAAAATGGTCATCTAGACTATTAGCCCCCTTTTCAAAATTTTGGCTAAATTAATTTAATCATTTACCTAGACCAAATTGCTACTAATCAATTTATTTGATTATAACCTATAGTTTGACTATGCTATCCTAAGTTCATTATTTGATTAAAAGAACATGTCCCCTTTTAATTAAATAAAAGATCCCATTCTTCTAACCCACTTAAATTGTACACATAAAGTGCTTTTTCTATTTTGCAATTAAAAGAAAAGGCTTGTGAGACTTTTGTCTTATATGACAAGTCAACTTATATTCTATTGGTTGACTTGTGTGTGCACATGGATCACTCCTCTTTTCAAATTCCACCATTGATCATCCACCATCTTCATCTTGATCTTTACAATCTGTATGATTTTAAAAGGGAGAGAGCTTCCCCCTCAAAGGATCCACCCTTATTTGAATATTTTTATGCTGCAAGTTTTCTAACAAGTTTCTTTGGAGCTTTGTGGAGAACTTCTCTTTCTTTTCTACATTCTCTCATCCATGGCATTCTAGCTTAGCTTAGCTTAGCTTTCATTTTTACATTTAGCTTAAATCATATAGTCTAATATTTAGATTGTAACACTCTCATACATGTTTAGCATAGCTACATTTTGCATTATCATCTTAGCTTAGTTTCCATACTTGCATTGCTTTCTTGAGGAACTCCTTCAGACATTTGCATTCTTGCATCTTGTCTTTGGAACCTCCCATTGCATGGTTTACTAGCAAGAAAAGTATTCCTAAGCCTCAGCTGAGAGCTCTTGAACTTGAAATACACTCTCTTGCACTCCATGCATAGGGAGCTCTAAGCCGGCATCCAAGCATTCCAAACTCATGGAATCATTTGGATAGAAGGGTTTAGAGTGGGACACTTTCGAGTGTACAATTACCAACTCTCTTATTACTCCAAGTAAACTAAATTCCATGGAGATCCATATCCATTAAACCCTTTTTGTTTATAAAATCCATTAAGTCCAGTCTCCCTTCCAGCTGTGTAGCATTACCTCCCATTTTTTCATAATAATAGAGAGGAACATTGAAGTTTCCCATTATAATCCATTGTCTAGAATAATCCTTACTTTTAATATTGGAAATAGAATCCCAAACCTTTTTCCTTAGGTGCTTAATGTTGGGAGCATATATATTCACAATATACCAACCCTCCTTTTGGTCAACACTAGTAATTTTGGCTATCATAAGATATTTACTAGCAATCATAATTGTTCCAAAGCAATAATTCTTCTTCCATAACATCAAATTTCCCCCTAATGCACCTTCTAAACTACTGGCATTTATAGAATAATTTTTAAAAGCTTTTATCTGTTTTGCTTTCTCTTTAGTCATCTTAGTTTCTTGTAGTAGGAGAAAATCAGGCTTCTAGAAGTTTTCTAACAAAATTCCTAACAATGTCAAGTTTATGAAAGCTATTCAGCCCCCTAATATTGCAAGTAATGATTTTCATTTCTATCTTTTAGGGGTAAAATACATAATAGTTGCTGGTCTACCATCAGCAATATTCTACATACTTTTTAACTCTCTAGTTTTCTTAGAAGTTTTTCTTCCGGGTTTTTCTGGGGAACCAACATCTAGTTTCACCTTGGAATGTTGATCTGCTCTTTTTCCAAATTTTTTTGGGGTAGAAGCAAGAGGTTTCAATTTGGTTTGTTGTTCTATTTTTCTACTTCTAGTTTCTACCCCCTTAGTGTTGCTATTTTTTCAGCCATTTTTCTTTGATTTGGTTTATGCTTTGAGTTTTCTCCATTTTCTTTCACAACTTCTAGGAGAGGAGGCTCATTCATAGGAGAATCATTAGCATCCTAAGAAATTAAAGGGTTAAACACCTGAATCTCCCTAGACTAAATATAATGAAAATCTTCCTCCTCTAACTAATTTCCAAATTCAACCAAGATTTATCCTTCCTCAAGCATGATCTTATCACCTAAATCTCCCGATTGATCTTCCATCCTTTGATAAATAACAATTTGTTTTGATAAATCTACCAGATCATCTATTCTATGTTCAGGCATTATGGTTTCTAATTGCAAACCATTCCCTTCTTTTTTAGAGTTTACTTTCATAGTATCAGACATAGAAATAATCCCTTCCTCATGAAGATTCTCAATAACTGTATCTGCCTTTGCATGTGGAGCTTTTGAATCTGCATTCTTCTTTTGCTCTATGAGATGAGCTTCTTTGGGTTTCCACACTTTTTTTTGCTAAACCTTAGCCTTTTTCACTTCCTTTTCTCTGCTAGGGTGATTTTTACTTTTGGAGGGACAATTTTTAACCAGATAACCCTATTTTTTACATGCATAGCAAGAGTTTGGAAGATCTTCAAAAATAATGTCTTGAATTTTTTATACCAAGCTTTGAAATTAATTCCACCTTTTATGGAAGATGGTTCAGATATACCACTTTAACATAAAGTCTAGCACTTTGGAGTTTGGTTCTAGCAGCCATAGCATCACTACTACATCTGAGGCCATTTTTCGACCATTATTGGTTGAAATTTTAACCCATTTTTTTACCAAAATTTGACCAACTTCGACCAACTCAATGGTCCTTGTACACATGCATGCAAAATCAACAATATCAGATTTCCACAATCCATTTGTAATGCAAGTTCATTTTGGATTTGATTGTGTGTTTTTTAGCTTCATCATTTCAGATCACTCTTCATAATCCATCATCAGCCGAATGAGAGAGCGCAGGTAGCATGCAAAATCTCATATCATACAGAAGGCATGTGAACTATTTTATAGAGTGCCTGAAAAATATCGATAGTAACTAATATGCTTCTTCATTAATATGCCTGATACAATAAGCAAACTTGGTAACTATGCACAACAAGTTATATGGTAAAAGGGAATCATTTAGGAGATACAAAATTTGAACAA
This sequence comes from Cupressus sempervirens, assembly GCA_028749045.1. Taxonomy (NCBI): domain Eukaryota; kingdom Viridiplantae; phylum Streptophyta; class Pinopsida; order Cupressales; family Cupressaceae; genus Cupressus; species Cupressus sempervirens. Next base: position 480,640,997 of record CM053793.1, on the reverse strand, counting down.
CCATATGTTAAGATTCTACAATTTTTATCACTTGCCTAAGTCTGATAGTTGAGAATACGTTCATCATCCTCCCTATAGTATGTTCCAATGGCCTGCACATCCACAAAAGTTCCAACGTCTCGAATTTGTAGAATATGAATTGTTTGATAGCGAATGGACATGATTGACAATAAATCATCATATAAAAAGACTCCCATGTGAAGAATGAATACCAAAGGAAATGAATATGGGTGATAGGGAAGAGAATTCAATAATAGAGGCTCTTAACTTTAGTTACAGTCATGGTATGGGTGATGCACAACTGCATCTTGGATTAACGCTCCATCCCACTGATGAAGAGCTCATAACACACTATCTCATTAGAAAGGTTTCATAGGAAGGGCCATTGTTGAAGTGGACCTCAACAAGTGTGAGCCTCAAGGAGGGTTCAATTCCTTCCTTTATTATTCACTATGTGTTCTAAACATAACAAAAATTAGTGTAGATTAAATCACTTAAGTTTCGTAGCAATGGGAATCACACGTCCTTGCTTGACAATTGTGTTGTTCCAGCTACTACAATCTCAGATGGCCCAGGCACATGAGGGACTGAAGGAGCCTGCAAAGTGACGTGCTCCATCTTTTCCACAACTTCACCAACTCCAGCTTCAATAACAGGTTCAACCCCACTGCTAGATTCAACTGGCAAAAGGAACTGTGGAGCAAAGGACTGTACGGGTGCTGTTGTAGCCTATTCCTATTGATAAGGCTATTGAGCGGCTTGGGGCAGACTGGGAAATGGCCCAGAAGGCCCTATGGGAGGAGGGAGGCCATTGCCATAAGGGTCGGGACCACCTAAACTAAACTAGGATTAACAAATTGACCCCTTATGAGCCTCCTAGGTACATTTTGACCTTATAGTGCCTTAACCTCTATTACATTGCCTTTATAATTTAGACTTGTTACATCAAACTTGTTCGACACATAGTGAATGCTTACCATCATGACAAGTGCTTGCACACATGTGATCGCATTGGAGAAGAGCCCTGCAAGACCATGTGCAAAATAGAGGATTGAAAGAAGATGCATCTTTATTGCACAGAACAAAAGGAGGGTCACAAGGATGTCTTGGATAACGAAGATATATTTCAACTTAGTTGACAAAATTATAGAAAATTGGTTTGAATTGGGTTTCTTATATGTGATGATGGTTACGAAACATTCCCTAGCCATAACCAATCAAATTTTCTCAATCTTGACAAATAATTGTTACAGCACAACCTCGGGAAGATGTTTTGGAAGTCCCCCATGTTTCCACTTGGTTTTGTAAAACACTAGCCATCTTGTAATGATGTTTATATTGTTAAAAATAGTCTGTAAGTCATAAAATCCATTAGAATCTATAATATCATGCTATGAACAAAATTTAGAGTTTTTAATGCAAGCCTAAACAATGTTTAAGTATGCAGGGCACTAGGACAACTATTGTGTTCAACAAGAATGGTTAAGGCATAATGGTTTTAATAAACAAGCAGTTAATATTGGGGAGTACTCACAATGTTTGGAATCATTAGAGTTATCCAAAGGGATTAACATAATAATTGAGCACTTTTTTGGATAAGTGCAAATAATGAATAACTAGCTAAGAAGTTTGGAGAAATTAGTAGATGATGCAGCTGCTCGCACTACCTTCTCAAGGCTAAGGATCTCTATAGCATACTAGTATTATCCGTATTTCAATTCTATGATTTTCTTCTGGATTTTATACTGTAAAAAGATGTAAAACTTGTTATTTTTTATCTAATACCTTGATCATTAAGAGCAATGGGTTCTCTTTGTCCCATATGCATTTCAAGATCTAAGCATGGTATTATAATGTACTCATTTTTTTATTTAAAAAAATCTTCTTCTAAACCAAAATAACTCTGCTAGTATCTTAGTGTTATATGATTTCCACAATCCATTGAAATTAAATTGAGAAACTTCTGGTTTAGATCATGTATGTGTTTTTAGCATCAATGTTTTTGATATAGAAAAATCTAATTATGCCAAAAAATTTAGCATAAGAGCTTATTTGTATGGAAGACAAAATATTGGAAGATGGATGAAACTATCTTGACATATCACAGCTTAGTCATATCTAATTAGTGAAATGAAAACAAAAATTTTACTTATCCAAGATGAGATAGGTTTGGAGTTCAAGAAAATTCTATATAGAAAGTGTTTTCTGTACATAAAATATTGAGGCTAAAAAAATAGACCATAAACTTCTGGTAGATGCCTAATAAAGCACAACAGATACTCTATATCCCTATCTAGATTGATATTTAAGTACTAAAATACAGGGAATCATTTGTATATTTGAGCAAAGAAGATTTTCATAAGGTAAACTAAACACATTAAGATCCATCAGAATAGATCTACACAATGTCACTATGAACAACTGACAACCAATGAGACATAATCTAAACCAAAAAAGGTGACTGTACAAAAGATAAGTACTTCATATCAGATTTTTTCTGGATATCACAACCACCTTTTATCTGGATTGTGAAACCCAAGTCTATCAAATACATTTCCTAGTTAAAACACATCATTTTTTACAAATAAACATATATCATTAATTAAACTTTTCAAGAGATAATAAGTACCTTAACCTCCATACTTTCCCCGAGATCGCTGATTTTGTCAATTGAACATCCAAGATATTCTCTACAAGATAGAATACCAGATATTAAAACTCAAAACATCTGCTGACAAATGTAGGCTGACTCATATTTACTAATAATAATTATAATGTATGAAAAATGATAGTCACCATAGTTCAGCTTCCACTATAATGTTCTTTGCATGGGCCATGGTTGTTATGTATTTAGTATATGAAATATTGTCACTAAAAGATAGATGCGAACCATCCACCATTACAGAGTCAACACCCTAATAAACAATCACATGCACAACAGCATGCCTATGAATTTTTTTGCACATACAGAGATAATCATTCAATGTATTGTGAGGATTTATTTCTGATACCTCAAAAAGCCTTCATAAGTTATGATGGACATAATTACATTGTAAGAAAAAAGTGCAGCAACTATAATGATCTCACCATGGAATAGGTGACAGCACAAGCATGATACTATATGATTCGTTTCTTTCTATAAGGTCACTGAATCATTTATTCAGATACTGAGAGATGTTTTAAATCTAAAAAAAATTGTGATACCATTACATATAACATATCATCTCCAAAGTCTCAATCAAGTCATGCTTTTTAGTTCCATGATCAATATGCGCTGTGAAAGGGATCTGTCAAAGTAACTTTTATGTTAAGCATTGTTCAGAAATAAGCCAAATTTAACTATCAAAGAATAAAATTGGGATAATTCATTATGTAATTCTACTGAAAAGACTTTACTTCACATTTAAATAGGGTAGAGAATGATCAATTTCAGTTTATGGATGCCATCCTACACAAGATCATTCATTTTGCTTGAACTTCAAGCTTCAACAATAATAAGAGATCAAACATTAGAGATACAATCCTAGAATTAATAAATTGCTTCCTAATGGAATTTAACATAATTGTGCTTCACATAGGCCTCAAAGTCTTTGATAGCTTCCAAGGAAAGCTACTAGATCTCTTTTAAAAATTCCAAAATCAGTGCAAAGCACCAAAAAATATAACGAGTGTAACCTACAACAAATATAGCTCCTGGACAAACAAGTATATAGTAAGCAGTTTACCTTAAACATAAGCATTACTAGAATCACAAATTAAAAGTAATGCTTAGTGGATGTTGTAAATTTCCTTAAAATTTTTCTTGCTGTAAACTTTTACATGCATTTTTTTTCAAATATTCAATATAAGAGCATTTTATCTTCCCAGTATATTGATCTTTGTCCTTGAATATTAGCCACTCTCAGAATCGAAGATGTCAAATATTAAGTTTTTACCTCTAAGTATCTAGGATTGTACCATGGTCCTTGAGTACTGTGGAAATCTGTGTACACACATCTCATCAAGTCTCTGTCTCCTATATCCAGTAAAACTACACTTAAAGTGATTCAAAAATCATGATCTCAAACTTCTCATTTTTGGAAAGAAAAAATGAATTCTAGAATTGTGTAATCATGTACAAGGAAACTCACTTTGATTGACCAAAGATTTGAAGCTTTAAAAATAATTGAACAAACACTTCCATATGTATGAGGGAAAATGTGAAGCAATAATGTAAACATAATCAAATAGATGAATCAAAAGGTGTGAACTATTTTACAAATAACAAAGGATATAGTGCTTCATAAGGAAATAAAACACCTCATGTTCACTTGCTTGTATTCATCGAATGAGCTACAATATATCATTAGAATAGCATGCAAATATTATGCACTAGCTAAGTTCTTTTAATTAGGGGAATGGCATTGAGAAATACTAGTGGCCAACACAATTAATGCCTTACACTAAACAATTCTATATATGTGGTAAACAACACTAAATTAGTAGCCAATGATATCATGATAAGAAAATAGCTTCCCACAATGGGAAGACTGATTCTCTTGCATTAAAGGGTGACTCGTATTCTTCAAGCTACAGGTAGTTCTTACATCCAATTACACCAATCATCTCATACAGTCCTATATAATTGCAAGACATGACTCTAAAACATGAGATTTCTTAGTAATTATATAGAATACATATATAGTACATGCTTCAATCTCCAAAATTAGTTTAGTGTCCTTGCTTAATCCTTTGTTTCTACAATTTGAAAAAGTACAAGCATCCATACTACTGAAAGTAGCTGAGAGAACTTTTCAACAAGGTAATTAAAGAAATGGACAATGCTGCTCTTGCACCCCATACAAACTTTAAAGGTAGAAATAAGCTATTTTCTATTACTAAGAAGTAATTGGTAAAAAAATTTAATGCATCAACAGATGATCAAAACAATATCATTATAAAGAATCCAATAAGTGGGACGGAGGTATTACATCTCTTTCCAATTTAATTATGCAAACCTTTGAGTGCCGTAAAGACCCATTAATAATATGCCAAGATTTTATGTCAAAGTAGGGTATGGGATGGAATAGGGTGACCCTATTTTGATAGGCTTATTTAACACAGTATTAAAAATACAAAGAAAATGTGTAAACACAAGATTATATAGAGGAGAAAGAACTATTTCAACTTATAAAGCACAAAACAATAATAGGTTAGACACAATACGTGGCTTAGATAATAGAAGAAAGAGTTATTTAAACTTATAGAGGAAAAAATGATAATAGTTCATACACAATGCCTAAATTATAAAAAGAACTTGTCTAGAGTCATGAGATATACTTGATTGGTCACTACAAGTTTTCACTATCAAACACTTTAACCATGAACCAAGAATATTGAATATCATTGTGCATTGGAACTGTAAATCAAAACAAAGAAAATTTTTAAATAGAAGAGAGACAGGGGATGGAAAACTACAATTTTACCAAATTATGGTTCACTAACATTTACAGCCATTGTCTTTCACCATTACTATGTCTCTATTGTATAGAGTTGTGAGAAAAACTAGTTGAGTCATTGTCTTTACCTTTGAACTTCCCTACCCATGGACTTATTTGGAGTAATGTGCATGTTTTTTAGGCTAGAAATCCTACTTCCAATGCAATTCAACATTTTGGACATGGGCATTAGAGCTGAGATACTATGTTCCTAGCTTGACTTTTGATTGTATGAAATGATTCCTGAGACAATTTGGCTCAGAATCAAAGAGAAAATTGAGACTTGAATTAGAATTGATAGTCTTGTTTCTGGCATGGGCATCCTTGAACCTGAGGAGAAGCATCTTGGCAATCTCTTTGCCCCTCAAAAGGCAGGCTGCTTCATCCTCTGTAGAGTCAAAGGTGCCCAACCAAAGACTAATCTTTTGAATGTTGTCTTCTATCTCTGCAACCCATCTCCCTAATGGCCTTTGTCTAATACCCATTAGTTCTGATAGAAGAACCATTTCTTGTAAGCAATATGCATTGAATATAGATGGTTTAATCTTCAAAACATTTGTGGAGTTCAAGGATTGCTTCTTCTATAAATTTAATGTTTCCTTTTTTAGCTTCTTCTTAATCAAAATACCAGCAATTTGTTGAAGTCAGTTTCTTACTGACATATTAGATGATACACATTTTATTATCCTTGTCTTTTTGGCTCCACTACCAAGAAATCTCTCTTCTAATTGTGGTAAAACTTAGTACATCCTGAGCAGGATTGACAAAGCAAGGTTTCATAGCTTTATAGCCAATAGATGCATTGCTCCCCTCTAGATATGTTTACAACCCTAACAACCTTGCCTGAGACATCTTTGGTCAGAGGAGAGTATCAGTTACATCTACAAAAAGCTCCCTGCATATATCATGCAAAAGATGCTACCTCCCACACAATAGTCCTTGCTGATGTTTGGTACTCACTTGGTAATTGCTTCCTTTAGATTAATCAAAATTTGCTCTATTTACTCATAAAACCTCATAGGTTGGCAGGATAACCTGTCTCACTTGGATATTAAGAGAAATTCTCTTCTTTGCTATCATTCGTTATGGTAGTTAATGGAGTTAACCCTAACTATTTATGAAACAAGCTCACAGTCAAATGCAAAAACATTTCATAAATTCAAACATAAAATGGTGGTACTAGATCCTTTGGTTCGAGAAGAATCAAGAAAATTAAGAAAGCTTCACACTACAGACAAAACAACACATTTCAATCACTTCAAGTGTATAGCCTTCATGAATCAAATAATTTATTGGCCATGAAGACAGAAAATATATTTGAAAACTTTGATCATTATTTATCAATGTAAAGCAATTCGACTATAATTATTGTTTCATGAAATAATGTCTTTAACATCATGTGAACATTGGCATTTCAAAGCACACTGCATGGTTCACCATCATACTACAAAGATCTGCAACATCAACATAATCTTCAAATTTGTCCACAAGTATCCATACTGTAAGTAATTGGCTTTGAAAGTTTACATTGATCGTAGTTTGTTTTGCAAATCCTAGTTATCACATAATTCAATAAACAAAAGAGCAGCTGAATATGGATGTGGTGTTGACACGCATTGGATATTATATCCACATATCCCCAAAAAACACTCATTTTCAAATTGTACTAGATACTGTAATTTGACTTCACAACACAAGACATTTTCTGAACTTAATTAAGAAAGCTTCAATCATGCAATTTTTTTATTTTTTTCGCTATAAACAAGAAGCTACACCAGATGAGGAAGACCAATACAATGTCTTCCTTTTTCAAGAAATATTTCTATTTAATATTTATGTTGTGTTGTTAAATATTAGAGATTTTTATAACTAAAATTTATTCTTTGCATATAAATAAAACATGTTAATATGTTATTACTTGTTTATTCTTTACTATAAAAGTTATATTATTTTTTACAATTTTTACTTATTTATCATAAAATTTAATTTTAACCTACAGAGGCCATGTAGCCCCACCTCTGTGCAACCTTTCTATAATGTATTTAGCCATGTCCATGTTGCCAGATTCAAACATCAAAATTTGTTGTATTCATATCCATATCCATTTCTGTGTCCACTTTGTTAAATACTAAATTATCATGAATGAATAAAATTCTTGGATTGTGCAATTTCTCTTTCCTCTATTCCATGACAAATGTACTTTTTGAATAGTCAAGCCTTTTTTGAAAAAGAAAAAGAAAAAGAGGAATAACAAGTTAAATTTAAAACAAAAGCTTAAAAAGCTAAACACAACCCTGGTTGGGAAGGAGAGGATCTACATATAAAACTTAACCTATTGTCAAGATAACAATGCTCGTCAATGAAAAGAAAAAGAGAACTCATGTCCAGTAAAGAAACACACCCATAGTACAAAGGGATAGTGATGGTGATCTAGCTCATACACTTCCAAACTTCCTCCCTTATTAAATTTCACTATTTGATTAACCAGGCTACCATTGAATGAGAATAGACACAAGTCTCCTTGGCAAGCTTTGGTAGAAGAGATACCCTTACTTAACCCTGTGTAGCTGAAATTACTAATTTGTCCCGAATGCACTAGCTATGAAATTTTCCCTATTTAACTATCAAAGTAAATAGAATATCATTATATCCCATAAGACAATGTTGATCTCTCAATTAGAGAAAACTTCATCCCCTCTGCTGGAGAAAATGTGGCTTTATCCCATTTACAAAAAAGTTTTACTAAAATAGCCATCATAGAGCATAGGTAGTTATTAATTTCACAGTGTTTAACAATGTTAGTAGACCATTTAATATTTGTAGCTAGTAGTTGAACATCAGTTATCTCTACCTCTCTTACCTCTACCATTCATACAGGGTATTCTTGCATTTCAATTCATCTCAATATAGTTAATCGGCTCAATTGGTCAAATATTAGGAGATTGTAGGCTCTAGGTGTTTATAAAGTTACACCTACGCCCTCTTGCCCAATAATGCCACACTGAGTAGGAGCAAATACCAGCACAAAATATTTAAATATAACAAGCATGTGTTCATACAAATCTCCAAGTAACTCCTCTCTTTTCATTTTTTATATTTCACATACAGTGTATGTGCATGAAACAATGACAATTCTAACTACTTCAAGAAAAAAAATCTAATCCCAAGTAAATTATCAACAAGAAAATCTACACAAGATTCAATTATGCTAAATGAAAAAATTACAAGACTTAAAGGGCTACCTCAAAACTTTACTACACATAATGGGCTACCTAGTTCTTAGACCAGAAAAATAAATTAACAATCATAAATATGTTCTGCAATCAACAATAGTTTGCACTGTTACCCCAATGTACTTTATTATTGTAATCTTAAAACTACAATAATAGTTAAATTTGAATTTTGGATGCATCAATCATACAAATTTACTTTCCTTTTGAAAAGCCCCAGGCTGAGAAGTTGCATTTTGAGTGCCTTCATATTTTTTCCATAGTACCACAGGGACGCATCCCCCCCTTTTTACCCCACGTCCTAGAGACTTGGATGCACCAAGGACTTGGGGACCGCATCTCCTTGTTCCTAGTGGCACCATCATATTCTGCCACCTTCACCAAAGATGGGGGACATCCCAATGTTGACTATTTTCTGATTTGACTATTTGTGTTCAATGTTCATTGTTCCAATTCAATCCAATGTTCAAGTATTTACTCTTTTACATCTTTATATCTTATATTGCAATACATTTTTTCATAACTAGCAGTTTGAAGTACTGTATGTATATATATATACACCCCCGCATGTCCCCCATCACCATCCCCAAATTAAGTCCCTTCGGTCCCCCTGTCCCAAAGATATACTTGATTGGTCACTACAAGTTTTCACTATCAAACACTTTAACCATGAACCAAGAATATTGAATATCATTGCACATTGGAGCTGTAAATCAAAACAAAGAACATTTTTAAATAGAAGAGAGACAGGGTATGGAAAATATTAAGCCTCTCTTATGTGTTTTTCTCTCATAGTTCTTGTTGTACGAGGTGAGCATGGTTTGGTGGGCCATTGTCTACAAGGTCTCTCATATGAGGGCATAAATAAATATAGTGGTTTCCTGTAGAGGGAGTCTGAGAATTTCTAGGCTATGAGGAAGATGATTGGATGATATGTTGCCAGTAGGAATGCTTTTTATTTTGCCTACTTATGTTTCTCACTAGAATTTATTCCAAAAAAGGGGCAAATCATTATTAATAGCTGGATATAATTAAGCATACAGAGTGCTCAGGGCACATGATCCTCATTAATATCTAGCACTTGCACTGCTTTAATAATACTGCTTAAGAGTAACTAGAGTATTTTTTGTAGGTTGTTTGCTGCTTCGAGCTTATTGGTTTGCTCTGAAAGGCCTAAGGGAGTGTGGATTTGACAGAGGGATTAATGGGACACCATTCTTGCTGCAGAAAATAGAAGGTGAGAAGGAGATTGTGGTCTCTTGAAGAAGATGAAAAATTGGTTAAATATGTTACCACCCTTAGTCATGGCTGTTGGAGCTTAGTTCCGAAGTAAGAATGTTTTATGTTTTCCACAACATAAATTTTTGTATCTTTTCTCATAACTTTTGAAAATATATGGTGCCCACCTTGAGTAATGGCCACCATGTAGTAACATTTTTGCTAACAAGGATGGTGTCATTGAATAGATAGTGTTGGGTAAATTGGAGAAGTTTGAGGAGTATGGAATGCCTTGCTAAAATAAAGACTTTTTAATGTGTTTTAAGTCTGATTATGCTAGAACATGACAATTGCTTCTTATGTATTTTTCATACACACACACACCAAATACATCGCAAGTTATCATGTCAAAGGAAACATGCTATAGGAATAAGAGCATGTTAAGATGATTGTATCATGTCCAGTTTTATTTTTGAATTCCTTAAAGATCCTTAGGTAATTGTAGGTCAGTTTATAGGTTTTTAGAAAAAACTTCGTTCTTGATGATAGAGTAATTCATTTTGCAAACATTAAAAGCATGAGTTGCTACATGGTAGATCAATTGAATGATTGGTCTTTTGTGGCCACTTCGCTATTGATCTGGATGTTTCTTTTTTTCAATGTAGTAGATGTTCATGATAGAACAATCTAGTTTTCAAATAGCTACTAAGTGTTTGATCAACTTAACAATGCATGTTTGGAAGCTCATTCATCAACTTAATAGTGCATGTTTGATATGAATGTTTGGGGGACATAACTTAAGAAAATAATAATAATAATTTTATATATATATATATATAGATATATATATATATATATATATATATATATATATATATATCTATATATATATATATATATATATATATATATATATATACATATATGCAAGTCTACAATGTTGTGGAAAGAGTTGCAGGCTAAGATGGATCAACTATCTAAGACTAGATCTCAAGCGTGGCTGCTCCTCTCTCCAGGAAGAAAGGCTCATTATTGAGCTTCATAGAATCCTCAAAAATAGGTAAACATAATTTTAAGGCATGTAGAAGCCCAAAAACAATTCCATAAAGTAAAAAGCATTCTAGCCTAGCATGTATAGAAGATATAAAATATTAATTGTGAGCTATATTATTTCTTGAATTTCTAGAGGCCTATATGATTTACTCTGTGTTCTTTAGATTCCTATATCTGCACTTGTTTTTCTCATCAAACTCATTCTTTGAATATCATGAATAACCTTCTTTTCTTTGCACTTAGTTAGAGCAACATCTTATTGTTGGATTAACTATCAAAATTTTCTTTTGAAATTTGTGAGATGGCTTAATCATCTCTTATGTTCAATAAGTCTAATAGTTGTATCAAGCAATGACAGGTCGATCTTTTGATACAAAAACAACTACACTTGTAACACTCATTAAATAGTTTTTATATTACATGTAGCATATTTAAGGAAGAAGTAAAAGAGAATAGTGTGGTATAATTGGGTTTTATATCTACATCAGACTACTTATTGGGATTTAATTCATGTAGAAGTTTTATTATGCCTGGATTCTTTCTATGATGGTTAAATTTTTGTGTGAGATGCCTACTTACAATGGGCTAAAGCACCCTTTCAAATCATTTGTTTTAATAATCAGCACTTTGGGAGCCATACTCTTACTATATCAAATCATGTGGTTCTATCTATTTGAGGGATAATAGCCTTATCCGGTAACCTCAAACATTGATCTCTATGTAGATGGGCGCAGATAGCAAAGCATTTTCCTGGGTGAACAAACAATGAACACACATGATTTTGGGGCAATTTATCGACGATTTAGAAATGGATATCTGCAAAACAAATACTCACTCTAAATACTCGCTCTATACCTCAATAGCATGAAATATTCAAATTCATTCAAAATAATCCACAACATCAGGGTTCCTAAGCTCATGGAATGCCTTAACAGAGAAATTACGGGTAATCAAATAAAGCTGGAAAAAAATAGGGAATAGAAAACTTACATTTTGCACTCGACGCTAGTGCCATGGTTGCAGAAAGGATAGTTGAAGACTATACCTAGCTTCTCCTACTTTTTCTTTGGCGGAGCCTTCTTTGATGACTTTCTCTTCCCCATTTTTACAGAAAATCAAAGCTTTCAAGCTTCCAAAATGCAGCCAAAGGGAATTCCTGCTTTAAAAATAATTACATAACAATGAAATAGGGCACGACCTTTTTCATTTTCAAAACAATATGAAGCCCATGTTGTTTGAAATTTTGACCAACACGGGTATGGATTTAAAAAGAAACACATTTTTCCTTGTCTATTCCGACCAATTTGACCCCATTTTAATAGATGGTAAAAAATTTTGGTCTAAAAATGGGGTCAAATGTACTAGTGTTAGGTTCTGCTAGTTCAGTTTCAAGGGTTGTAGCACAAACTAGTTTACAACAATCTCCTCCAAAGCTAGTGTCCTTCTGTGGTATGTTAGATGTAAATGAAAATTTACTTCCCAAAACATGAAGAAGAGTTGTGTGCATAGTCAAAGGCTCAAGAACAACATCAAAAGAATGCTTATTTTTGTCAGAAATGTTAACCAATGCCATGAAGTTCTTGCATGCAAGAAACAACAAAAGCAGCTGCCAAGCAGGCTTTCCTCACCTGAATTCCCCACTTTTTTGTTGTAATCTCATAAGCACTTCATCACCAAGTAAGTCACTATCAATTTTTTCATTGAAAACATTTCCTATAGGTTCATTTTGTTCATGATTATGATCTATTTTATATTTCTTCTTACCAAAAATCCCAGAAAGCAAAACACAACTAGAAATGATATTTCTCAAATTTAGGAATTTCTCTTTTAGAAAAGGCAAAACAAAATTAATTTTTATGTGACCACCACTACAATTTTTTCCCAAATGCTTCTGAATCAAGAGAGAAAAATCAATTCCTCCCATGTAAAAGTTTTCATCTTTAGGTAAATTCAAAGTTTTGACCTGAGTGAGATCAATCCATTGCACTTCACAAGTTCTACACACCAAAGCTTTTCCATCAACATCTTTCAACTCTAGATCCACTTATGCTAGAGCACTGCATTATGGTGAAGAAATGATAGGATATGCAAGTGTAGGCTAGATTAGGGAAAAGGGCACAAATCTTGAAGCCAAAATAACAACATCAATAGCTGTAAAGCTCCATCCTATTTTTTTGAATACTTCAAAGATTTTTCCCTGACTTATTTCATTTGGATAGTCTCTCATTTGAGAAACAATTGTAGGAATGTCAATCCAACAAAAATGAATATCATGAGATCCAAAGGTTTCAATTACAGACCTAAACTTCAAGCTAAAATGCTTCATTAATTGTTCATCTGACAATGAAAAAAAATCCATGAAGGACTTTTCATCCTTAATAAACTCTGCAAAACCAGTTATGCTCCTTGGTACTAAAGAAAATAATACTACCAAATTTGAGTTCATGTGTTTGTTGAAGATATCTTGTTTACTTGTCCATTAGAATGAATTCAAGCACTAAACCAATTTTCTTGATTTTTATTTTGTATTGATTTATTGTTTATCAAGCTTAATTCAATACTTATTCAGTTTGAAATCTTGATACAAATCTGATTAACACTAAATTTTTTTCATTGTTCATAAAATTTTTTATCATTTGCAATATGTCAATGTTATATGATTTATAATCTTCTATTTCATGTTTAAAATATTCCTTCTCTATTGAGTATCTAAATATTTATCATTTATTTTTATTACAAACATCTTATAAATTTGAAACTGAAAACAATATATTATATTTGCAAATATTATATAAAATAAAGTTGAAAACTTTAATGCAATCAAGTACTCCTGTCCCCTATTTTGAAAAATAGTTATACCCCTACCCTAAATACCCAAATACCCCATCCCTGTGCAACCTTAATAAGAATCTATCATACAGAAAATGAATATGTTTCCCTATAATGTAGTCCACTTAATTTGTCTAGAAAAAAGTTATAATCAACAATAGGGATGATGTTGAAAAAATGAACATACACATTAGCGTCATGTCTAATCTTTACCAAGAATTAGAGGTTTTCACTGATTTTGAGCATGGTAATTTAAGGGCGAGTAATGGTAATTTGAGCAAGAGTATACACAACTAAAGCTTTTATGATAGCAATAGAAAATTATGCAGAAGAAGCAAGGCATAAAGTGTCTGTGGGATGTTTCAATGTGGAAGCAGAGTTATGATAAAATAGTTGAGCTTCCTGCAAGAATGGAATGTAAAATTATTAATAGAGCTTGCACTTTTTTTGGACTTTCCACAATTGTAGTGTTCATCCAGCTAAGTTGGAGGATCTTTTCTTAGCTCAATTATATAGCAATGAGGATATTATGATGAAAAATACTTCTTTCCTGTGGTCTCAAGGCCTATTGAACCCTATGACCAGAATAGATCTCTCGACTGGTTACACAAAAGGGAAATTTTCTTTTCTCTAGGCCTCTAGAGAAGCAATGGGTTGAGATCATCATTTTGGCTATAAAAAGTAGGGCCTTTCAAAGCAATCTCTGGTGTGCAATATCCAAAAAATCGGAGTTCTAGTGCTTTCAGGTTTTCTAGACAATGCATTTCAAGAACTGTAACACCATTTAAGAGCATAAAACTACAACCTTTCATTTCATAGAGGTCACAAAACCCATGAAATGTAGGTTTCCCAAACAAAGCATCTCAAGAACTCTACTACAACCTTTTAGTTTATATAGGGTCCCCAGTGTTAAAAAGGTCTGGGTTCAAATATTTGAAAGACTTTGTATCTTAATCTAGAGGCTTTGTATTTCAAGCCCTAAAAAAAATTGTTGGACCGAATCTATATGTAATTTTCAGTGAATTCTCACATCAAACAAAAGGGTATTAATGAGTTAATTACATCAACTGGAGGACACTTTAAATGATTCTCAACGAAGGTGACAATTTAAATGATTTTTGCAATTTACATGAAAAACAATTCTTTAATTTTTAAATGCCCACCTGGAGTGTTCCTGTCAATAATGGAAGGCTCCCACACATAATCATGTATAAGCTCCTACATTGACTGCACCATAGATTCAGCCCGCAAATGAGCAGAAGGTTGCAGAGAGTCTACACTGAGAGCAAGGAATTTGAGAGCTGAAACAAACATCTAGATCTTCTGAACAGAGGCAAAGCAGATATGAGTAGCCCATTGTCTAACACTCTGCTCGATAAGAAATCTTGAATGATACGATGAGAGTGAAGAATCAAAAAGCTTGAATGCCCAGAAGCTTGTTGGATCGCAAGATCTTAATAATTTGACAACAGATTGTTGAATGGCATTCAGATATGACTTTCAATTTTTTTGCCTCTTAAGATTGCGTATATTGAGCATTACCAAAATTCTTCACACCCATTTTCCTTCTTGTTCTGTAGCCATTTTTGATGGGCGACCAAATGTATCAGCAAGCTAGCAAGCTAGGGAAGAACTGTGAGCAAGCTATCATAGAACTAGGGCATCTAGTTTTTTTGTTTGGTGAGCACATCAAGTTTCCACCTCTGACAAAATGCAAATAATCCCACACGTGGGAAAAACAACAAACACAAAATGCAATTTTTTTAACATCTCCACGTTTTGGTCAAAATTTCGACCAACCCATTTTGACCTACATGTGTTGGTCAAAATTTTGACCAACACAGGCTCACATTTAACAAAATTCATGATGTTGCCTTGCACATTTTGACCAAATTGACCCCAATTTATTAGATGGTCAAAATTTTTGGTCAAAAATTGGGGTCAAATGTACTAGTGCATTATCCAGTGCCACCAGTTCACTGAAAGAACTGGCAATACCTTTAAAAATGTCCTCATGCCAAAATTCTAAAGGGAGTCTAGGGAATCTAGCCCAAATTGGGGTAGTTAAGAAAAAAGAATCTGATAAATCCATGTTAGGTTCCCATTTTTTAATAGTGAGAGAACATTTTCCAAAAGACCACAATCCTCCACAAAGAACCAGATTCATGTCTTCCTTATAGTTGAAAATAAATGAGAAGAAACCATTTGACATGGGTGTAATATCAACCTCTCCTCAAATAACCCATTTTCATTTAACCATTTTTCTTAGAGAATCCAAATCTGGTCTTGCCCCTAGAAATTTACCCACTAGGGTGAAATCCATGGAAGATACAAAAAAACCAACTAAAGGGTCTGGCATAAAAACTTGAAACTCACCTTTCTCCTAGCAAGACTTAGCAGTCATCGACAGGAAAAATGATTTACTAATAGGTTTCTTGCCAAATAGGGAAGACCAAGTCCTTTGTTCTAAGAACCTTACCTTTAGCCCTTTTGAGGAATTTACCTTATTAGATTCAATATTATCTTTCTCCTTCTCAAAATATTGCCTTGACAAATGAAAAGCAGAAGGGGAATCCAAGGGAGGGTCACGGACCCCACAACTTGTGTCTGATACACACAAAAACTTTCCATTGTCTAGATCAACCAAAGATTTTGTCCCATCATTCTTCCTAGATCCCCCTACAATTCCTCCAGGGTCTGTACCTCCTACCAGATTCTCCCCAACTAGTTTCCCTCCTTCCTACAAACCAACTAATTCAAAAACTGAGAGAGTGCCCATTATTTAATACTTGTAGATGTTTTTACAAAGGTTATTACTCATTTTATGAGGTGGATCATAGATCCCTATGTTCTATGATGAACCAATTAGATGAAGATGAGAAAGAAAGAAGCATCAAGAAAAATCTTTTAAAAATATTTAAATAGAGAAGATCTTAACCTAGAAAAGAGAGTGAAGTATGATGAAGAGAATGGTGATGTGATGAGGAGTGAATAAAATATTCATCTGATCATAGAGAAAATTAAGTGTAATGTACAAACATTGCTAAGAAGGAAAAATAGCTAAGTTATTGTAGAGGAATTGATCTTGTCAAAGCAGTGAAGGACAACAAAGCTATATCAGATCAAATATTAGATCAGATTGAAGAGAGGAGATCCAAAATTAGCTAATTAGAGAAAATGGAGGATTAGGTATTGAATCAATTTTAACAGATTGAGTCAAGGATAATCTCTTAACAAAGTGGTCTTAATAGATCTTTTTAAATATCTTAACTGAGTCCTTACTTTGTTGTTAGTGTAAAATTCTTTCATAGAGTGAGACCTAATATTATCGACACCTTTAACATGGCTGACCCCTCATAGGGTAGATCACAAGATATGGTCAAAGATTGTAAACTTAATAGGTTAACTTTATTACTATATTAGTGAAGATTTTTTGGTGTCATCCCTACCCAAGTTTTACCTTCAACTTGGAGGGTTTTTGGGTAACCAAATCTTTATGTTATGTGATTATATTTCATTCATGTAATAGATTATATCTACTTGTTACAATGGTTTGATTTTATAATTTATGCATGAATTTGATATGAGATGGTAAATGTGGCCAATGCATTATAGTATTGCTAAAAGTAAAAAGTGTTAAAGATCTTGATTCACCCCTCCCTCAGTATCTTGGTTTCCAATTAAGATTTCCAACAATTGGTATTAGAGCATAATTCTCTTGGAGAAGTTTAACAACTTTGATTTTAGATCTTGGAGATGGAGGGTTATAAATTGGAAAAATTTATTGATAATAAGATGACTGACATCTAGCTCATATTGCAACAACTTGAAACAACAAGACAAGAACTAAAGAAATCACTGAAAAGGAGGAAGGAGTTGGCCATTCAACAAAATGAGTTTAATTATGAAGAATTTGAAACTCAAGGAGTGTTTGGAACTAGAATTTCTAGTGAGAATGATAAAACAACTACAAATCTACTAGAAAATAATAGAATCATGAATGAAGAAGTCAAAGGACTAAATAGGGAATATGAGATTAAGTTAGTAAGGCCATGTGAAGTGACCAAGAAAAAGAAGAAAGTTGAGGAAGACAAGGTTGTCACTAAGAAAGATAAAGGAAAATGAAAACTAGACTTGAAGAAAGGATATCTAATGTACAAAAGCTCACAAACACTCAACTAGACATGATGAATCAACTAATTCTTGCAAATCAGGAGTTGAACAAAAAGGATGTTGAAATAAAAAAGATAAGATTGTAGAAGGACTTATTAAAGAATAAACTAAAAATTGAGAAAGAACTTGTGGAAATATTGAACAAGCCTAATGAAGCAATGAAATATTTTGAAGAGCTAATGAGGTTATCTAGAAACACTATTAGTTTAGGAGATTCATCTACCAAGAAATGATAATCATCCAAGAATGGAGAACTAAGAAATGCAAAGTCAAAAGGAAAACCAACATGTTATCATTGTGGATAATGTAGTCATACTGCAAACATCTATAGAATAAAAAATGGTATGCAAAACCCTAAACCAAAGTTTACTGGTTATTGTTTTTACTACAAGAAGCAAGGACATTGGATACATGAGTGTAGATCAAGAATAAAAAATACATCTCCTACACCTAGATTTGAAGGCTATTGTTACAAATGTCAAAAGTATGAACATAGAGCATATGAATGTAGATCAAAGATAATACCTTATTCAACTAACCAAAGGTAGAATTTTGCACCTAACAATGTATGTTCCAAATGTCACAAGTTTGGACATCCAAGAAAAAACTATAGGTCTAAAGCACAATCATCAAACCATAATCCCACCAAAGGAAAAGGTAAAGTGGACATTAAAAAAACAAAGGGGATGAATCAAACATGGAAGAAAAATGCAGAAGATGGAAACAATGGAACAAATGGAGTTAAGATCACCCAATACAATGAAGAAGGTGATCATATCATCTCAAACTAACCAAAGAAGGTATACATGGAACTGAATATCTAATGACATATATTACATCAACTCCAAATGTAAAATGGAGCCACCAAAGTTCATATTTTCATAAGTAAAGATGCATAAGAATAGATGTATGGAAGGACTAGTACAAAAGGATCATTTACATAGTTAGTGTCAAACATCAATAAAATTGTCTATATTGATTGAGCATTGCAATATGGACTAATAACTTCAAAATATAAACTATTGTATAGGCCAAGTTAGATAGAAAGGAGTGGGCTATATAGTGAAGACCTAATGCATGAGGCATAATATCAACTAAGACAATTGCCTTCCACCTACCTGAGTACGCAACATTAACGAAGACCCCAATTCAAGTAGAAGTATATATCAAAATTTGAAAGCATTATTTCATACCTTGTATTCAAAATTTGAGAGCACAAGAGCAATTTAAGTGAAAAGAGATCTTAAGGAAATTAAGAGAAAATTTGAAGCAAAAACTTGATCGAGTGAAGATTTTAGTGGTGCTAAGTTATTCATCATCCACAAGAAAGAATCAAGGAATAAAGGTTAGTAACATTAAATTGGTGAGGTTTGATGCTTTTCCTCCACCAAAATTTTTTGATATTATTGAGATCACAATGAAAGGTGACTCAATGGGTGTGTTATCTTTGATACCACCTAAGGTGATCTTGATACATAATGTCTAAAACTACTATATGTATAAGATAAGTGAAGTTGGTGACTATGAGATTTGAGAGGCTTATGTGAAATTGTGTGAGGAAGGAGTTGTGAAAGATAAATTCAAAATTATTGAGAGGAAAGGGTTAACACAATTCCCTAGATTTTCCACATAATTTCAAGATTGAATGGATCAAGGCTATACTAAGAAGGATTCATGATATGAAGTTTTGGTTACATAATGGACTAGTTCAGACAACCAAGAAAATGATTCACAAGGTTACAAGTTATCCCACTTTGGACAAGAATAAGACTATGCAATGTCTAAATCATGAGGAAATTGAGGCTAATACAAGAATTGAGTGGAATGGATGAGGATTATTCATCTCAAATATCTCTAATCTATTTATTGAATTTTTAGTGAGAGTAATTGCTCACAAATTTGATCAATCAAGAAGATTGAATAGTCTTCCATATATGGCAGTGGATAGTGCATGGAAGATTGTAATGAAAGATAACGAATATGATCTTGCAGAGTTACATAAACTTCAATTGGAAGAGAACTTGATATCCATCAGGAAGGTGAAGAATACTATGAGTAAGTTTGGATTGCTTTGGTATTAGCAATATTGTTTGGGAACTAGGAAAACTAGTGATGAGACAAGTCAATGAATACATAACTCAATTAGGAGAGAATTTTGAAAATATAATGGACACATATTTTGGGGAATTCAAAAGGAGAATGAAGAAGAGGATGAGATACCAAAAGATTTGGTAGTGAAATATTATAATGATGTATGTCTTTTAGTGGACATAGATAACACATTTGTATAGGAAGTAAAGTTGAAGTGTGGCTAACAATATTTGATTATGAAATTGATGATGAGATTGTAAATGCAAATATTGTTGCATTATTAAAAAAAGAGATTGATACTAAAGTAGAATATTTTGTAAAATATGAAGAAGCTAAGGCAAGAACCACTAAAGATGTCAAAATAGCTTCTAAGGAGAAGAAAAGAAAGAATATGATTGAAGACGTAGAGGAAAATCTGGGCACCCAAGGCAAGGGCAAGGAACCTTTTCATCATACACAAGGTCTTAGAGAATATAAAGAGAAAGATAGTGGTTATGAGGAAGAGGAAGAAGAAGAAGGAGTCAAGGGTAAAACCCTATGTGTTGTCACACCACCTAGTAAGAAGGCTAAAAATAGAGAAAATAGAGAAAAGGAAGTTGCAAAGCCTGTAGTGACACCCCTCTCTCCTCCATCACCAACCAAACCAAGGACCATGGTAGTAGTAGCTAGCATCAAGAAACCTATAAAATAAGGAATAGTGGAGGCTAATGAGTTAAGAAGATCAAGAACAAAGAGGTAAATATCTCAAGACCCTACTACTCAACCAAAGAGGTGAAGATTGGTTAAGGGACTAGGCACAAGAAGAACAAAAACTTTTGATGAGGTATGTATTGACATATGAGGTTCTACTAGTTTATTTGGTTTTGGATATGTGAAATATGATACACCAAATGATGAGGAAAAGTCTAATATTGAAGAAGCCATGGTGGACATGATGAAAAGTCAAAAGTTGGCTTCTTTTGATCTGGAGAACAAAATTCCAATAGATTTGTATAGTAGACTTGACAGAAGGTGGTAATAGGAAACTCAAGTAGAAAAAGACATTAGAAATGGTGCATTAGCAAAAGTTATGCCTGATCTATGAAAAGAAGAAAAGGAATTTTTTTGGAGAAATAGAAGAATTGATTTGTTCCTAAGTTCAAATTTTTTATGATTTTGCAAAATAAGATTGAAGTTGTAATTTAACATAATGAATTACTTTGGAAAAGAATTTTTGGTCTCATAAATAAAGAATTCACACAAGAAAAGGACATTGAGATAGTAACCATCCAAGATTATCAAAGTGATGAAATGAGTTCAAGTATGCCAAGTCTACAAGGCAACATCTCATGTATTAATTTGACACTTTTGATACTGTAGTTATTGAATAAGAGAAGCCCTTGGATATAGAAAAAGAAGAGCAAGAGGTAGAAGAAACAAATAAATAAACAAGTGTAGACATTTATACCAAAGGTCAAGAAGGATGAAATGTTCTAGGGCCCCATAATGAGGAGAATAAGGATGAAAATAAAATATTTTGGAGTACCCCTATTGACCATTCTAGTATTGATAGTCAAGAAAGACTGAGTGGTGATACCCCCTCACCATCTCCTAAAGAAGTGCCTAGTAGAAATATTTATCTCTTAGTAAAGGGAAATCAATAAAATATAGCTCTCTAGATAGTAAAGTTAGTATGAATGAAGTTATTGAGATGGAAAATTGGGATTTGGAAAATCTCACTCTTGAGAAAACTATCACGTTACAAGAGATTTGGTGAAAAAGAAGAAAAAATAGGAACTAAAAAGGGACCATCAATAGAGGTAATTTCTACATGATGTAAAGAAAATTTTTGTAGAAGCATTTGAAATACAAAATTTTGATGGGAAAGCCCTAATAATTTACCAGATTGTAAATACCATTGAATAAATAAATACTAGAGATATAGAAACAAATGGGAGATTGATGGCTTGGTTAGCTAATAAATTTGAGAATAAGGTTGTGGAGAAAGTCTCAACAACCATTGTCAAGAAAAAGGTTAAATCATAGTAGCATGTACAGAATACTATGGAAATTATGTTAAAAGTACAACATTTGTACAATATTTTGTGTAATGTGCCAAGATTCATTAGGAATCTTCAAGCAAATATCTAGAAAATTTAGGCTAATATGCAGAGAACAAGTAGCATGATTTCACAATCAACTGAATCTAGGTCAAGCCATTAGAATAAGTTATTGAATTCTCAAGGAAAATTGAGCTTCAGAAAAATAATAGAAGCATGAGGTCAAAATTGATCTGCATGCAATCCATTTTGATACCTTATTTGGAGGCTATGTAATGAGAAGTGAAGTTAGCACAAGATCTTATTCATGAAGATCATAATCTTTTAGTTGTTGATAGTTTAATTGATTTAGAAGTCAGATTGGAATTTTAGAATCATATTGTAGAATCCACAAGAACTACTTGGGATCATGCACTTGCTATGATCAACCATGTTTATAAACCATTCATTGAAAAATACCATTTGATTCCACCCATTCAACCCCAATAGAAGACATAAGTGGAAAAACCAAGGGGGAAGATGTAAGGGGATCTAATGATGATTACATATTTTAAATGGACTAGTCACTAATCATAAAGGATAAAATTAGAAGAGTAGAGTCAAAGAATCTAGAGATCATAGTTTAAAATGAAAACATGGTATGACACTGAAAAAATCAAACTACCTAGAGTCATGTGTATATTTGACATAAGTTTTGTAGTTCTATATGAACTAAGTCATAGGCTTGGGGGGGTACACATATTATCATTGTAACAATTTAATAATGAAAAAGTATTTTTGTCACAAATGTAAAAGGGGGATATTTTTGGTATCTCTATCTATCATTGTCTATTAGTGTCAAATACTTAGTCATATACTAGGTAGAGTTAGAAGGTTGTTGTTGTAACCGAGCTACTTTATATAGGTCAAGTCATGTAAAGACTTGTGTATAAATATGTATGTGCCAAGCTCTTTAGGAGCCAAGAAAGTCTTTGGTCACTAAGTATTTTAAATGAAAGCCAAGTCTAATAATCACTAAGTAGTTTGAGCATATTGATGCTGAGTTACATAGAAGGTGTTGAGCATAGTAAAGACAAAGCATCAATGGCTATATAGTGAATGTTGAGTATCGAAGATAGTAAGTGTTGAGAAAAATAGAATGGAAATTCAAGTCAGGAATGACACAAACTTGAAGGTGAATCGTTCTAGGCCAAAATGGACAAGAGAATTAATACTTGTATAGGTTGCTACAAAGGTTATTACACATTTTATGATGTGGATCACAGATCTCTATGTTCTATGATGAACCAATCAGATGAAGAGGTGAAATAAAGAAGAATATAGAAAACTCTTTAGGAAATATTTAAATAGAATAGATCTTAACCTAGAAGAGAGAGTTAGGTATGATGAAGATAATGGTGATGTGATGGGAAGGAGATAACAAGAAATTTGTGCAATCATGGAGAAAATCAAGTGCAAATGTGCAAACATTACAAAGATGGCAAAAGAGATAAGTTATTATAGAGGAAGCAATCTTGTCAAACTAGTAAAGGAAAAAAAAGCTATATCATATCAAAAATTAGATTACATTGAAGAGAGGAAATTCAAAATCAGCTTATCAAAGCAAACCAAGGATTAGGTACTAAATCAGTTTTAATATATTGAGTTAGGGATAATCTCTTAATAGAGTGGTCATAACATATCTTTGTAAATATTTTAACTGAGTCCTTACTTTTCTATAAGTGTAAAATAATTTTATAGAGTTATACATAATAGTATCAAATGTATTTATCAAGGTAGAACCCTCATAGCATAGATCATCAAATATGGTGAAACATTGTAACCCTAATAGGTTAACTTTATTACTATGGTAGTGAAGATTTGTCGATGTCATTGCCACCCTAGTTTTACCTTCACCTTGGAAGACTTTTGGGTAACCCAATATTTTTATTATGTGATTGCATTTCATGCATGTGATAGATTAGATCTACATGTTACAATACATTGATTTTATAAGTTATGCATGCATTAGATATGAGATGGTAAACGTGGTGAATGCACTATAGTATTGTTAAAAGTAAAAAGTGTTAAAGATACTAATTCACCCCCCACCCCTAGTACTTGGTTTCCATTTAATACTTCCAATAGAAGGATCAATCAAAAAACCATGGGATGGAATATGAGAAACTCTAGAAGCACTAGTAAATTTGGACCTATTTTTTGATGAGGGTCGATCAATTCTTCAACCTCCAATGGTCAAAATATTATTTCATTATAATTTTGATCAAAGTGTTAAAGTGGATGTTGATGGTATTCCTTTAGGGGAGTATCGTAAGAACTGAAGAGAATTTAGAAGTATTGACATGTTGCATTCATGATTGTGTTTGTTATTGATGTCAACATACAATAATTCTATGAAGACTGGCATCCTAGTAGATAGAGATTGTGATTTTATGAATATAATTTTGATTTTTAGGTGACATGTGGTTAAGGATGTGTTCCATATTTTTTCCTAATGATAAGATTAATTGCATGCAACATAAGTCAAATATATGTGAAATTTGTAAGTGATCTACATAGAGTAGTGTAGAAATAGAGTACCTGAGAAGCAGTTTCTAATGATCCTATTATATTGTCTGATAGAGGTATAATATGGAGGTGTTGTGGTGTCCACAAAACATGCCCCATTCCTTGCTAGGAATGGGGACCCCCTACTTTTTTCAACTCTTAGACTGTTAATTTGAGAGTCGAGAGAAGAAAATTTTATTAGAATTAGAGTTTTTGAGTTCTTAAAATTTGAAAAAACACAAAAACAATAGAAAATTGAAAATAAAAAAAATACAAAAACATTAGAAATTTTGAAAAAAAAAAAATTATTAGAAAATACATACAAAATAATAATAATAATAATAATAACACGCTTGTGCGTGCGGGGGCTAGATGCACTCCACGCATCAATGCACATGTTGAGGTGCACCGTGTACCCAACCTAGCGTGGGGTCATAAAAACCCCTAACTCACATCCTTCCTTCATTTTTTTTTGCATTGCATTCCCTTGACTTTGGTGCTGTGAACTAAAGGTATACCTCGAGTTTTTTTTCTTCCTGTGCACTGCGCACTCAATGCATGGACACTAATCCCTACACGACCATGCATGGATGCACCATCCTCTATGCCATACTCTTGCACTCAGTTGATGTTGCACACTTGGCCTTGCACTGCACATGCTCTACTAGCACCGTGCACCTGGCCTTATGCCACATGTGCACTACTGGTGACATGCATCTAGCCTTGCACCGTGCATTCCTTGCTAGCCTTGACTTGGTGCAGTGCACACACCCGGCCTTGGCACCACTCCAAACCCTAAGCTAGTGCCATATGCTCAGGCTTGCATCACACACCTTGACTTGGTGGCGTGCGCACTTTGCACTTATTGCCACACAGGTTTCCCATAACCCTATCATACATTATTTTTTTATTTTGTCTTAAAAAAAAAAAATTAAATTAAATGATTTAAAATTCCAAAAAAAAATAAAAATTAAAAAATTAAAAAATAATTTTAAAAATATAAAAAAGGAAATAAAAAGGGATAAAAAAGAAGAAAATAATAAAAATAAATGAAAATAAATAAAGTGTCTAAATGGGGGCATTTTTTTTCTTTTCTTTTTTTTATTTTAATTCATAGTTTTTATGTTTTTGGACTAATAACACTTTTTTCTCATAATGTGCAGATATTTAAATGGCATCCACATCTGGAGTAGCACCCAAATCGGTAGTCTTCAAGTTCAAGCTATACCTTCAAAGTCAAGATTTCACAATGAATACACTAAGATTAGAGATACCAACCTCAGGCACACAAATCTAGGCAAATTTTTTAGAATTTGCAACAAGCCAACAGAGAGGTTAGCCTTGGTATCCACATTGATCCATTTTGGATTAGTGAATGTAATGTCACATCCCATGTTAGTGCAATCAGCTAAACTAATCATGGCCCTATCACAACATGTTGTTCCTGATGAAAGGGTAGTCAAAAGTGTCACCAGAGAAGTGGTGTTGCATCTGCGACGTGACAACATTGAAAGGGTCTTTCATCTTCCTAGAGCTGACCAGTTCATCCGACTCTCATATAAAACAGTGGAGAGGTGGTATAGGGAACATTGGCAAGAAGCCATTGACATCATACAATCATCATACCTCATTGAGAAGCCTCCTTGAGGAAGGATAACCAGAAAAGTGGATATGACTCAGGGATACATGAAGGAAGACATTGGATATTCTATCATTCTCCTGAGCAAGGTTATGGGCTTACCTACAGCAAGTCACCTCAGTACCTTCATGGTCAACTTCATTGACACCATCAAACATGCAAAGATACCATTGGATTGGGCCACCACACTAACTAAAACCTTGTGTGAGCAACGAAGGATAGTGAAGGATAAGAAGAAGTTTTATATAACTTCTTACATGATGTACCTACGAGCAATGAGGGCAACAAACTATCCTAGTTTGTACAAGAAAGATAGTATGCAAGACCCAAATGCCTAGCCATACATAGTTAATCCTTAGTTGGTGAAGAAGAAGCTCTCAGGGTAGAGGAAAGAATACAAAATTGTGAATGATGAGTTCATATTTGTGATCATTCAATTCATTGAGGGAGACTATGGGAAGAGGTTATCTGATGATTATCTGATGAAGCCAAAGAACAAGTCACAACTCTCAAAGCCTACTTCATCTAGTTCAAAATGTTCACATATTTGTGGGTAGCCAGTGCATCCATCAATCCTAATAAGCTCTCAAAATATCCTAGTGACAAGTTGGTACTATTGGAGATTTCTTGGAAAATTGAGTCAACATATGAGAAAATCAAGAGACAACAGATACCTTGCTGGACATGGCCACTAGTCTTAGGAGCATATCGCATGAAGAGGAAACAAGATATTCTAACCTTCGAGTGGGAATGGGAAAACTATCCTCTTGAAGAGTAAAACTCTCCTAAGCCATATTTTGATAATGTCAGGAAAGTGGAGAGTTTGGTAGGAAAAGACTTCCATCATGAGGATTTTGTTGAAGATCACTGGATGAATGCCACAAATGACTACAATGTTTGTATAAGAGACTATTGTAGGATGACTTTGTATCTAGTAGAAAAGGCTCTCTAGTTGAACATTCCTGATGAGATAAGGCAATAGGATTCAAAGAACTTACTAGACCCCCTCTTCAATGTAGATAAAATTGGTGAAAGACCTATTTTGAATGTGGAGGTTGACAGGGAAGAAGGAGATTATATTAATCATCAAGCAAGGCATGTCATTAGAATGACAAAGGATTGGATCAAGAAACCTTTTCCAATTGATCCAATTCTTGACACTGTAATCTTCCATGCACATGCTCACCCAAAAAGGGTTAAAGGAAGGAAAGTCACAATTCCTACCTTTGTGCTCTAGTCTCCTATCAGGCTAGAGACAGTCTACCAGCTTGATCACCCAGTTGGATGTTATCACCCTTCTAAAAGGAAGGGAAAGAACAAAAGAAAGAGGACATCACCTTAGAGGATTCAGATAGAATAAGTGCTTCTGCAATAGCAAGAACAAAGTCCACAAGGGTCTCAAGATACTAGAGCTACCCAAGTCTAGGATGAACCATAGTTGCCTCTTGTTATGTCTTCTCAACTAGAAGAGGGAGAGATTCCACAAGTATTCATTTCTCCTACACAAGATGAGCCAGCTTCTCCTTCTACCTCCAAGAAATAGAAGAGAAATTAAGATTCGAATGAAGAAAAGGCAAAGGATCAATAGGAGATTAGTGCCTAATCCTTATATTCTTGAAAGTATTCTAAAGGGAGATGAGGAAGAAGAAGAAACATAATTAGAGGAGGAAGAGGAAGAACAAGTGCCCCTATAGGGAAGAACTTGGCTAACAAGAGCTAAAGAGCTATAAAGGAGAAAGAGTGTCACGGGTACCTAGCCATCCACTCAAGTAGAACCTTTAGAGCTTTCTTCTTTGGAAGATGAAGTATAGTAGTGGGTAGATGAGCACAGTGAAGGAAGTGATGATTTTTTCTCAATGTCAAATTTTGATTTCATGCCCGTAGCTATAGAGTTGATCGGGGATAAGATCAAGGACACCCCTATAGGTGAACCTTAATAGGAAGACTAGATGTAGATGTCACCAGATACACAAGGTCCTAATCTTACTTCTCCATCTCCACCACAAGTTGCAATGGTAGAACAAGGCTCGGTAACTCCTCCACCTCAGAGTTCAAAGGAAGAGCATGTGCAAAAGGAACCATTATCAGAGGAGAGACTGAAATAAAGGGCTACCGATGAAGTATCAAAAGGAAAAATGGTAAAATATTCTCAACCACTTTCCCAAGATACTAAGGTATAGGCTACAAGACCTATTGATATTGAGGCTATAGAAGAAGAGCCCTTCAAATAGGATACAACTCCTAGCAGGAGTGACAAAGGGAAGGAAGTTGTAGAACACACCCCTTCATCATCAAGAGCTAGGTCCTCAGCAAGGCACATCCCTAGATGGATTTGAAAGGAGATAATGAGGAGTACTAAACCTCAATTCTATGCTTTAGAGGAAGACATTTGTGATATTGCAGAGATCTTGAACAAACCTGAGTCTCCATCACATGAGGCAGCTCCATTAGAATTTGTCATCACCATATGGAACTAGGATTTATTTACACAAGTGGCTCTCCCTCTTGAAGGCACAGATGCAGAAGGCCTTAGCCTTGAAGATTATGAATTGAAGGATGTTATGTTTGGAAGGCCTACTTGAGATTCAACCTAAAAAATGATGACTATGGGAGTCAAAGAGGTCCTCAAGTATATGGAACAAAAAGAGATTGAACTTTAGGCAATTCAAAGGCAAGTTGAGATCCTAAAAGGATATCTAGCCAAATTCATTGGTCCCCTTGATCTTGAACACCCAGAGCATACTTTGAACACTGTACTTAGAGAAGGGGAAGGTGTGCAACTTGATCCATTCTTAAGAGTGTGTCAAGAATGGCAAAAAATTTTTGAGGAGAAAGGTATTACAATCGTCATAGGGAATTTGAAGTTACTGCATGCTACATAGGAGAACGTTAATAAGATTGTAGAAATTTTGAAGTAGGACTTCGGTATCATGGATGAGGTATGAGCCTACAGTAAGGATTCGCAAACTCCACAAGCCATAAAAGGGCAAAGGTATTGTACTTTGATCAATGTATATATAGGAGAAGAATTGGATTTGATTGATGATTGGATAGAGAAGATAGTGGATATCAATAAAGTAATGGAGACATTACATGAGGAGATCCATCAACTCAAGGACTAAGTCTGAGAGAAAATTTTGGAAGCAAAGAGACAATACAATGATGCATGCTTAGATATTTTTGAAGATGAGGAATGAGAGAGGTTGTTACCTATAGAGAGTAATGGAAAATTTTAGGAATATTTTTGTGGAGATTGCTGATGATGAAAACATCTGACGAGCCTTTAGGATAGAAGAAGCATTGTTAGAGTTGGACACCAAACTCAAAGATTTTGTAGAGACTTGAATTGAGGTGGACAACTACAAATAGAAGGTCAAGGATGAATATGAGGCTTTAGATCTCCTGAATGCAGCTAAGATAACTAAGATGATAGATAAATTCAAGGGTAAACATCCAAACATAGCTTTGGGATGAAGAAGAACAAAACCCAGATGCCAAAATTTCAATTTTGACACTTAGCAAAATTTTGAGATTTTGACCCTATCGAGGTCCATAGCTCCATAGCTCCATAGGTTTTCAGGTCTAAAAGTACATAGGTTTGTAGCTCCATAATTCAAGGGTGCACCGATAGTTAACTGCCAGTTCCAAAAATAGTAGTTTCCATGCATTGGGAACTCATTCTGATAGTAGTTTAACTTCGACACACACCTAGGAAAGGACCAACTTCCATTTTTGGCACTTCTAGACACTTCCACTTTGACTGAAGGTTCTCTTATTCTTTCTCCTCTCATAAATTCTTCTTTTTTGACATGTAAAGGCTCATGCATCCAATTAATGAATATAAAAATGGATGGAGTCTTACTTAGCACTAGTTAGATTGTTAGTTTGTCTATAATTAGTTTGTTTTATAAAATTAAAAGCATTTTATTGCATGAAGATATCTCTCACTCTCAACACAAATTGAGGATATTATTTCTTATAAATACTCCATTGTAATATGTAATTGAGGCTATCATTATTATGCAATAAAATTATACTTTTTGTGCTCACATTTGGAGTGTAGTGATTCTTGCCTGAATGTGTCATTGTTTTGTGAATTTTGTTCATGGAATTGTGATTGAGCTAAAGGTTTATTGTGTTGTTTCTGGTTGTGCAATTTTTTAGTTCTATTGTTTGCAATAGATTTATGAATTTTGCTGACATAATGAGCTTGAGAAGAGGTCATCAAGTTGTGTCTCCATAGCCTTTTGTCTCACATGAGCACACTTTCCATGGCCTTGCAATTTGATGAAAGGTGAAATATCATACGATTGTTAAAGTTTCTCACCAACAATTGCATTAGTGGAATCTAGGAAGCATTGCTCCTATTTTCATTGGTTTCCTACCAATTTCTTCAAAATTTTAACTAGCAGTGTGTTGTTCTCTATAGCTTATGTTCATTTAGGATTTCAATTTCATGCTATTTCAATTTCATGTTATTTTCTTTTAGTTTCGTTACTTGCTTTGCTAACCCCTTGTTAGAATAGGAACTCATTTTAGTTGCACTATTAGAATTGCATTCATTAAAAAACCAGAAAATACAAAAATATTGTTCTTTTGTGTATTATTTTGAGACAAAAAATAGATTTACTTCATATTGAGATCAAAACATAACTAGCAAAGGCCTCCTTGTGAACAATCACATTTATCTTCAACTGAGTGGATTTTGGTACGTCGCAAGACAAATACTGAACCTTGGAGCTGATCCCCAAAAGGTTAGCTTTTCAAGAGAGGAATTGTGTAATGGATTCCTACCGTTGACCTCGTACATAATGACCACCCAATAGAAGTGGTGCTAGAAGGAGGGTACAAGCCTTTTGACTCCTGGAAAGGAAGAAAATTTGTCCATGTTTCAAAATTTTGCACTTCTACAATAATTTGCGCTTCACAAAAGTTCAAAAAATTTCCTAAGTTTTTGACAAATTCAGGTCTACAACTCCATAGCTCTATAGGTCTGCAAGTTTGAAGACCTACAACTTATAAGTGTACAAAACTCTATGGTGCACAAAATTCAGAGAGGTGAGAAAGTGTACTTTTGTAGAGGTGCACTTTTTCCAAGAGTTGATGCAAGATGGAGGATATTGATCCAAAATCCCCATTTTAGCAAGCATTAAAGTCTATGCCAAGTGCACATGATTTTCTTGAGCTTACCCACTTTTGAAAACCACATAGTGACAAGGGAACATCCCGAGTTCAACCACTTCCATTTGAACTTTCATCATCTTCTTCCACTCCACCTCCACTCCAACCACCTAGTGGACTGCTACACATTCCAATAGCTACCCCTCAACAACCACTGGTAGGTCCGCCAAACCCTCCAATGGCCTTTTTTACAAATTTCATGGACTCACCATTAAACTTGAGAGGTGCACTCCATGACCTCCCTAAGAATCCTGAGAAGTTTTGCCCCAGATTCATCTATGGAAAAACACAAACTACCAAAGATCATGTCAAGGTATTCAAGGAAATTTGCAACCATACGCAGGTTGCTAATGAGGACATGGTTCTTCATTTATTTCCCTACTCTTTTGGGGAAATTGCCTTCAATTGGTACATTAATTAGCCACTTGGATGCATTGAAGATTAGGATACATTCAAAAAAGTGTTCTTGGAACAATTCAAAACATTCATCAACCTAGCTGTGATACATCAACAATTCATATCAATCAAAAGGGACCTAGCTAAGATAGTTTCCTACTTCAACCATCACTTTCATATGGCGTACTACAAGTTGGAAGTGTCATACACCATACTAGTTGAAGCCACTATTTAGATTTATCTAAATGCAATGGACCATCTTACTGTAATATTTCTTAGAAGACTTCTTATAGAAAATATTGACACATTGGATAAAGTCTTTGCAGAAGCAATCATGTTCACAAAGCAAGCCAATCCTAATGGAGGAGGAATGATGCTTCTAGCACAAGCAGTCCCTACAATACCAACATACCCCATGGGAGCACCTATAGTGCCTAACTAGTTCATACCTATGAACCCAGTTCCATTATAGTAGGCACTCACTCCACAAACTCAAGTGATAACATATCCTGGGTATGAGCCTCCAAAAATAAATTTCTTTAAATAGAAGGATATAGTTCACGTGGAAATAGACAATAACCTCATTTCAAAAGTTGGACAAATGAAGAAGACTATGTCAAGATGAAAAATGAATTGACAGGTCTTAGATTGTCATAAGGACAAAATAGCAACTTCCAAAGAAACAATGATGCTCCTTACAAAAATAATTTTGGTCAGAATTACAATAGGAGCTTTAACGGGAATAGTAACAACAACAATGTAGAAAATAACAACGGAGGGAAAAAATTCAATCCTCCTGATCGAAACAATGACTTCCAAAGGCAGAACCAACAATGGAACACCTGTCCAAACAATGGAAGCATTCCTGCTGATAACAACAACAACAATGTTTAATATGCTAATGTCGATTAGTATGATGATAGCCAAAATGCACTTAACAATAATGGTTCTTACTATAATGGTAATTAGTGTAGGGCCCATTTTCCATTGCACCAAAAGCCATGATTATTAGTGAACATGGAACACCACATAATTAACCACCTGTGGGCCGGGGAGTGCGTCGCATCACCCAACAATCTCCCTGGTTGGGAAGGCACCGAGGAGATTTGAACCCATGACCAGGCCAAAACCAGGCTCTGATACCAATTGTAGGGCCCATTTGTCGTTGCACCAAAATCCATGACTATTAGTGAACATGGAACACCACATAATTAACCACTTGTGGGCAGGGGAATGCATCGCATCACCCAACAATTAGGAGATTAATCAAAATTCATAGGTAAATGACAATCCTTGTCTTGTTCCATTCAATTCTATGCTATTGGAATCCTATGATTCTACACAAAATACACAAGTTGAACAACTAGCAAGCGAGGAGTTCTCATTCCCATTTAGTCAGGAACTTGATATTTAGCATGATGAGATGTTTGTATTTCACAATGACTGTAACACCCCACCAAGGGATCCAAAGAATTACCCTAAAATTTTACTAAGTTTGGTAGCATTTTTTTTTTAAAATTTTAATCATGAAAGTAAAAACCATTTAGAACTTATCCATAGCAACAGAAGCAATAGCAACAATCTAAATGAAAGTAAACATACTTACGTAATAGATTACATTCTTCATGGATCCCTTAATGTTGAGTTACATCTAAACTAATTATTAATCTAACATCACATCCTCATGAATTAATAATGATTCCATCTAATACTACATCCACATAAAATAATAATGAAAAGTCCAATGTTCATAAATTACATTTTTGATTGCTCAATCATCCACTGTACATGCCACAGGGTATGAAAGGCTTAAAAGAATATACATTTGTAAAAATAGAGTACATCATCATACTAACTCTAATCCATGATGCAATAGCATCAATGAAACCAAAAATCATACATGATACATCATCATAAGAGATAACCATAAGTAATCAAACATAATTAACTAAGTGCACAGTTCCTCCCAACCATAAATGGCATCATTAGACCATCATGGGTCCTAGCCATCCCTCTGTGTATAACATTCCAAATCACCGAAAAGATCATCGGTATTAACATAGTAGGAATGTCACTCCTAATCATACTACATAATATGCAAAAAAGAAATCTAACATGCAAGATAAAGCATACGATAACATCATCTAACATATGCAAATCAACAATGTAAGGATACATGTCCACCATCACAAAGTATGTATTAGCCATAGCATCTCAAATGGATCTCAAATGATAAAAGTAATAAAGCACTACCACCTGACCGTGTGGAACCTAAGTGGTCCACTCCCACCGCGCTGAGGAGATAATCTCAAGTCCCAAACAAGTTATCAAAATCACATAGCATAACTACTCTCTAAGTCCAGGAATCCTAAAAGTATACTAACTCAAAGGTTCCAAACAAAAAATGACATCTAATCCCAGAGGCACAACAAAGACATGTAGGAAACCTACTATGCAAGAGGGAAAGTCTCATCGTATAGATCACGCTAGAGTTACCTTGGTAGTCTCCCAATAGACCCCAGCCCCCTAGTGATCCTTGTGCAGCCACTAGTATCCTCTCAATTAGACAAGGCATACTACAGAATGCAAGGTCACAACCAAGCATTCTCTCTACTCCCATCCTAGTCTGTACTAGCACTCGAGGCATGGGCGAGAACAAACAATTATCTTTTTAGGTTCATTAAGTTAGTATTAGGTGTGAATGTTTTCACTTATTAGAACAACTTACAATGAGTTAACCTGGCAGCCTCTTAGGGCCCCGACCCCCATTGCAAGCCACTTCCTGACACTACAAGTAGATAACCTACCCTAAACTCATGGAATCATAAATCTCAAAATCACAAAAGATAATCCACAATATAAATATCAAATCTCCATGAGCAACTGAAAAGCATCCATAGATAATCATGACCACAATAGTTCTCTATTGGCAACTGAAGGTATCCCTAATAATCATAATAATCATTGGTTCTTAATAAGAAACCAAAAAGCATCTCAAAATAATATTGATTGAAGACTCCAAAATGGTTGAGTCAAAACATGTCACAACATGACATCATCAATATCAAATAACAATTCAATTCCATCAAATGACTGGAAGTAACCCAAGTATAATTGATTGATGACTCAAAATGGTTAAGTCAAGTGTCTCATACATATGAATCTCAGCTTCACACAAGAAGACTAAAAAGCAATAACAATCAGTAAATACAAGCATCTCGTAGAGCATACCATCACATAACCATGGTTGGTTTTATAAAGATTAGAATCAAGACATCATCATGACATCACAATCATAACCCCCGAGCCTCTGGTAGACGTCCTATAATTGGTCAACACTAGTCAACCCAAAAAAACCCAAAACAAAAGCATAGAGAAAACACAAATACAAGCACAAGTTTGGGTTTGTTAAAAATTGCATAACTAAATTAAGTGTGGGGTTTTCAGTTTTCGTTTGCAAGTATACTTCAAGTGTATAAGGTTTTAAGTACAAGTCAACGCATCTATCCCCTTTTGAATTCAGCATAGAATTATCCCTCTATTATTTTAGAACAATTTCCTAAAAACATTCCTTAGTAAATAATCGTCAATTCAATAATTACGTAATCCCATTAGCCAATTAGTCTCCATTAAGATGACATTTATATCAAGTTAATTAACAAATATATAGTTAAATCTACCACCAACTTCATCATTAATTAGACTCAATCAAACTAATGTCTCATTTTATTTAATAATAATTAACAAATTACGAATAATTTAACAACCCATACTTATAGAACATTAACAATAATTTATTTTAAATACATTTAAAACATGTATTAATGTTAATTAATAAAATAAATTCCAAGCTATATCACTTATTTGAAATTTTATTGACTTGATCAATTATTTAAATAAAACTTTATTAATATATATACATATATATATATATATATATATATATATAATATTTAATATATAAAACCATGCATATATATTTTTAAAATGAATGTTTTGATCTAATTATTAGTTGGCGATCACATATGCGTGTGCGACCATTTATGTAGCAGAGCTGTGCAGGCCTGCTAACGCAGATCTGCAACAGTACACTGTCGCAGGGCCTACAGCAGTAGTGCCACCGGCCTCTGCTCTAAGTGCTTAGTGGGGTGGGGGTATAGGATTCATCCCTCCCTGCCTCCCTCATATATATATATATATATATAAATTTCTTTTATAACATTTTAAAAAAAATGTTCAGCCAATGTGCGAAATTCTTTTTTTTTTTAAATAACATTTTTCAAAAATGTTTAATCGTGTGCGATTTGAATTTAACTATAATGAATTTCCACCTCGATTTAATAGTGATTTTATATGTATATATATATATTTTTATTATTTTTTTTTTTTATTATTATTATTTTTTTTTAAATTTATATATATATTTGCATATGTATATATAAAATTAAATACAGATTATTATCAAGTATGATAGCATATATATGTGTGTGTGTGTGTGTGTGTGTGTGTGTGTGTGTGTGTGTGTGTGTGTGTGTGTGTGTGTGTGTGTGTGTGTGTGTGTGTGTGTGTGTGTGTGTGTGTGTGTGTGTGTGTGTGTGTGTGTGTGCAGATTTGCATAATTTTAGAAGAGAACAAATACATAATTTTTAAAATAAAAGGGCTTTCTAAATCTAAGAATTTCCTTTTGAAATAATTGTTCTCTAAATTTATCCATTAATTCTTCTAATAGGTTTGACTATAAATTTTAACCCTAGTTCCATAATTTCATTGGATCTGCGCATGAGGGGTTTTCTCACATAAGAATTAAATATCCATGACAAGATTAAAATAATTGGAACATTCACACATAGAATCCTCAGAAAGTATTCAGAAGACATGAAGAAGACAAGAAGTGCAAGAAGTGGAAATAACATAGGCCAAAATCACAAGTGTCTACCCAGATACTGATGCTAATTTGCTTCTCCTCAGAAACTATAGAGCAAGCTCCTTCCTTCTCCCACATTTCTGAGTCCTCCAAAAATGCTCTCCCAATGCTCTACCTAAGCTTTTAGGAGCGCCTGAATATAAAGAACTCTCAGGAAGCACCTAGGATGTCTCTAGAAACAACCAGAAGGTGTTGACAACTAAGCATGAGTCTATTCCAACCTTCTAGATGAGTCATAAGGTTGTGGACACCATGTGCTTAATTGGTGCACTAACTCCGGTGTTGTTGACATATGTGTAATCAAGAGGTGCGTTTACTCCTAGGCAAGCTTATAAATTTAATTTTAATTCTTTTATTACTTTTATTATTATTATTTATTTATTACTTTATTATTATTTTTAATTTCTAATTTCTTTTATTTAATTCTTTTTCTCAATTAATTCCCATTGAATTAATTAAAATAAAAATATCTAAAGGTCATGATATTATATTAATTTTTCCCAAATAATTAATTTTATTAATTAAATCTATTTATTTAAGACTTAATTAATAGACAATTCACCATAGACCTCTAAGATAAAATATGAAAACCCATCATAGAACAATTGATACAAAATTAGTCTAAAGGGTTAAAAATCATGAATTATGTCATCTGACACATTCGAAAGGTAAAATATCCAGATACTTGTCCTACCTCATTAGGACAAATGGTTTAGGGGTTTAGGATTTGGACTTGAGAATTTATCTCCCTTCTCTTACCATTGAGATAGTGCGATAGGGTACGCTCATCCTAGCAATTCAGGGAAGTCAATGCCTGATACATGCAACTTGCATAAAAACCATGCATGTACATACAATATATATAATGCTAAGCTAAATAGGCAATGTTAGGAAGTGGTGCATTGTGTAGATCCTGACTAGCAGGTGACTACGACTCCCTTTCTTAACCACATCAAAAATGCCATACATAAGAACAAACATGAACACCATAAACATGCAATTATGGGGTAAGTATCCATAATAAAACACATGTGATAATAAACCATCTAACTAATCATCATCAATAACTAAAAGCAATGTAATAATCATCATGCATACATGAAATGTAGAGTCTAAATAATCTCATCATACATCAACTGAATCCATAACATAATGTCTGATAGTCTCAAAACAATGCTACTAATCCATCAACATAAAACTAGTCTAACATAGTCTGATAATAATAGCAACAATGTGTCCAAAAGAATGTGAACGAGGGCAGGCACTACAATGACAATCGAAATACCTATAATCTCACAAATAGAAAGGACCCCTTGATGGATGGGATTCCTCTAGGTTTACAACCAACTCCACCTAATCCAAGAGCAACTAATAATCTACCACTGGTAAGACCAGTGCAGGGAGGACAATAAAATCATAATCAAGTAAACATACCAACAATACTAAAGAATCCCGCTTGGTCCACTAAAGCCAATATGTCCATGTTTGACATGTTACAAAATTTTCCACAATAGCAAGAAGCTCTTATGAAGACATTGGATAATACAAAGGTTTCCCACAATATGAATGTTGTCCCTCAAAAGATAGTATCTCAACAAGTGAATGCTATAGAATCGATGCCCACTATGTTCAAAGACAAAGTTGAGGTACCCCCATTTTTTCTTAGCATCAAGATATATGGGAAGAATCTTCACAATTACCTCATTGATTCAGGAGCTATCATGCCCTATAGCTTCATTCATAATCCCTCATCTCATTGCTAGCATCCCTTGATGGCATACTACTTGAACACCTTTTGCAATCTTATGCTCTTGGATTGACATGTATAGACCAGTTGAACTTCATCATAAAATTGTTTATTGTTTTTTTATTATTTTCCCTAGTGTTGGCCTATCACATACTACAATTTTCCAATCATAGATCTATATGTTGTTTGATCTACCTCCTTGGAATCATCATTTTTTGAAATCTTATGTCCAATAGACATAGGTTTTCCAACTCATATTGAATCCTCCATTCCAAATTTCTTCAATATCTCCTTGATGTACTTAGATTGATTAATATAAATACCATATTTCTTCTATTAATTCTATGAGCCAAAAATAAATTGATTTCTCTAAATATTGACATCTCAAATTCCTTACTCATTTCCTCTGAAAAAGATTTGCACAAATCATCATTTTTATTAAACAATGTATCATCCACAAAGATTTCTACCAACACAATCTTCTTATCTAGTCCTTCTTTGATGTAAAGACTATTGCTATCATTTTTCCTTTGAAAACCAATCTTCATCAAATAATTATGAGTTCTTTCATACCAAACTTTGGGAACTTGTTTGAGACCATATAATACTTTATGTAGTTTACAAACATATCCTTTTTGCTAGGATCTACAAAACCTTTAAGTTACTCTATGTAGACTTCTTCTTCAAGAATTCCATTCAGGAATATAGATTTCACATCGATCTAATACACATTTAATCATTTATGTATAGCATAAGAAAGTAAAGTCCTAACACCTTCTAATCTTACAATAGGTGAAAAAGTTTCACCATAATCAATACCTTCTTCTTTAGAGTAACCTTTTCATACTAACCTTTCTTTGTTTCTTGAAACTTCTCCATCTTCATTCAACTTATTTCTAAACACCCACTTGGTGCCTATCACGTTCTTATCCTTGCATCTAGGAACAAGAGTCCAAGACTTATTCCTTTCTATATGTTCTATCTCTTCATTCATTGCCTCAATCTAATTTTCATTATCCAAAGCATCTTTTACTATTTTAGGTTCAAATTTAGTAAGAAACCATGTACCTTTCAATTTGTTCCTTGTCATTGTATGATCTAATTTGTCTCCAATGATTTTCTCATGTGAATGGTACCTTCTGACATATCCTACAAGTACATGTACTTTGGATTTATATCTTGTTCCATTTGCCTCAACATGATCTTTTGTATTATGCTCGAGTCCCAATGTTTGTGACTCAGGTCCTTCAAACTCAAATTTGGGTTGTATTCTTTGCAACTGTGTAGCTTCTAACTATGACTCAGGTCCTTTAGATTGTGAGTTGGGTTGCACTAGTTTCAAATCAAGTGCTTTTGGAGATTTTGAGGACTTGAGAGGTGAAGTCTTTTGACTTGCAATTAGATTAGGCAATGCATCAAGTTCAAAGTAAATGAACTTTTTGTAGTCCTAAGGTTCTTTGCTACTCCTTCTTGACTCTTTTTTGCAAACTCATCAATTGTCACATGTCCACTTTCTATGATCTTATGAGTGGTTAGATTCAAATATTTGTATGCTTTACTTCTATTAGAGTATCTTAAGAATATGCCTTCATCACTTTTGACATCAAATTTAACTTTCCTAGTCTCCTTCAAAATATAACATTTTCTACCAAATACTTTGAAGTAGCTTACATTAGGTTTGTAGCCATACCTTTTACTCTATTTAAGGTATGAATTATTTTACTAATTGCTTCTTTTTAGTATTTGATTGCAACATTCTTTTCTATCATCAAGTTTCTTACATAATCTATGATTAATATGTTCCTTATTTTTGCTATACCATTCTACTGAGGTGTACCAGGGGCTGATATTTTTCTTCTTATTCCTCTTTCAATGCATAATTCATTGTATTAATTATTAATGAACTCATCTCATCTTTTTGATCTCAAATATTTTAGCTTATTTCATGTTTCCTTCTCTACTCTTGTCAGATACCACTTGAACTTTTAAAAATCTTCCAACTTATCTTTTAGATAGATTACTATCATCATCCTAGAATAACCATCAAAAAATAAAATAAAATACTATAGTTCTCTATGCCAATAGGTCCACAAAGGTCTAAATGAACCAACTCCAAGACTTCTTCAGAATTTTAGTTCTTGCTCTTGAGACTTGTCTTCCCCATCTTACCAATTTGGTAATTCTTGTACATGCCCATATCAAGTTACCTTAGAGTAGGAATACCTCTCACTCTTTTTTTTTCTTATCTTGAT
This sequence comes from Cupressus sempervirens, assembly GCA_028749045.1. Taxonomy (NCBI): domain Eukaryota; kingdom Viridiplantae; phylum Streptophyta; class Pinopsida; order Cupressales; family Cupressaceae; genus Cupressus; species Cupressus sempervirens. The sequence goes on along the minus strand of CM053793.1, from coordinate 480,600,201 downwards.
CAGGTTATCAAAGTTCACGTGACACAACCTTTTATGCCATAACCAACTTTACTCTACTTGAGAAATTAAACATGAACTTTCACTTATATCTAGGAAAATAAGTTACCTTTTGTTTGATTACCAGACCCAGCTAGATTTCCTTTTCCATCTAGTAGCTCGGCCTTTCCATTCATGAATTCTACCTTGAATCCAATGTTATTTAACTATGCCACACTCAGTAGATTATGTTCTAGTCCTTCAACTCAATAAGCATTATCACATCTGAATTTATTGGTTAGATAAATACAACCTTTTCCTTTTATGCAACATGGTTCATTATTTCCAAATCTTACACTTCCACCATCATAGTGTTCCATATGTTAAAACTTTTTTTTATCACCAGTCACATGATGAGAACAACCACTATCAATAATCCATGTATCATTTTTGCTAACATGAGAGATAAGTGTCATTTTTATCATCATTATCTGATTCATCTTTTACAACAATATAAACATTTCATCATCATCACTACTATCAAAATCTTTATCCATGAAACAAGAATTCTTACCTTTATCCTTGTAGTCCTTGTAGTTTTTGAAATCCTTCTTGCCTTTATACTTGTTCTTATTTTCTTCTTTGTCTTCTCTTTTTGGACACTATGTAGCAATGTGGTCAACTTCTTCATAAGAAAAATAGTTTAGAGGACTTTTATCTTTGTACTTTCCTTTTCCTTTGGGATATCTTCTTGCAAGTAGGGCTTCAATGGCTTCAATATCACTATCAAAACTATCTTCCTCTTTGCTCTCAAATTTTTTTCCTTTAGACTTTGTAGCTTTCTTCTTGAGTGACAACTTAGCTTCAAATACAAACTCAAGATTGCTAGAAGTAGGAACATAATTATCATAGTCATCTAGCTCAAATTTTGTCAACCTTCCCACTAGAGTATCCAAATTTATCTTATTATTGGGATCACAGCTCATCTTTTGAATACATTACACTCTAATTGCATAGATAGGAAGAAGGGCTCTAAGCACCTTTCTTATAATTGTGATATCATCAATTTTTCCTCCAGAGGCTTTGATTCTATCAACATATTTTGTAATTTTTTCATCTTTTCTCACCTTCATCTAATTGAACTAGACTCTTAAGCTTTCTACCTTTTCTCTTCTCACATTATCATCATCTCCATAAATATATTTTACCTTTCTCCAATCTTATGAGTAGTAGAAAACCCTTTGACTTCATCAAATCTAGCATAGTTAAGAGTGGATGCAATGTCAATAATCATAATGTTATGATTCTTCTTTTCAAAAATCTCCTCCATAGTTAATGTTCTAGTAGGAGATTTATTCTAAACATTAAAAATATTTTAGACCTAAATCATGATGGTTTCCTAATGTAGCTTCATAAGTTCCCACCATGCCTCGAAGCTATCAATGTTCAACTTGGGAATCTCTCTCTTATAAGACATCTTGATATTTAGCTTAGGTCCTTGAAAAAAAAATTGTAAGCACCAAAAGCTATGATACCAACTATTGGAAACATAAGAGGAGTAAGTGATAGGGGATAGGTGAATCAGTTACTACAAGATAAATCTTAGATCCCTTAGATGTCAATACAAAAGATAAACTCTATTGAAACTATTGTCACTCGATTAACGCATGAGCACTCAATTAACACTATCAATATGCTATAACTTGGCAAGAACTATAATATCAACTGTTACTGAAAAATATTAAACATGGAAACTTTAAGATATTATTTATGATTAATCTTAATTAACTTATTTGCATACACATAAAAATGGAATGAACACAAGTGACACCAAGGTTTAATGTGGAAACCCAATTTGGGAAAAAACACCAATTGCAACTAGTTACTATTTTTCACTCTTTTGAACTGGTCCCTATTAGGAGCCAACCCTATTAAAGGTTATAAAACACACTGTTAGGTATGACACTATTAGAGGATTTAATCACCCTATTAGGAGTGGCCTTATTAAAGGTCTTTAGACATTTCAATCTAGAAATACCACCTTTTGAGAGGATTTACAAATAGTTGTTAGGCTAACTCTGTTAAGAGATTTGATACACTGCTACAATGGTTAGAGAGTAACAATGAAATGACCTAACTTATTATGCAACTTTATTTCTAATTTCAAATCTCAATTCTGGCTTGAATACTTGATCCTTCCTAATTAGATTAATCTTTGCACCCCAACTACCCCAACTAGGATATTTTGCTTATCCTTCCAATTCACTTCCTCTAAGCATCTTCTTATCTTCCACACAATCTCACTTTTTTTCAATCTCCAACTTGAACTTATTCTTACATCATATACATTATCAAGTTGGATTGAATACAACTTAAAATAATATTTTTTCATCTCTTCAGTTAGCTAGAACCAACAAACAAATCCATTAAACTCAATAGTCTTGTCACCATTTTTAATCACTATGCAAAAATGGGTAGATATGTTGACCACTCTTTTCTTTAGGGTGGTGGCCATATTTCACATTATTCTATTGGTTTATTAAATACCATGCATGCATTAAGGGGATACGTAAAAATTTTGACCATGTTTTATCTTTTATATCCCTAGGTTTTCTAACCTTTTGAATCCACATGTTTTATATTTACAACCAGGCTTTATTAAAACCTTTTAAGCTTCTATAGGTTTTATTTTATGTTGTGAAGTTAGAAATCATGAAATTCCTTGATCTTTTAGTAGATCAAGGGTCTTCATTATGTCACTTTATGAAGTTTCAAGATCATTACTTATAGTGATATAATGACAAGTAGACACCTATCTTATGGGCCCTATTTTGATTTTGAAGTAAAAGGATCCATGCATCTTTAGAACTATACATATGTGACTAATCAAAGAAGCAAGGATGTTATCCATAGTGACATAATGACAATGTGACATGTGGAAAGTGGTAGGACCAGCCTTCACAAGGAGTTAACATAGGTTTTTGTTCGTATGAAGTTCCATCTATCAAGTTTTTATTTTCCATGAGTATAAACATAGTGCAAACAAGATATTGCATCAGGACCTTGAAATCAAAGGAAGATCTATAGTTATTGATTTTTCACTAAAAAAAGATGCATGAAAAATACTCATAGTAAGATAGTGACAATAGGACACATGTCTAATTGGACCCAATAGTAGTTATGATGTAGTTATTGGTTTCCACCATCAAATTGAAAGTTGATCGAGGGTTTTCATTAAGTCACTAACCAAAAAAGCAATAAGATTACCTGAAGAGACATAACAAGAGGGGGACACATGGTGCAAATGGCCCACTTTCAAGAAAGTTTCAAGTTGAACCAATCAAGTCTTGACATGTAGCATATTCCAAGGACAGTGAAAAGGATTAACTAGAAATGGTATGGTCAGAATTTCAATTTTTGAAGGGGCTTTGATCATAAGAAGAATTATTGTAAGATCATAAAATTGTATGACTATGAGTCAACTTGTTTATAATGGAAATATAGTTGTGAGGATGCAATAAGGTGACAAGCCTAACCTATCAAATAATGGCGTGTGGCTCTTGCTAGGTAGTCAATTAAGAGCTCACTTGGTTGCCCATGTGCATGGGAGAAAAAATCAATTTCTAAGAAAGGGAAACTATTTCAACATTTCATTCAATGGCTTTATTTTATTTTTATGTGTTGTAAATACTTGCACATAGCAGAGTAGGAGTATTCTACTTTCTAAGAAGTGCATGAGCATATTTGCTCCTTTTTCTAGAGTTGTTATGAGCTTTCTAGAGCTCCCTGAAGCTGTTTTATTTTTTGTTGTTTGCTGAATTTTGTGAAGTTGCAAGTGGGATAATGCATTAATTCTTGGTAGTGAATCCATGTCCAATGGATTTCTTAAGGCCACTAGTCTATGCTTAGCATGCAAGCATCCTCTTTTAGTCTCCAAGAATGTTGACCATTTTTTCCCCCCATTCAGCCCATCATTGATAATCGATCTAAGAGATCTTTAATGGGTTGGATTTTTTGATTTAGGTTACCACACTTTTTGGTTGGGTTAACATGTTGTGTTAACTTGACCTCTTCATGAGCTAAGTTGGGTCAGTTCCTTCATGTGTCTTGAGCTAGTTTAGTATTGACCAAGTTGGCTTATTTTCCTTCATGTGTTGAGTTTTGGATTAACACATGTATCTACAAGGTTAACATCTCATGTTAACCATTTTTTCCATTTTGAAGAATGATTTTGTTGCTTTTTTTGAAATTGCAAAATCTCTATTGCCTCTTCAACTAAACATTCAAGAATAGTGTCGACCAACTAATTTCTTCCACGTGATAGATTCTTCTTATGTCAGGTTATTTTTTAATTAGATGGTTCTCATATTTTCACATTGCTACCCTTTTCTCTTGCAAATATAAAATGGCTATTGGATTTGGAAGTATCTTATGGGTAGTTATGAGTGCATCACAACTATCCATTGGAGAATGAAGAAGATATGCATCTATAATTGGGTTTTATTCATCTATTGAGGAGATTTTTGTAGCATCTAGATCATTTATTTTTTAATGAAGATCTACATCAATGGCTCATCTTATTGGGGAAAATCAGATTTATTCCACACAAGTCAACTATGAAATTTTCACAATGGGTTAACTTGTGTGTTATCCCATCCTGCATTTTTTCATAACAATGTGAATTTATTTATTGTGACCATAACACGTTACAAGGACTATTCTATCCTTTGGCCATATTTTCATGACATTTATGCATCTTTGTTCCCTATTAATGATTGTAATGATCAAATCTCATGGGATTTGATTTCTTATGCTGGGTGCATTTTTTTCCCCTTCCTATCACTTTATCACAATAGATTGTATGTCATGATCAGATTTAATTATGATATTCATTTATTTCTACTCTCTACAACTCAATTCCACTTTGGTTGGGGTTTGAACTCCATAGTTCAGGTCTGAGTTATGATTGATCTATAAAGGTAAGTTGTAAATATTTTTCCTAGGTTCTTCTCTTTTTTTGCAGTAGTAGCATTATGCTCTACATTTTTTTCCTTCCATTAATGAAAAACCTTGTTCTTACCTATTCTTGCCATTATAGTATCTAGTGCATGAATTTTCCTTACAATGAATGTTTATTTTCCATTTTCTTAGATCTATGCGTTGTGTTAAGTTTGTTAGCGATTGTTGTATAGTGAACTTCCTTTCCTTTCAGCACTTCAACCAGTTCCAAACCTACATGTTGTTTATTAGAAGGTAGAATAGAGTTAATATTAGTGTATTTTGGTTGTTTCATTGATGTGTAGTGCATTCATAGGTAGAGTTGTAACCACTATTTCTATCTCAGTGCATCACCTCTCTTCCCCTTTCTACATTTTCTTTCAGTTCTCCTTCTCCATTTTCCTTCCAAGTGGTAGTTTAGGTGCATCCTAATAGTAAGGAAGTCAGCCTTCTCTGGAGATTCATTGTTAGAGTGCAAGTCCCATGCTTGGAGGTTATTTCCATGTTACACAAGGTCGCCTCAGAAGTAGTTCCTCAGGAAAGGTGCAAACTTTTGTGTCAACAATTATCAAATGTTGGTCAAACTATTATATGATCAAATCAACACTTTCAACTATTCAAACTTGCTAAATGTCATGCATGCCTATTTCTCAAAATGCCAAAGATAAATTGGAAGATAACATGAAAAATTTCTTTTGTAAAGGGATTTTTGAAAACAAGAAAATGGTTTTAGTTACATAGGATAAAATATCAATATCACCTTAAGTAGGAGGGTTTTTCATTAAAAAGTTTAAATGGTAGAGTTTATCTCTTGGCAAAAAAAAAGTATGAATAATCTATCACATACTAGATAGTAAATGGGTTAAGATTCTTTCAAATATATATTTAAACAAGAATGATAATATTAGGGTTTTAAAAAGTAAGAACCCTCCTAAAGTATCAAGATCAAGTAACTTCATTCTTGAATGAAGGAACATAATTAGAGACAAACTTACTTGGGATATTAGATATCATAATTTGGCTATTTAATGGGAATGAGGGTAGATATGCACCTTTAGAAAACATAATTCCCTTAAATATTAAGGACAATTTAACAACCCAATGGGGAAAACTCTTATCAACTATTTAGTATTCTCAAAAGGAGATCCTAACCTAGGATGGCATTGGAGGTCTTTATAATACACTCCTCTAACCTTTGAATAAAAATCAGAATTAAACAAGATCCTCAACTCTAGACACATAGTTCTTGAATTTAGGGATGACAAATTGATTTGGACTAGATCCAAGACTAGATCATATAAGTCAAGGATGGGTATGATTCTTTGTTTTAGGATCAACAACAAAAGGAATCAAATTTTCCTCAACACCTATGTCGGTATAAAGTTTGTCTTCCTAAAGTAGGTATATTCTTATGGGATGTTATGTAATAAATGATGATAACAACATAATGGCTTCAAACAATTAGCTTTGAGGATCCCTCTAGATGTGTCCTCTATGAAAAAAAGAAGAAACTATTGATTGCATCCTCGTGAACTACTCCTCTAAAAAATGTTGATATTGGTTATGTCAAAAACTTCTCTTAACATTAACCATAGCTAATAATTTAGTCAATCACCTCAAAGAGTAGCCAATAATCCATACATAAAGTCTTTATAAATTAATCTAGAAAAAATATTCTTCTATGGGAGCTTTGGAAAGTACACAATCAAACAATATTTCAAGAGAAGAAAATGGAGAAGAAATATCTCCTAAACAAAATGGAATCTTATATAGTATAAATAACAACCAATTGATTAATAAATCAAAGATACATTGAAGGTACCTTCTCTTATTAGGATAGTGAAACTAGGAAATGATTGTTTAGATTAATCATGCCAAAAAAAATTAGTAAAGGAGGTAAAGACAGTCTTAAAGACAAATAAAATTACAAATGGACCCCTCCTTGAAAGGACTAGTTTAAGGTTAACTTTGATGGGGCATATTATGGGAATCATGGTACTCTAGGTATTGGGTATGTAATCCATAAATATAATCAAAAGGTGCATTGGTAAAATAGAAAACCCAATTAATGATACCACTAATAACATTGAAGAATTAGAGGACCTTATTGAAGGACTCCTTTTATCCAAATTCCTAGGTATATATAATCTAGAAATTGAGGGTGTTTCACAAATCATTAGCAATCCATTGACAATTAGATCCACCACAAATAGGAAACTAAATTTAAGATTAGAAATATATGTAGGATTACTTATTTACTTTAATCACACTACATGTAATCACATTTATCGTAAATGTAATAAAGTTGTAGGTCAATTAGCTAACAATAGGGTCGATCGTGTAACAACACATAAAACATCCCAATATGTATATAATCAAAGTAAGAAATATATTCATTTTGAAAATAATAATTATAAAGATTAAGGTTAAAATTACATGTATTAGCTTAATAACAAAAAAACAAAAAAAGACTCAATAAATAAAAATTAAATAAAGCATCCTCATCATAAGTCCTCAACCCCTTCTTAAATTGACATGACAAATTTACAAATCTTAAAATTGATACGATGAGATAAAAATGTAATGCCAACATATTTATAAAGGTTATTCAATGTGTGGATTATTTACTTAGCTTTTCATTAATTAAGCCAAGATTTTCTTTCTATAGTGGCATCATTTAGACTATGCAGCTCTATAAGTGTATCAAAGTATTTGCTCAAATCTTATGCTACATAATTTTCTGTAGTGCTTGGCAATAGATTTGGAAGTAGCCATGTCTAATACATAAGAAGCACATTGGATACCTTGACTTCTTATTTCAACACTTGTATATTAGCTTTCACTTCAATTTTATCTATGTCTTTAGTCACATGTAAGCAACACATTAGATACCTTGAGTTCTTATTTCAACACTTGTATAGTAACTTTTTCTTCAATTTCCCGTTGACCTTTAGTCACATCTAACATTTATTTATGCGCAAATTTTTAAAATGAAATTTTTTATTTATTACTAACTTATACATAATAATAAAGTATAAAGTTATTTTTTTTAATATTAGAAAACTTTAGACATTTTAAAATTATTTATTTTAAATTATAAAAGTACCAAAATCTTGACTTCAAAATCATGTCTAACAACTGAAATCTATTAGAGAATGTGTGTGAATATAAATAATTTTCATTATTTAAAATCTAATTTGAATTCCTGAAAATAAAATTTAGTTTTTTTTTTAATATTGAAGTAATTTTATTTTTAAGTTAAATGATACAATGTTTATGGACCATTTCATGTCGAACATTAACAATATACATATACCTAAATAATAGATTAATTTGAGAGTTATTAACAAAAAGGAGGAATGACAAAAGTTTATTTAATTTGAATTTTTTAATGTGAAAATATTTTTTTTAAGTAAAAACTTTGTTATAACAAAAGTTACATATATCTTGTTTTTTGTGTTTATTTATTTATTTATTTTTATTACTAATTTTTATTCAATAACTAATGTCATTTAATAAGACAAACATTATTAATATGGAGTTGAATTTTTAACATTATAAATTAGTTATACTTCATAAACAAGTACCACATAGTGACATGCATTTTCCATAAGTTATAATAGTCTACTTAAGTAGACTAATATAATTAAATTTTTGATAATATTTAATATAATTTTTTAAATATTTTAATATTTAATTGATTTTTAACAATTTAATATTTGTAAATTAAAATAATTCTTATTGAATCATATAAATGACATGCTACTATTATAACTAACTAGCATACCTATATTTTTTAAAAATATATAAGTAAAAAAAATTGAGAGATATCATTTTTAGAATATTAAATTATTTTGTACTATCTTATCCATTCAGATCGATAGATTTTTGACTTATTGCTCTTTTCAATTCCATTTCACTTAATTCATAAAGTGGGTATTTAGTCAATTAGACCTTGGTGGCATGATTGGAAGTGGTATCTTGCCACTCCTTTCACCAATTACAAACCAAGTCTAGGTTATAGATGGCTTTCTCCCCATCTGCCGATGGTGGACATGCTCAACCAGAGATGGCATTTGCATTTGCAATTTTCAATGGAGAAAGCATTTTGACACTATTTGGAGTGCTATTATAGAACCCAAGATTGCCCATTTCTCTTGGTGCCTAACTTTTCAAGGTCTTCCCCTAGGACCTCAACTCAAGCATATTGGGGTTCTGGATCCTAGATGCCCTTTCTATGGGCAACCAAAGCCTTTCTTGCATATTTTTTGGTTTTGTCAATGTGCTCAAAATTACTGGCACTGGATTCATGGCTTTTTTAAGCCATTCAAGCATGAACCCTTTTATTGGCACATGGCTATTTTGGGTGATTCCCCCAGGATCCCTCAAAAATTTACCCAGATTTGGCATACCTTCAAGATGGAGATTTTGTTCGCTTTGTGGAAAGATAAAAATGTTGTTCTTTTCACTCACAGTTTTCTTGATATTAATATTGCTATGTACACTAAGGCATGCATTTGTAATAATGTAACTATGCAGATTCAAATTCAAGCAAACAAAGTGGCCTTGGAGGTGGCTCACTTGCAGGAGCTACTTAACCATTGGGGCAATGCCCCTTGCACCATTGCTAGAGTTCCTCCTAATGCCTCAGTGGATATTTCAATGCTTAGAGGCTGCCACTAGTGGCACCATTCCTTAGGTTTCCATTCATACACTCTACACTCCTAGGCTTCCTGCCACCACTCTCCTAGTGATGGCGATGGTGGTTGGAAGCATCATTTGGCTTCCCTACCCCATGGTGGCACTAGCTAGTCCCTAGCTCCTCCTCTTGGTGCTTGGCAGGAACTTTCTAAGAAATAGCCTCACCTGGACCTGGCAATTTCACCTCTACAGCCAGAGATAAAGGATGTTGACCAGGCCACTAATCCTATTGTTGCTGCTGCCAATGATGATTGGACTATTCCAAGCTCACCCCCTAATCCCAAATATGATTGGGGTTTTCATGATAGTGATTTTCCACCTCCCTCAGCAGGCACTACTTTAGTTGCCTGAGGTTTCTTTATAAGTTTTTTCTTAATGAATAATATATGATTCTGGCTTCGACCGTGTCAACTCTCACACGATGATCTTGTATCACGCGGACCTTTTTTGTGAATTGTAATCTTAGTATTTTTTTTTTAATAGAAAAGGACTATTCATCAAAAAAAGACTGAATTATTTTAAAGTAAAAAATATTCCTAAAGAACTGACTACAGCTATTTCAAGTTCTTTTAAATTTTTGTAAGCTGCTTTTAAGTGATTTTTATTTTGCCTCAGATTCCTAAATAATTGGTATGAAGAAAGAAAATGGTCAACATTTGTTGTGATTAACAATGGTGAATTGATGTGGACAATGTGGATGTGGACAATGGAAAGTCTTTGGGTGATTTTGAACCTTTATGTGGGGTCCATATACCACCATTGGTTTCCCTGTCTTCTTTTTGTGTGTTGGGATAGGATCTTGAGAAGGAGAAAGATAACATTGATTATTTCAAGGAAAAGTCCTCTGAAGAGCTGAAGCAAGGGGTCTCAGAATGAAAAACTTGGTCATCCCTATTTGGCAAGAAACCCACTAGAAAATCTCTTTTCTTGCTAGTGACTGCTAAGACCTGCTGGGAGAAAGGTGAGTTTCAAGTTTTTATTCCAAACCCTTTATTTGATTTTTTTGTGTCTTCCATGGATTTCACCCTAGTGGGTAAATTTTTAGGCGCAAGACCAGATCTTGAATCTCTTAGAAAAATGGTTAAAAGGAAATGGGTTATTAGAGGAGAGGTAGATATTGCTCCCATGTTGAATGGCTTTTTTTCATTTATCTTCAACTGTAAAGAAGAGATGGATCGGGTTCTTTGTGGAGGACTATGGTCTTTTGGTAAAAGCTCTCTTACCATTAAAAAATGGGAACCTAACATGGATCTTTCAGACTCTTTTTTCTTAACCACTCCCATTTAGGCCAAACTTCCTAGGCTCCCTTTAGAATTCTAGCATGAAGACATTTTTAAAGGTATTGCTAGTTCCTTTGTGAATTTGTGGCATTGGATAATGCTACAGCTTATAGAACCAAACTTCATTATGCCAGACTTTTTGTTAAAGTGGCAGACCTTAATCATCTCCTAGCTAAGGTGGATATGATTTCCAAATTGGGTAAAAAACTCAAGAAATCTTTTTTGAAGATCTACCTAATTCCTGCTATGCTTGTAAGAAGCAAGAGCATTTGGTTAAAAATTGTCCTTCCAAAAGTAAAAATTAGTCTAGCAGTGGTTTGGATGGGAAAAAGAACAAGGTTCAACAAAAGAAAGTATGGAAACCCAAAGAAAGCCATCGCCAAGAACAAAAGATTAATGAAGAACTTCAAGCTCCACAAGCTGAGGCGGATAAAGAGCTTGCTTCCGAGGAAGCTAACTTTGAGAAAGAAGGTCCTTGTTTATATTTTGAAACCAGTTTACCTGAACAAAGATTAGAAGATCAAGAAGATTCATCAAAACAAATCGTTATTTATCAGAGGATAGAAGAAAAATGGAGAGATTTTGATGACAAAATTGTGCTTGAGGAAGGAGAAATCTTGGCTAATACCAAAAATTTACCTAAGGAGTGAGATCCTCTTTTTTCTCATTCCAGGGAGATCCAAGTTCTATCCTAGATTGATAATGACCTTTCTATGGATGAGCCTCCTCCCCTAGATGATGTGAAAGAAAATGGCTCAACTCATAAACCAAACCAAAGAAAAAGGGCTGAAAAAAAGAAGAATACTAAGGGGGTAGAGACTAGAAGCAGAAAAATAGATCAGCATATCAAAGAAAAACCTCTTGCTTCTAATCCGAATAAAATTGGGAAAAGAGAAAAACAACACTATAAGGTGAAACCAGATGTTGGTTCCCTAGAAAAACCTGGAAGAAGATCTACTAAGAAAACTAGAGAGTTAGAAAGTATGCAGAATATTGTTGATGGTAGGTAGGCAACTATTTTGGATTTTACTCCTAAAAAATAGATATGAAGATCATAACTTGGAATATTAGGGGGTTGAACAGTACTCATAAACTGTACATTGTTAGGAATTTTGTTAGAGAACAAAAGCCTAATTTTCTCCTGCTTCAAGAAACTAAGATGAATAAAGAGAAAGTGGAACAAATTAAAGCTTTTAAAAATTATTCAATAAATGCCAGCAGTTTAGAAGGGGCATCAGGGGGAACTCTAACGTTATGGAAGAAGAACTATTACTTTGGAACAATTTTGATTGCTAGTAAACATCTTACGATAGCCAAAATTACTAGTATAGACTAGAAGGAGGGTTGGTATATTGTGAATATTTATGCTTCAAACATAAAGCATCTAAGGAAAAAGGTCTGGGATTCTATTTCTAATTTTAAAAGTAAAGAATATTCTAGATAATGGATTATAATGGGAGATTTTAATGTCCCTCTTTATGATCATGAGAAAATGGGAGGCAATGCTACTCAGTTGGAAGGAAGATTGGATTTAATGGAATTTATAAATAAAGAGGGCTTAATGGATATGGACATCTATGGAATTCAGTTCACTTGGAGTAACAAGAGAGTTGGTAATGAATGTACTCAGGCTAGGCTTGACCGTGCTCTTATTTCTCCTGATTGGACTAAAGACTTCATTTGCAAGTTGGAAGCCTATCAGAAAATTGGATCGAATCATTTCCCCCTTATCTTCACTACTGCGAAGATTAACCTTAAGAAGAATTTTCCTTTTAGATTTGAGAAGATGTGGATGCAGCACCCACAGTTTGAAAGTAAATTGAAAGAATGGTGGAATATTGATTTTGAAGGCACAACCCTCTTTAGAGTTGCTTCCAAGTTTTAAAATGTTAAAAGGGAAGTCAAAAGATTGAACAAGAACAACTTTGGGAACATTTTTGAGAACAAAATAGCTGTTAAGGAGGATATGCTAAAAATTCAAGAAAAAATCCAAAAGGAAGGATATACTTCTGACCTCCTCTTTGAAGAAAATGAAAAGCTTGCTCAATACCATGACATCATCACTAAAGAAGAAATCTACTAGAGACAAAGATCTAGGTTGATATGGTTGAGGGAAGGAGATAAAAATACAAAGTTTTTCCATCTCTCCACTCTGAAGCACAGGGCCAAAACTTGCATATCATACCTTAAAAAGGGAGATATGAAGATTGTTGAGGACAAGGCCATCATGGATGAGATGGTGACTTTTTTCTCTTCTCTAATGATGGCTGATCCCAACATCAATGTGGATAGTTAGGCTGAATTCATCAGAATGATTCCTTCACTAATTTTAAAGGAACAGAATAAAATGTTATGTTCAATTCCTAAGGATGATGCAATCTTCAAAGCTGTTTGCTCTCTATGAGGAGATAAAGCTCCTGGTTCTGATGGTTTCCCCATGTTCTTCTTCCAAAAGCTTTGGAAAGTCATGGGTAAATATGTTTGTGATGCTATTAAGGAATTCTATTGGGCAAAACAGATGCTTAAGGAAGTCAATTCCACCTTTTTGTGCCTTATTCCTAAGAAAATTGGTGCTGACTCTCCAGATTAGTTTAGACTGATCAGCATCTATAAATATTTCTACAAAATTATTTCCAAAGTTCTCACCTCCAGACTTATTCAGGTGATCCTGTTGATTATTTCTGTTCAACAGAATGGATTCGTCCTAGGTAGACAAATCCTTAATTCTATCATCTCTGCTAATGAGAATATTCATTCCTTATCTTTTTCTAACAATCAGGGTTTCATTATGAAAGTGGACATTGCAAAGGCCTATGATAGAGTGGATTGTTCTTTCCTCTGTAATATTTTTCTTGCTTTTGGCTTTGACCATAAGGTTGTTGGTCTGATCCATCAATTGATTTCTACCTCTTCTATCACTGTCTTGGTTAATGGTAGCTCCTCTCATTTCTTTTTTTCCCTCATGTGGGCTAAGACAAGGTGATCCTTTATCCCCCATCCTTTTTGTTATTATGGTGACTACTTGGGGAGATTTATTGGGGACTTGGTCCAAAGAGGTTTGATTAAGGGTTTACAACCATCTTCCCATCCTTTAATTTGTTCTCATGGACAATTCTTTGATGATACCATCTTCATGGGTAAGGCTAAAGTGAAGGAAGCCAAAATTTTAAAGCAAGCTATTAACTTATATTCTTCTACATTAGAACAATTGGTTAACTGGAGTAAAAGTGTTGTGTTCTTTATTAACACCCCTATCCAGAGATAATTTAAAATTGCTAAAATCCAAGGATGTTCTATAGGATCTCTCCCATCCTCTTACTTGGGCTTCCCCTAGGCTTGAATGTCCCTAATGCTTTTTGGGAAGATCTTATAAACAAATTCAGCAAGAAACTAGCAGGATGGAAAGGAAACATTTTAAGCCAAAATGGTAAGTTAACTCTTCTCAAAGCTTGTCTCCAAAGCATACCTACTTATGCTCTAAGTCTTTTCAGAATTCCTTTTAAATTTGCTGAGTCAATTGATAAAATTCAAAGAAATTTCTTATGGACTACCTCTGAGGAAAAAAGGAGAATGTCTTTAATTGCTTGGGATCAAGTTTGCAAACCCTAAAGTGAAGGGGGTTTGGGAATATGGAAAATTAGAAGTATGAATAAAGCCCTTTTAGCCAAATAGGGGTGGAGAGTTTACCATGACAACAAAGAGTGGAGTACCATATGGAAACATAAGTATCTCTTCAATGTTGAATCCCTTCCTCATTTCTTTGCCTCTCCTGATGTTATCCATTCTTCCTCCATATGGGGAGCTGTTCAAGGGACCAAGAAAAATTTAGAAAAAGGATGCTCCTGGAAAATTGGTAATGGGCTAAAGGTGAAATTTTGGGAGGATATCTAGCTTAAGGACCATCCTTTGATTGGAGACTTTCATGACAAGGCTTTAGTTGACCAATGCAAGCAGAGATCTGGCTTTCTCGTAAGTCATTATTGGCAGAATGATTCTTGGGTGAATTTAACTGATGTTGATCAAGGTTTCAATAATATCCAACTATCCCTAAATGTTGTCTCTATTTACCCTTATCTTGAGGATGAGATTATCTGGCATGCTGATCCTAGTGGTCAATTTAAAGTCTCTTCTATCTTTGCTTCAAAGGATAAGGGTAATCAACCTTTCTGGTCACATGCTTGGATTAAGGGTCTCATACCCAAAATTAACATATTCTTTTGGATTCTTCTCCAAAAAAAAAAATTGACCCTTGACAACTTGCAAAAAAGAGGTATAAATGTGGTTAATAGGTGTACTTTATGCAAAAATGGACTTGAAGATAGAGATCATATGTTTTTGAGTTATTCCTATACCCAAGAAGTCTGGACTAAGATTTTGAATTTTTGCGATATGACATGGGTCCATCAAAACAATGTGGATCTTTCTTTCAAAAGTTGGAGCTGCCCCTCAAAGGATCTTGATGCTCAATTTCTTTGGAAATTAACCCTCCCTCACCTTTGGTGGGGCATCTGGAAAGAAAGAAATAATACGATATTCAAAAATAAAGATCTTCCAAGATGATTGCTAGGTCAAAATATCATCAAAGCCTTCAAGGAGAATTTTAAATCCTAGAGGAAGTCTGGTCAAACCTTCCAACTTGATAACCCTTTACGATCTCAATGATCTAAGTTGAAAATTGATAATCCTAGATCAATCATAAGGGAAAACTGGGAAGAACAGGATGTGGAGGTGTTCTTAGAGATCATGTGGGAAATGTTATTGATGCTATAGTTGTCCCTATTGGTCACTCGAATAGCCATATTATTGAAGCTACTACAGCCCTCTATACCATTAAATTAGTTGTTGATTTGGGGTATTCCAAATTATGGTTGGAAGGTGATTCTCTGAATATTATTAATAACCTAAATAGTAAAAATTCTATCTCATGGTCTATAGAGGCTATGATTATGGAAATAAAAACCTTATTTCAAAAATTTGAAAACGTGGTCATTTCCTATACATATAGAGAAGCCAATAGGGCCGCTGATTGGATAGCCAATCATGTAGTTCAAACAAGGCATAAGGTGAGGTGGCTTGATGAATTAAACAAGCATGTGGATCTTAAAGCAATTATTAATTATGATGTTATTCATTCCAAAGTGGGAAAGATTTGCTTGGATTAGAAATTTAATGACTTGTGGGATTGGCCTTACGACTATCAAATTACCTTCCCCGAGGAGGTACATTCATGTGTAGGTTATATGCTCTCTGCACGTATCATCGAAAAGGTGACCTCAATCTCGAGTCACAAAAAACTAGTCTCATTTCAACCTTTTTGCTATCGATATCTGGGTGTCTCTAGTTTTTTGCTTACTTTGTAAAATAGGGGGTGAACTGAGGAAATAGGAGCCCAAAAAATGTGATGACTGGAAGGCTAGGTAGGACATTTGGAAGATTCTCTAGAAAGGGAAGGTGGTCAGTTTTCTGGAGCAGTCGCATGGATTCAAACCCCATGTCACCACTACCTTCTTAAAAAACTGGGTTGATGAAAAAGTTACTCTCCATGGAGTCACTATGAAGCTTACTAAGGAATTCATAGCCGAGGTTACTGATCTCCTCATGGAAGGTATTAAATTTTCAAAACAAACTAGTATCTCCAATGCGGCCTACAAAAAATTCTTGAAGATGGATGAAGAGGAGATGCAATTGGAGAAGAATGGAGACTTCTTTGATGTGCAACAGATTAAAGGTATTTGGCGTGATGTGCTTGGCTGTATTTGTGAGTACTTTATCCTTGATGGTAGAAATAAAAGGGTGTACAAATTCCACTTTGTCTTTCTTAACCATTTTAGGTATAAGGATAGAATTTCCTTCCCTTTCTATTTGCATTTCTCTTTGCTTCAAAGCTTGCATGCCCATAAAAAGAAAGAGTCATGACCCATTTTACATGAAGGTCTAATATTTCTCATAGAGGGTTTTTGTAAATATAAATCCATTGCTTTGTCTCCCTCCACTGGCAAACATAAGGATTCTTAGTCCATAAAATGTAAAATTGATGAGAATGTTAAAGGGAAAGATAAGGCAAAATTGAAACCCTCTAGCTCTCGAAGAAAAATTGTTGAAGAGAATACTGAGGTGGAGAGTACTGAAGGTTTAGAAAAGGAAGTCCCAGAGGAAGAGGAAGGGATGAATGTTGGGGAGTTTAGCTCTAGCCTGGAAGGCTATCTAGAAACAAAAGGCAAAAATGAGAAAGGGAGAGAGGAAGAAACAACTCAGGATAACTTGAAACAGAGCAAGTCTGATAATGAGGGTACTTAGACTATGTCTGGGGGAGGTGATAAAGATAAAGATAATTTAATTGATGGTCCTACCATTATGAGTGAGGAGGAAAACATGGGGAAGGCTTCCACTCCTGCAAAGGAGACTGGGGGACAAGATAAGGAGGTCCATAGTCAATGTGACCCTATGGAGACTAGAGAGGAGGAGTCGTTGGATGGGGAGGAACAAATTGATAAAGTTGGGTCCCCACCACATACCACTATTGAAGACACGGGTGACTACCTGAAGAGGGAAACCAAGCTCTCCTTCCTGCATTTTGTCAAACTTAAAGTTGATTCTTTCCTCCAAGTCAATTCTTGGATTTATAATGAAATAATGGGGTTGAAGAAGAAAGTGGAAACCTTGCAACATAACTAGGAGGCTGACTGGGCTATTATCAAACACTTGAAGAAGCAAATGGGAGACATCCCAAAAAAACTTAAGGATTATGAGCAGAATCTTAGAATGCTTACCAAGGAAAGTGGAACAAAAATGGAGCAGGTAACTTCAAGCATATATTTTGTGGCGGCAAGCCTAGGCAAAAGAGCAAATAAAGGAACCATATCTTCGGAGGGCACTAGCAAGAGGACAAGACAGAGTTCAAGGAAGAAAACTTTGATTGTTGCTACTTCTTTGGCTACTAACTCCATCCAAGATACGGCTAAGATTGGTAAGGAGGAAGTTAAGATGATCATGGAATTGCAATAGTTTCTTTGGGTCTTCTTTTCTAGTTGGGTTCCTATTCAGGTCCTTTTTGCTAGTTGTTACATTTGGTTTTTTTGTTTGGTCCTTTTTTCTAGTTTTTAGTTTTAAACTGTATTGAAGGTTCCAAGTCCTTGTAAAACCTGGCTACTTTATTTGGACTATGTATGTGGTTTCAGGTCCCTATAAAACTTGATTTTGGTACTGCTTCTAGTAGGTTTAAGGACCCTTTTCCTGATGGCTATATTGCTTTTTCCTTTTTGAGGATGTGAAAGGGTTTCGAGGTCCCTTCAAAACATGTTTTTACCGTAATCTAAAACAATGGTGAATTGATTATTACTCAATCTAATTCTTTTCATGAAGACAACTCCAACGTTATACTATTATACAATTAGGAAACTAAATTCATCCATATCATATCCATTGTAGAATCGATTAAATAAATGTTACATGTAACTAAAGGCATAAACAAAATTGAAGCAAAAGCTACTATACAAGTGTTGAAATAAGAACTCAAGGTATCCAATGTGTTGCAAACTTACAAAGCACAGTCTCAATGACCTTTCTTTGCTTGAGTATTTATGTGTGGGAAATTCGAGAAATATCATATGGTATGAGGTTTCACATATTTATTTTTTTTAATTTGTTGGTTCTTGATGTTTCATCATATGATGTCTGACTCCTAGATTTTTTTAATATAAAGTAAAATGAAATAAATCTTGTAACTCTCAATATTTCTTTTATATTTTTATATATGTTGATTTTGTTTCTAACTAATAGTTGCATGTCAAATATATTGAAAAAGAAAAAACTTTACATTGAAGAATGATGCCACTATAGAAAGACTCTCGACTTAATTAGGCTATGTCTTAGAGTATTAATATTATAAGACTCCAAATATATGAACCAATGATGTTCAAAAATAATAATTTTATGAATTTTAGAAACTAGAAATCTCACAAATAAACATTATAAAATTAAAAGTTAAAATAAAAAATAAAAATACTTATATGTAATTGGTTGAGATAGAAAAGATAAATCACTAGTTAAGTATAAGTGATTACAATAGTATTTAGCCTATAGTAAATACGATAATGTGACATGTTGGATGCCAAAAAATTGCCTTAATAATCACAGAAATAGTATCTTTGCAAAATTAGTGTATAAGATCTTAGGGTCTGTTTGGCTGCAAGAATTGTCAATTGCAGCATTCATGCATGCTCGAATAAGCTCTCTTTTGGTATTCATGCATTCTTAAAATAAGTTTTGGAATATCACTTGGACCTATTTGATTGACTTGGAAGAGGAGTCAAAATATGAATATTCTATGTTTGGTTGAAAATTTTGAAATAAGAATTGGAATAAATTTTGTTTTAAAATTTTAGTAATTAAATTATTATTTTTTAGTTTCGTAATATTTTAAATAAACAAGATTTTTTTAACTATAAAAACTAGTTTTTTAATTAATTTTTTAAAAATATCAATTATTTTAATTTGTCTTATTTTATTTTTTAAGTTGATTTTATAAGTGAAAATTATACCACAACCTTTGAAATTCATCGAAATTCAAAGGACACCTTATATTGTGTATTATAAGTTTAACTCTAAATTAAATCAAATTATTTTAATCAAAACTAGAATTATTTTATTTTTAAATATATTAAAGAAAATAAAAAATACAAATAAGTCAAGGTCATTAATATGATATTTAAATGATCTTTCAACATAGTTTTAATTGTAAGACTAAATACAAAATTTATTTGTAAAGATAATTTTATGAAAGTAGAAAATATATCAAATATGATATTAGTAGTTTTTGTCATTAAAAAAAAACATATTAAACACTAAATAATGTTGGCCTAGATTATATCTTATGATGAACAAAGGAAATAGTCTAAAAATGCATTTGAGTGGCAAAATACACTCAAACAACAAAGTCACAGTCCCAACAACCCATCAAATTGGATTTATTAAAAATTGGAATAAGAATAAGCTATTCTTATTCCATCTTTTCTTAGGTATTCCACTATGCTCATTTTGGGGTCAAATTAGGAAAGGTGAATTATAATTCTAATTTTGTATTCTACAAACAAACGACAAATTGGCAAATGCGCATATTTAGATTTTTCTATTCCTACCTAATTCTTGCAACCAAATGGGACCTTAAATATATTACCGAATGAGGATGAAGATAAATAAATTTCATCATTTTATTATTTAAAATTCTTACATGTTACTTTAGAAATAAATCCAAAACCTATAAATATATATATATATTGAGTTCTAATTAGTTGAAATAGATTTTGTTAATAACCAATTAACAAAAATTGATTACAATAGTATATGCCTATCACTATGGAAAAATACTAAAAAGCTTCTTTAAAATATCTTTCATAATAATAACAACAACAACAATTTAGATTCTATTCAAACTTAACCAATAATAATAAATCTCTATTTTAGTCTATTACTCATTTTAAAAAGCTAAATATTTTTTCCATTATCAAGTATTTTTATATATTTAAATATTATATTCAACAAATATTATAAATTAAAGAATTAATATATAATGAATGGCGACATATTTTAAACATATGCTTTCTATTAACTTTTTTCATATCATCTAGAAACATATTTTTATTATTAATATAATATATATGAGTCTTTCCCTTGAACATGACTTTGTGCTTAGCCTTTTAATCCTTCTTTCTAATCGTAAGGATTTATAGAATCCAATATGTGTGATCATTTTCCCTAAATCAAATAAATTAATAACATTTTAAGATTTATTTTATTTCCCATTTTTATATTTTCCTAAAATAGATGTTTATCTACATTAACTATGACATAGGCCTTACCCATTAAGTATTATTTAATTATTCCAACTCAGCTTAATATTCTATGCCTTGTCTACTTGTGATGACACTAGAATAATAATAATAATAACTACAAACCTACTTTACAAATTGACATGGAATAATACCTACCATATATTCATACTCCTAAAATAAAGATGGATTGAGAACCCCATATCTAATTTCAGAATTAACTAATATAATATATTACGAAGAAGCTTCCAAAAGGTGTCACTAACAATTTTTTAGATAGTGTAGAAATTAAAAAAATAAAGTATTAATTTTTTAGTATTAAGATATAAATATCATAAAGATCAAAGGTGTTTAGTCATTCTATATACATGATTCAAAATTATTTTCATTTTTATTTGAATGTTGATTGTTTATAAATGTAATTTTAATTTATTAGTGGTCGTTACACTATAAGAAAAGTTTGAGTTTCAATTTCATATTAGACTTGAATGAAAATGAAAAAATATGAAGATACCTAGATATGGGAGAAATTTGAAGCATGCGCAAAAGAGGAGCGCTTTGTGAAGGCATGTGCAGTGAGTCCCTACAAATATTTTGAGATGCCTAATGAAAAAAGGAAGTAGATAAACGAAGTTATGGGATCCTCTTGTTAAGAAATAAGATAGAAAATAGAAATTTGGAAGGATAAGTGGTTACTAAATGTTGGTCAGACTACTATATGATGAAATCAATACTTTCAACTATTATAACTTACTTAATGACATGCATGCCCCTTTCTCAAAATGCTAAAGATAAATTGGAAAATAAAATCTTTTGGAAAGAAGTATTTGAAAACAAGAAAATGGTTTTAGTTATATGGGATAAAATATCAATATCACTTAAAGTAGGAGGGTTAGTCATTGAAAAGATTAAATCGTAGAGTTTATCTCTTAGTGAAAAACTAGTATGAAAAATCTATCACGAATTAGATAGTAAATGGGTTAAGATTATTTCAAATAACTATTTAAACAAAAATGATAATATTAGCATTTACAGGATTAAGAACCCTCCTAAAGGATTAAGATAACATAACTTCATTCTTGAGTGAAGGAACATTATTAGAGACAAACTTATTTGGGATATTGGATCAAGTAATTTGGCTTTTTAATGGGAATGGGGGGATATGCACCTTTGGAAACATAGTTTCCCTAAAAATTAAGGACGCTTTAACAACCCTATAGTGGAAAATCTTATGAACTATTTAGCATTCTCAAAAGGAGATCCTAACCTAGGATGACACTAGAGATCTTTAGAATACCCCCCTCTAATCTTTGAAGAAAAATTAGAATTAAACAAGATCCTCAACTCTATATTTTCCTTTACACCTATGTTGGGATAAAGTTTGTCTTCCTAGAGTGGGTATATTCTTATGAGATGCTATGTAATAAATGATCATAACAACATAATGATTGCAAAAAATTGGCTTTGAGGGTCCTTTAGATGTGTCCTCTATTTAAAAAAAGGGAATAAACTATTGATTACATCCTTGTGAACTACTCTTCTTAAAAATGTTGCCATTGGTTATGCCAAAAACTTCACTTAACATTACCCATAGCTAAAAATTTAGTGAATCACCTCAAAGACATGGCTGCTCCCAAATCTATTGTCAAGCACTAAAGAAAATTATGCAACATAAGATTTTGAGAAAATATTTTGATAAACTTATAGAGCACACTCTCAATTACCTTGAATTTCTTGAGTATTCGTCTATGGAAAATTTGAGAAATATCAAATGGTATGCGGTTTCACATATATTTTTTCTTCAATTTGTCAATTCTTGATGTTTCATCATATAACACCTGACTCTTAGATTTTTTAGTATAGAGAAAAATGGAATAAATCTTATAAATCTCAATATTTCTTTTATATTTTTATTAAGCCAAAGGGCTTATATGTGGGAGCTTTGCTCTAAGAAATAATTTTCTGTTATCGAAAAAGTGTGAACCCCTTATCGATTTTTTTTTTAAAAAATCAGCATCTAAAATCATAGATAGAAAGTTACCATAGAATGAAAATTTAATAAATAAATTCAAATAGCTTCTAAAAGAATAAGATTGTTTTATTTTGGGAAAAATAAAAAGAGAAGAGGAAGTTCCTATTTTTTTGTAAGGAGAAATGGTATTTGTGTGTGTATCACAACCCATTCTTTTAATGTTCTATTTCATACATGCCAAAAATCTCCAAAAGAGTGTGATTGTTTTTTAAAAATTGTGTGTGTTAATACATTTCAAATGAAAATTTGGTTTCATTCAAAAAAATGGACTTTAATCTTTTTTCTTGTAAGATATAATCTAGATGTAAGTATGTATTATCTCAAACATTCAAAAATAGAATTTAAATGATAAAATATCAATGTGAACTTCTTTGTTTGAAACTTAAAAAATCTAATTAGGAAATTTTGGAGATTTTTGGCATTTTTGAAAATAAAGTGTTTTGGGATATGAATAAGAGGATTGAGAAAAACACAAAGGGGACACACATGAAGATTGAAGGCAAAGAAAAATTGTTGTGGAAATTATGAAGCTTCAAAATCAACTAACTTATGTAAGGTTTTTATTCCTTATGAAGCAAATGTTCTTCTGATTTTGAATGAAATTCTAAACAATTCGGAATGTTGGAGCTATATCAAATCTCTCTTGTTTTATTATTTTTTCCATCCATTATCTTATTACTATTATTTGTTTAACTACAAATATTTTGGGTTCTCGGCTTATAGGCCTTGCATTCCAATCATTAATCCAAAAATGTGAATTTTTCCTTCATGCTCTTACATATTCTTGTCCTAGTAGATGAATTGACCTTTGACTATAGTGCCCAACTCTCCCTTACCTCCATTTTCACATGGAGCCTAAAGGAGGCTAGGGGCCACTGGCTTGATTTGTATTGGTAAATGCCCTCACTAGCACTGCTCCCTCCATTTTTTTCCAAAACCACTCATCAGACACATTTTTAGGGGCAAACAAACCTACTTTAACCCATGGAAATGAATTTGCATTTTCTTGCCATCCACTCATTCCCATTGAGTACTAGCATTTGGCTTGTGAGTGGAAGTTGATCCCATTTTTTATCGTAGTAAACCAACCTGTAAAATTACACCTTTTGATCTCTGTCTTGGGCACCTGTAGCTTCGAACCAATTTTATGCTTGGGTTCTTGTTTCATTACTTTTCGTATATATGATTGTCTCTTTCATATATTTGATAATGAAGTAATTTTTCTTTGTCATAGTAAACAAGAATAATAGTATTGTTACATTCAACAATATCACTTATATTTATTATAGTTAATTAATTAAATAGTAAATTTGTAGAATATATTTATATATTGGATGGTGAAGGTAGAAAGCAAATATAAAGTTATTTTCTTTAATTAAATGATAGAAATGTTATTTATTTTAATCTAAATACTTTTATTAGTGCTATATTATAATGTAATTTGATAGTGAATCTATTTTATGTTATGATATTTCATGTCAAATTTATTGAAAAATAAAAGTGTTTACATTAAAGAATAATGTCACTTTAGAAAGCCTCTCAAACTAACTAGGTTGTGTCTTAAAGTATTAATAATTTATTGAAAATTTAAAAAAATATTATATAGAATATTACTCATTAACATAGTAACACTTTTTTGTAATTGTTCTACAACTTTGCCGCTCATTTTCTTTTTGATTTTTGAATGATGGAAAGCCCTAAACCTCTAGATCCACCACCATGCCTGGACTTGCAACTGGTGCTTGTGGTGTGTAGAGATGTAGACCAATTGATTGGCGGTGGGTCCATTGATGTAGATGGGTCAGGTAATTTCAAGTCATCTTTGGAGGAAGGACGGTCGAGAGTGGACATCCCTAAGCTGGGGGGAGGAAGTTTTGCTTGTTGTTAGTATGTGGTGCCCAAACGTTGGATGTGGGTTCTCTGTCAGGATGGAAGAGTGTGCTCATGGGTACCAAGATGTCCAACTCCAACATAGAGAATCCCAAGGTAACTCGTGGACAAGAAGGTCCTATGATTGCACTCCCTGATAGTATGATGGATAATGTGACTTCTAGCCTCAAAGTTTGTGTTGTAGGCAGATTTATTGCTTTCAGCCCTTCTATCAAGACGGTAAGGAAATGGATGGACCATAAGTGGAAGGTCAAAGTAACTGTAAGTGTTTTTGCCATGCCAAGTGGTCTTTTTTGTTTCAAATTTACCACTGAAGAAGATCTCAATGTGGTTCTTTCTGGGACTTGGTATTTTGGGAAGCACTGTCTAGCCCTGACTAGATGGCATCCGAGCTTTGATGCTAGTTTGGAGTTAAAAAAACTTTCCCCAGTATGGGTAAGATTACTTGGCCTCCCTCTAGAATTTTGGGATGAAAGGATATTAAGATGCGTGGGGAACTCTGTTGGTCATTTTGTTACTACTAACAAAGTGACAATGCAAAAATTGAGACTTGTCTATGCTAGATTCTGTGTGAATGTAGCACTAAACAGAACACTACCTACTGTGGTCACTTTAAAAACTAAATGGAGTGAGAGAGTTCAGCCCATAGAATATGAGAATGCAGGCTTGTTTTTCCAAAGATGTGGGCAATTTGGTCACCTTATTGTGGATTGCAAAGCTAAAATGCAAAAAGATAAACAGAAGGAGAGCTCTCCAGGGATAGTTATGGAGACCATTGGGGAACCTTTAGTACTGACTGAGAAGACAGTAACGAAACCTTCTATGACTTTTCCCAATATGACCTCCATGCAAGATAACTATTTGAGTCCTAGGGGAAAGGATACTAAGGAAGATGAGAAGGCACTAGAGGAATACCCTTTCAAAAGAGATTTGGAGGATCTTCTAGGCCCACCTTTGGTGAGGACTTCGATAGAGGAGTGTCTAGAAGATGGAGAAATAGAAGGAACCAACACTCTACAGGATTTGATAGCAATCCAGATTGGGAGGTGCAAGCTTGAAACCCCTTCTAAGGAGAAAGGGGTAACCCCCTCTACTATGGGCTCCTCAACAACATGGGGGGGGGGGGGGGGGGGGACCATAAGCCTAAGGAAGGTGATTTTATGGAGTTAGTTTGCACCCCAGTGAGGATGGTCAAGGCCTCGTAGGCTGAGATAGTGGCGAGATTAATGGCAAGCATTGAAAAGATATATAAGGAGATGAGCCCCTCTTCACCTCAAGAGGAGGATAATGGTGAATGGGAAGTGCAAAAGAAGAAGAGAAGGGGGAGGAGAAAACCAGATATTGGAGTATTAGGAACAGCAAGAAGACCATCAAGCAGAGTTACCAGGACAAAGCAAACTACTAGAGATGTAGCCAGTGGTAAATAGCTTACACTAGAGATAGTAACAAAAGGTAAGAAATCAAACTCCTTTAATGGAATATAAGAGGATTGAAATTAATAACTCAGGAAAAAATAGACTATGTGTTAATCCAACAGACAAAAATGTCTAGCTCAAATTTTGATAAAATTGTTGGCTATATCTGGCTAGGGGCGGGGTATATATATAGGGATTTAGATGGAGCATTGGGGGGAATTGCTACCATTTGGATTCTAAAATCATTGAAGGGCTATGAGATCTAGAAGGGAAAAAACTTTATAATTACTCATTTCCAATCGAATAGCCACAGTTGAAAACTGATTAATATCTATGCACCTAATATCAGATTAGGGAGGAAGGAAATGTATGACAATTTGATAAGGATATCTAAAACTATGTTGGAGGAGCAATGGATGTGTACGGGTGATTTCAATACTCCTCTTTACCATTCGGAGAAGAGGGGAGGTAACATAGAATGTCAGGAGAGCTTGCAAGACCTAAGTGAATTTATGAGGAAGTTGGACTTCATGGATGTGGAGCTGAGGAGTAACCCATACACCTAGACTAATAATAGGAAAGGTGAGGATATCATTTAGGTTAGGCTGGATAGATTATTACTGTCAGGGAATTGGAATAACATGGGTAACTCCTACTTGGAGAATCTCAACATAATAGTGTCTAACCACTCACCCATTTTATTCCATTGGGAGGATGGCTTTAAAGGGGGAAAGAAACCTTTCGGATATGAAATAATATGGGAGTCGCATCTAGAATTCAAAGATAAGATTCAGGAGTGGTGGAATATAAGAATAGAAGGTACTACAATGTACAGACTTACCTAGAAACTTGATAATATTCAAAGAAATGTTAGAGCATGGGCTAAAAGTTCATTTGGGGACCTTTTTAAAAGTAAAGGAGAAGTAGAGGAAAAGCTAAAAAAACTTCAAGGGGTTATTGCAGAAGGGAATAACTCAGAGGAGAATATTCAGGAAGAGGAGAAACTTAGAAGGAGGTGGAAAGAGATCCTCCAAAAGAAGGATAGTTTCTGGAAACAAAGATCTAGAATTCAATGGCTAAAGGAAGGGGACAAAAATACTACTTTCTTTCACAGATCTTCTTCTAACCACAAAAGAAGAAACACTATCTCAAAACTAAATGAAAAAGGGGGAAGGGTGTTGAAAGAGCAGGAGGAAATGGGGAAACTTGTGGTAGACCACTTCAGTAAGGCGCTTAAGAAAGATAACTTCGTTGGGAACCAAGTGATCAGAAGAAGTCTGATTAATTCAATTCCAAGGAGTATAAGAGAAGAGGAAAATGATCTGATCCTTCGTAAGATCATAGAAGAGGAAGTGAAAAAGGTAGTGTCCTCAATGAAAGCTTTCAAGGCCCCAGGCCTCGATGGTTTCCCACCTGCTTTCTTTTAGCATTTCTAAGAGGTGATCAAATCAGAGGTAATTTGGGCGAATAGGGAATTTTTTAGAATAGGTAAACTACTAGGGAGCATAAATAAGACCTTTATTTCCCTAGTTCCAAAAAATTCCAATCCTCTAAATTTGAATGATTTTAGACCTATAAGTCTATGTAATACTATCTACAAGGTCTTTGCCAAGGTTTTAGTAAATAGATTAAAGCCTTTCTTGGAAAAATTTATTGGAAGTCCTCAGAAGGGGTTTGTGCTAGGAAGGCAGATCCTTGATGTAGCTATTACAACCCATGAGGTTATCCATTCAATGGAAAAGAGCAGGCAACTAGGAATGGCATTCAAGTTGGACATTTCCAAAGCTTATGATAAGGTCAATTGGGACTTCCTTCAGGATGCACTAGAAAGAATTGGATTTAACAATAGGAATATAAATCTGAACATGTTGATGGTGAGCTCAGTACAGTACTATGTCATACAAAATGGGTCCCCATAGGGTAACATAATGGCAGGAAAAGGCTTAAGACCGGGTGACCCGCTCTCACCTTACCTGTTTATCATGGTAGCAGAAGTCTTGGGAAGGTCATTCTGTAAATTAGTGGATTTGGGCTACATTAAAGGTATTAAACCAGCCACTAATGCTGAAGCTGAGGTTATAGAGAAATTTGTGGATGATACTTTCCTATTTCGAGAATCTTCAATCATGGAGGCTGAAGCCTAGAAAATGATTTTACATAATTATAAAGAAAGCTCAGGGCAACGGGTGAACTACCATAAAAGCAAGATTTATTTCTTTAACACTAATTCTTCACTTCAAAGAAGGATTAGGAAAATCTTGGATTGCCAATCCACTTGCCTCCCATACACTTATTTAGGCCTCCCCCTCACTACTAAGGAGGTTTCTAATGAATTTTGGAATACAATAGTGGAGAGAATTCAAAAGAAGCTTGCAGGGTGGAAAGGGAAGATATTAAGCAATGCTGGAAAACTACAACTGATTGCTGCTGCTCTTCAGGGAATCCCTATTTATTTCTTATCCATATTTAACATTAATCTAAATATGGTTGACAAAATTGAGAGAATTCAAAGGAATTTCCTGTGGTCAAGGACTGAAGAGAAAAATAAATTGAATCTGGTCAATTAGGAGGAGGTGTGTAAACCAAAAGCTAAGGGGGGGGCTTGGGATTAGAAGAATGAAAGACCTTAATAAAGCTCTTCTCACAAAAATTGGATGGAGATTGGCAGAAGGAAACACGAGATGGGAAAATATTATGAAAGCTAAATATTTGTCTAATACATCCTTTTGGTGCAACCTATATAATAATGACCTCCCAGGAGGTTCAAAGATCTGGTAGAATATTGTTAGAAATAGAGGGCTATTAAGAGAAGGATTGAGGTGGATTGTGGGCAATGGCTTCAATATAAGGTTTTGGGAAGATAGGTGGATGGATGGGAAACCGCTGGCCTTAAGTAAATATAGTGGTTTAATGGAACTCCTTAAGGAGGACATAGGGGTTAAAGTGGGAGACTACATTGATCAAGGGAGGAGATGGAAGAAGCTATATAAGGAGGACTATCCATGGGAGATAGTTATTCTCATAGAGGAACTAGAAGAACTAATAAAGGAATAGAGACTCCCATTATTGCCACAAGAGGATATCATGGCTTGGGATTTAACTTCAAATGGGAACTTCACTGTCAAATCTGCTTATACTTTAATGTTCAATAAGGAACTATGCCCAACTATGTGGAGCAAGGTATGGATCAGTAACCTTATACCTAAGATTAATTTCTTTTGGTGGATGGTTCAACATGGAAAAATTTTAACAATTGATAATTTGAAAAAAGGGGGATTCTACATAACAAACCGTTGTTGCCTTTGTGAACAAAAGGAAGAAAATATTTACCACCTTTTCATTGAATGTCAGTTTGTGGTTGACATGTAGACTAAGGTTTGGGAAAGATTGGGGGTGGCTTGGGTCATGAAAGATAACTTGGGATAGTTTGTGGACAACTGGGATTACCCATTCCATCATCCAAGACTAATCCTTTTATGGAAGATTATCCCACCATATGTATGCTAGCACATATGGAAAGAAAGGAATAACAAGATATTTAGGGAGGAAAATAGGACGGTTGAAGCAGTTTTTGGAGTGATGAACAAACTGTTGAAGGAAAATCTAAGGGTAGCTAAATACAAGATGCCAAAGGAGGAACCCAAAAGACTTGAAGGCATTGTGGCTAAGAATTGGGGTTGTCAAGAGGATTTCTTCCTATTTGATAACTTCACTAGGAGAAGGAGACAACAGACAATATGGAGACCACCCACGATCACACAGTATAAACTAAATTTTGACGAAGCTGCAAAAGGAGGACAGGGAGTGGTTGGAGGTGTGCTAAGAGACAAGAATGGTGATGTGTTGTTGGTTTATGCAGGCCAGGTGGGGATTGGTAGCAATAATGTGGCAAAAGCTACAGCGTTATTATGGGGTCTTCAACTCTCTAGGGAAAGAAACATTTTAGAGTTAACTATAGAAGTGGACTCCAAACTAGTGATCAATTGGGTAAAGGGGGAGGCAAAATTGGGATGAAAGATTAGAAATATCATCCTGGATATTAAAAATATATTGGAGGAAATGAGAATGGTCTACCTGCAGCATATCTACCAGGAGGGTAATCAAGTGGCAGACGCTGCAGCTGCCATGGGGTTTAACGTTAGGGCAATCATGTGCTGGGAAAATTTAGTTGATATCAACAAAAATCTAAAGATGTTGATATCCAAGGAAAAAGGCTGCAAAATTCAAAATGGTGATCACTAAATTTAAAAGTAAGGCCAAATTTGGCAAGATGGAGAACTTTGTCGCTAAATTAAACTTTAGCATTTTGGAAATAAGAGACAGACGTGGCCGTACAAATGACAAGTGGGGTAATTACAAATTAAGGAAATTGTCTTTTCATAATTATGGAAACTCGTTGCAAGCTTTGAATTGCTCTCCAAAAGGAAGTACAATAGATATTATGGATTGGGATGTCAGAAATTGATGAGGAGAGAAAATTAAGTTTTTTAATACCCACAAATCTCATAATAAGATGTTATGGGATTCTAGAACACATCATACATGAGTCTATAATTTTGATCCCTATTTCCTCAAAGGATTTAAGCAAGAGAGTAGCCATAGAGAATTTGAAAGTGATAAAGTTCTAATGCGTATTTTTGAGAAAGAGAGGCTGGATAGTGGAGGAATTAAAATGGGAGGTGATCTAAATCAGTTGGAACCAATAAGATTAGAGAACTTCAAGGATAGGATGGTGACCTGGTATCTTTTGAAAGAAGGGGGTTTTTTTCCCTATATGATGTCCATGGCTAGGTACGATGAAAATTGTGCGTTACAATTTGTGAATAATTGGAATGATAGGAAGGTTACAATCAACAACATTACATTTCAAGTCATGGAGGAGGTAATTGCCATGGCAAAAAGACTCATAGTGAAGGGGAAAAAATGGAAGAAAGATACTAAAGTCTTGGATGAGGCTAGCATGAATAACTTCTTTGTAGAGAATGAGGAGCCGATTCGCTACAGAGGAGGGTTTAAAAGGGATAAGTTACCTGAGCCCTGAGATGATGTGTGTATGGTCCTAATGAAGTATCTCACACTAGAAGGTAGGTTTGGAGTGTGCTATTATTATCATTTTCCTTTGTTGAATCACTTTAGAAATAGGGATTTCATTTCCATTCTATTTTTCCTTCTACATTCACTTAAGGATATGATTAATGATATTAGGGGAAAAAAGAGTAAAGGCTTAAACTTCACCATTATTCATCAGGGGTTAATTTTCTGTCTGTATCAGTTCCACTTAGCTTTGTGTCCCCCTAGAGAGGTTGTAGTGGAAAACCCCCACCATAGTCCAAATTCCCCCCCAAGCTCCAATACGGGGACAAAAATCTATACTCCTAGGCCATCTCCTAGCAAGGATACTAAGAAAAAGAAAAAATTTGACATAGCCCTAGAACAAAAGGGAAACAAGAAAATTAAAGTTGATAAGATGGTTGAGGTTGTTGGAGAGGATTTTGGTGAGGATATTGGAGGAAAAGCAAGAAGAAGGTTTGGTAGGTTAGCTAAGTCCTAGGCTAGGGTTAAGCAGAAGTCCATCAAATACCCTATTGAGGAAGTTGAAGAAGATAGCTTAGGCAATAACAGTGATAGAAGGGAGAAGGAAAATATTTCCAACTCCAAAAAGGATGAAGGTAATGAGGAAGGGGAAAAAAGTTTCAATTCTAGGAACATTTCAATGGATGATACTCAAACTCAAGTGTCGGACGACAAAGAAAGGAATACTGAGACAACCCATGTTTCAGCCAACTTCTCACTTAAACCTATTACTTTTTGTGAGGAGATGAGCAAAAAGGATAATTCCCTTATTACCATTTCTTCCCCTGTTAAAGAAAATTTGAAGATTTCCTCTAACCCATGGGTGCTGTAGGATAAACCACAGGGACAGAAAATGAAGGAGGTTGTTGCAAAGAAGGTCGAGGAGCATAAAGAGGAGACTGAGGCGATGGAGGAGCATTACATGAACCTGGAGAAAAGGGTCAAAGATTTGGAGGAGGGGTTTTTCACCTTCTCCAAGTTTGGACTTAAAATTACTCATGCTGCTACTACTACCCTCCAATTGCTGGCACAGGAGAAGGAGGAAGCTAGCTTGGACATGGAGGACAACAAATTACTCTTCAAATTTCTTGCCGATGACTGGGCCTAGATTCTACTTCATGCAAGGAGAAAAGGGGAAAAAGAAATCTAAGTCTTTTTTAGTTCTATTCAGTTATGGGGATTTAAGGATCCAAAGATTTTATATACTTTTATGGCAGTTATGGTTTTGCTGGTAATCAGTTGTATTTAAGATTTTATTAGGCCTGGGTAGCTAGGTTGTTTCCTTTCTGGTTCTAGCTTATTTTTTGTTTATGGTTTAAGTCTTTGCCTGCTAGTACTCCTATTCTATTTGTCTATTTTTGTTACTGGCTGGTAATGTGATGGTTACCAACCTTTTGACTATTAAGGGCCGACCCCCTTGTTTTTGGTAGCTTTTAATTTCAAAAACATGAGGGATACCAAGTTAAAATGAAGAAACTTTAGTTTTTCATATTCATAAAATAATTGTACAATATTTAATCTAATAATGAAATATTTGAAGAAAAGTATATTATTTGTATAAATTTTTTACATAATAAAATATTAGTACTCTTTCACAAATATAACAGTATTAAGTATGATAATATATAATATGATAAATATTATAGTGTACATGCTAAAATTAATATTTAAAACTAAATACTTGTTAATAACTCTCTTTCACATTATAAAGTTAATATAATTGTACTTCCTCAAAATTTGCTTCTATAAGACTCCAAATATATGAACTAATGATGTTTAAGTAAAATAAAATTATGAATTTTAGAAATTAGGAATCTCACAAATAAACATTATAAAAATTAAAAAGAAAAATATTGATAAAAAAGAAAAATAATTATATGTAATTGGTTAAGATAGAAAAGATTAATCACTAGTTAAATATAAGTGACTACAAGTAGTATGATAAATACAATAATGTGAGGTGTTGGATCCAAAAAAACTGCCTCAAAAATCTAACAGAAATAGCTTCTCCGCAAATCTGTGTATAAGATCTTGAATGTATTAGCGAATGAGGATGAAGATAAATAAATTTCATCATTTTGTTATTTAAAATTCTTACATGTTACTTTAAAAATAAATCCAAAACCTATAAAAACAAAAAATATTGATCTCTAATTTATATTACTATAGAAAAATACTAAAATGTTTCTTCAAAATATATTTTATAATAATAACAACAACAAGAGTAGTTCTACCATAAAGGATTGTTTAAAAATTTTTTCTCAAAAGAAATGTGTAAAGTTTTGCAAAGAGAATTAACATTTAAATTATAATTATTAAAAGTCTGTTATTTCACAAAAAAAAAGAAGATAACATTAATTTTTTTAAAGTTAGTAAGTATTTTGATAGGCATAAATGTTGAATTTAATATAGATTTACTTTTCTTAAACTTTAGAATGAAATTAAAAATTAACTAATTTCAAGTAAGATTTTCTCATAATCATGAATGAAATTTGATATTTAAAAAGTGAACAATCAAGTTAGAAATTTTTTAAAATAACAATAATAGATTGCACTTAACTCTTTAAAATATTTAAATTTATATGAAACGTTATCACACCAGAAAATATAATTGTCTAAAATATTATAAAATAGAATAACTAAAGTGAAAAATATATAAAATTATAATGATAAAAAGTATATAATATTTGAAGTTTTTTTTTTAAATAGAAATGTATATTCGTAATACACTAATAAAATATTTTAATTACTATATAAGCATTCAATGGTTTTATTGCTTAATTTTATAAATAAACTATTATTAAAACTTATTAAATTATAAGAAAAAAATAATTTATAAATAAATAAATTAAATTCTTTTATAAACTATTTAAGTTGTCATTTATTTGTGGATATAAAGAAATCCTAAATCTTTGGTGAAGTATCTTATATCAATGTAAGTCTCATCTTTATATAATTTAAGTTTATTTTACAAATTAAATTATAATCGATTTTCATCGATGGATTAGGCTTTGAATGAATGGAATATAAATAAAATAAGTGTGAAATTGTAAGCACAATAAAAAGTATGGTTTACTATTGTAAGACCAGAAAAACAGGCTAAAAGCATAACATACTATGAGCAAATCACAAACTCAATAATCATATGTTAGCACCCACTAGTCTACCATGAAAGCCAAACTAAACAAAAGAAAGAAAACATAATCAAAAACTCCCTTTTTCATTTGTAGCTCCCATGTCCTTCTTTCTTCTCCAAATGATTGTAGCTCCAAAGTTGCCTATAGTGCACACAAAATTGAAGCAAAAGCCTATGATAGTGATAATGCCATGAGAATACTTGAAGTGTGATTTTATGTGAGAGAGAGAATGCAAAATGCAAATTAGTAAAGACTCAAAAACTCAAAGATTCAAGGATTCAAGACTTAAGCATTCTAGCCTTCAAGGACCCCAAAATGAGAGAAGAGTGTTCATTTTATAATCAACACTCAAAGTGAGGGCATTGGATTTGTCACCCATAGATGTGCAATGTGGCAAGAGATTCCTATGACGCATATGATAGAATATGCCAATTTTGAGATTCTATGACACATGCAAGTCAAATTGGGAAGAGAATCTATGATGCGTCATAAGATTCCTCAACCCACTTAAAGCCAAGAATCTATGATGAATAAGCCAAATAGGGACATACGTAAGAGGTAACAATAATTCCTATGATGCATATGATAGAATATGCCAAAAGTAAGATTCTATGACACACAAGAGTCAAATTTGGAAGAGAATCTATGATGAATAAGCCAAATAGGGACATGCGTAAGAGATAAGAATATTTGATTATTACAAATCTCAGCCAAGTGTCAAAGGAGAATCTACGAGGTGTCACATCCAAGTTTCATGATGATGAAATATTTTATGGAATATTTGAATTAAAAATCCTTTTATTCCACAAAATAAGAATTATTAGAAAATGGAATTAATGATGGAAAATAGAACTTAGGAAATTGTAAATTTCCATGGTTTGCAGATAATGAATCAATTAATTAATAAAATTAATTAATTGAGGATGATAATTGGGAAGAATAATTAGAAAGAATAGGATTAAATTATGGGTTATTTAATCCTGTAGAGAAAATTAGCAGATGATTGGCCAAATTGATTAAATGAATGCGATCGTATCCTTTGATGAAAATGTGACAATAATGGATATCGAATAAGATGATGGAAGGGTAGACCAAAGCCATGGTCAAATTGATTGATTGAATTTGATAACATGCCAAGGACACATGACATGAATTGGTTGATATGTAACATTTAACTGACATTGTAAATGCTACAGGATTGAAATTGATTGATAAGGTTTGATCATAATAACATTCTCGAACATTGTCAATGTTATTAAAATGGTTGATGATGCAATGATCTGACATTGAAAGCCTCAAAAACATCAAATATTGAATGACATGAATGATATTTTTACCTAGTACTGAGAGCCATGACAGTACTAAGGTCAGATTGATAAGATTGATAAGTTGATAGGTTTCCAAGACACTGAAAGCCACAACAATACCTAGGAGTCAGATAAATGATGATTGATTTGGGATGTTTGATATGTTTTTTGTTGATTGGACTGATTTTGAATGATTCCAAGTTGATTTGGGGTGATTCTGAGTTGATTTGATATGATTTCGAGTTGATTTGATATGATTCTGAGTTGATATGAAATTTATGTGAAAGAGGATACAAATGACAAAATATGGTCAATCTGGCCAAAAGATTGAAGTTAGTACAATGATAAAATGGGACAAATTAGTATGAAGAAGTGATGAGGTTGTAGATGCGAACCATTTTTGAGCATCTACATTTTGCCCCTCTTTGATACAATGTGATTTAGAGCATTGTATCAAAGAATAACTGATGAGAAAGCCACAACATGCCCCAATAGGAATGATATATATGGGTGACCCCTCAAAAAATTGACTAAGATAAGCATATTATAATTCATTTTATCAACAACAAGAAGACAAAATCATAGCAACTAACGGAATGAAAATCAGAGCTAAAATGTGAAAGTTATGAGGCCTAGAGTGTAGACCCGAAACTGTGCGTGCATGCCCAAAATGATGGAAAGATGTCATAACATGAGGGAAATCATCAAAAATGGTCGTATTTGGTCAAATATGATGAGAAAAATTTTAGACTATTGAACTAGGTGGAAAGCCATAGAAAGTTGATTGACAGCGTAGGATGATGCAAGAATGCATGAATGCAGGATGAAGATGATTTGGTGAATCAGAAGACATGATAATGGTGATGGAGAATGAGATGAGGAGATGTTAGTATGATGGAAATACTTTTGCTTCTAGAAAGTGCACTATATGTCAAATGGAGCTTTATTTTGATATGGTAAATGGAATGCAATGCATCATGGCATAAAGGGCCAGAGCGCAAATGCAAGCCTTTTGCGTAAACAAGCACAATGCAAACAGAGAATGACCTTGTCCTTCCTGAGGCATATGTACATTATAATAGTCAAAAATGGAAAAAAAAAAATGACCATGAACCATCTTGGCCAGTCTCATAGATTAGTTTTATATCATCGAATGGCATAGGAACATGATCAAAGAAAAACAAAGCAAAAATAAATCACTCACTAAACAGCATGAGCCAACAGCTATCCTTGTTGATTATTACTTGCCTTTTAGTGTGTTAGGTATTTAGATGGTGTTCAATAGGTTGATAATGTGATAGCACTATTTGTGGATTCAGTTGATAAGTTCATAGTGACCGGTTGGATTGATTGTTGGTTCATGTTGCACAGATATTGTGATTGGCATTGAAGTGTAGTGCTTTGATTTTTAGTCTGCAAAGTGCAAGTGTTTATGCAAAAGGGGTGGTTATCCATGGTGAAAATGTACAAGGTTTATTGCAAATTTTTGACGAGTTTTGTGATTTTTAGGGTTTTTGGGAATATTTGATTTTTTTGTGTGACTGATTTCTTTAGGTCATCTTATGATTTTTAGGGTTTATTTCAGGACATTTTATGATTTTTAGTGCTTTTTTCAGGATCGTATTTGAATTTTTAAGGATTTTTTCAGGACATTATGTGATTTTTAGTGATTTTCTCAAGACATTTTATGATTTTTAGGGATTTTTTCAGGACATTTTATGATTTTTAGGGATTTTTTCAGGATCGTATTTGAATGTTTAGGATTTTTTTAGGACATTATGTGAATGTTTAGAATTTTTTTAGGACATTATGTGATTTTTAGTGATTTTCTCAAGACATTTTATGATTTTTAGGGATTTTTTTAAGGATCGTATAAGCATAAAAAAGTGTTAGCTCCAATCCATTATGCGATAGATCCAATGGATAAAAAGAACTTAGAGGTATGCCCCTAGTTCAAATTCAAACTTATGCACCATGTAGGTAATATGCCCCAAGACAAGACGTAAATTATGTACAGAGGCCAATGACAGAGTGTGTGTGTAGACAGGTGATACTTAAGCAAGGTAACGAAGGACATTAACCAGTTTGTGAGACATGATAAGGAACCAAGGATGTCTTGCAATATGAAGCGTATGATCAAGGAATGATAGAGCGGGAAAAGACCAAATGGAATCCTGATAGATGGAGGAGCGACACTGATTACACATGGTGCCTGTTTGCTAGGTTTTCACCATGGTACTTGCCCAAAGTGCCTGTTTGCCAAGTTTTCACTTTTGGATGGAATTTTTCTCTTGACTCAAATTTTTGTACCAAGATGCCTGTTTTCTAGGTTTTCATCAAGGCATCCATTTTTTCATGACTTTTTTCACTTTTTTCTTTGTTTTTTTCATGACTTTTTTACTATTTTTTTGATCTTTTTTTAGGACTTTTAGATGAAATCAAGAATGTCACTAACAAATGCTGAGAAGATATCAGTTTTTGGTGCTACTAGCTGATGAGCTCTGGATCCATGACGGACCATAACTACGTCAGAGTTGTTTTGAGTCTGTAGCTAAAATCAAACCACTAGAAAGGTCTCAAGATATACCATCGTGTACCATATGTAAGACAATGTTTAGTCTCTTGCAAATCAAGGCATTTGAGGATAATTGGGTCAATAGATGTATCATGTGGGATGTCACTAATGATGACATATGCAAAGGCTTGTTGGATAAAGGACTAATTTTGGTTATTGGACAAATTAGGTAGCTGGATTTGGGGATAAACAAAGGGATATAAGGGAGGGTTGGGAGGTTTGAGACCAATGACCTTTCGCATGAATGCTGATTGAAAGAGCTCCAAAAGACTTTGTCGCATGTTGAACACTAGAACACTGATATTCATGGCATCATATTTTTCATTTTGTATCAGTGGGAGCTGCTTAGCTTTTTATTTTTTATAGTCTAATGGTGCCTTTTGATTTTCACCAAGAGACCTATGCTTGCTATCTTTTTCTCTTTTTTCTTTGTAACTAGAAAGTGGAGTAGGCCCCCCAAAGAATGCCAATGTGTGCTCTTTAAAAGAAATTTCTTCTTTATGATGTTCAATCATAATTCCTTCAAAGTCTATTATGAGAGTGTCATCATCATCGAATTGATCAAAAATCGGTGGTCTGCATTGGTCCCAGTCCAAAGGTTCAAAATAACTTGAGGAGATGTCATCATCAGTGTTGAATGGGCTTTGGTTGAAGGTAGATATATGGGTAATTGATTCAACTGGGTCATTGGGGTTATGCTCAAAGGCTAGGGGATTGTTGGTTTCAAGTGGGATATCCTCAGATGCCTTTTCATCATTCAAAAAATCTATGGTCTTACATGTAGGTACCATGGTACTAAGAGGACCTATTCATAATGGTTTAAATCCAAGCCCCAAACTAGGAGGTTGTCCTTCTGTAGTGATAGGTTTAATGATTCCTTGTTTCTAAGATCCAAGACCACTATAGCCATCATAGCCTTGTTTCTGCATGCTGGTAAACCCAAGTCCATACTTGCTAGGAGATATCAAAGTGGGTTCTCATTCTGCTTTTGCTTTCTCAATACATATGGATGTATTCTCATTGATAGAAGTATCATTCTTTGTACTAATAGGAGAAAGTAGTGACTCCTTAATGTGAGAGACTTGAGACATAAAGTACTCTCCACACCCATTGTCTTCAATCTTCATCTTTTCCTTGGCTTTACCGAGCAGTATATCAGCATCCACATACTTAGAGGGATTTGTGGGTTGTGCTTCATTGTTTGTTGGGATTTGGAATGCAGTAGCATCTCTTAGATTAGCACAAAAATGGAAAGGATCTAGATCACCGAGGATGGTAACCTCTACGTTGTGATAGGAAAACTTCAGACATTGATGATATTTAGAAGGGACTACTTTCACAGCATGAAGCCAAGGGCGTCCTAGTATCATGTTGCAATTCATTTCTATATCTAGGACATGGAATAATGTATCTTCAATAGCAGGACCAACTCTGATAGGTAATGTGATGATGCCCTTGGAGAAGCGTTCACCGTCATCATAAGCTTTTATTGTGATTCTTTGAGAGGGATCTACATCATCTTCAGAATAACCCAAATTGTTGACAACCTTAAGAGTACAGATGTTCAATCCTGCTCCTCCATCTATTAAGACATGTCTGACTTTGGCATTATGGATGAAGACTTTGAGATAAAGGGGATCATTATGGTTAGGCTTGTCCTTAGGAATATCTCAGGGTGAAAAGTGATATGTTGTGATGTGGATAGGTTCCCAACCATGGCTTAGAACTAGGAAACATCCATGTTATCTGGGACTATTGACTCTTTAAGGGCTTGATCCAAGATTTTTTGATGTTGGGGAGATGCACACAGTAGGTCCAAAATGGATATTTGTTCAGGGGTTTTTTCGAGTTGTTCAACAAGGCTATAATTAGATGAAGTAGGAGCAGTAGGTCTAGATGGGGGTACAAGTCTAGTAGAAGCAGTAGGTCTAGCTGGGGCTCCAGGTAGGGTAATCTTGCTACGGCGTGTAGTGAGAGCACAACGAGGGTCTTCAGCCTTCAATGTGAATGTGGATATGTGGAAGTTAGACTCATTAAAGTAATTGATGGTGTAGTCATAGCCAATATGTGTGTAATTCACATTACCTTGTGAGTTTGAGCTTGAACTTGAGGGTTTCTCTTTGTCATGATTACCCATAGGATCTTTGAAAATAGTATGATTAGAGTTGGATGCTAATAGTGATGGATCAACTGTGATGACACCATCATCAATAAGGTCTTGTATTGCATGTTTCAGTTGGAAGCATGATGAAGTCTTGTGTCCTTTGGTGTGAT
The DNA here is from genome assembly GCA_028749045.1 of Cupressus sempervirens. Lineage (NCBI taxonomy): Eukaryota > Viridiplantae > Streptophyta > Pinopsida > Cupressales > Cupressaceae > Cupressus > Cupressus sempervirens. Next base: position 480,559,716 of record CM053793.1, on the reverse strand, counting down.
GGTAATCACAATACTTTTTGTCATCCCACCAATTTGCTTTAGTCAGTGGTTCATCTTTGATTGGGGGTAGCTGCAGGAAGTTATTACTTAGTAACTGTTGTAATGCAATCTCAAGTGGTATTCCCAATGGTGTGAATTCTCTATCCTTGGTTCTAGGATGTCTTTGAGGTTTGTCTTGCGTGGAAGTCTCAGTTTTCTATTGTGGAGCTAATGTTTGATTAGAGGTTTGTGAATTTGTAGGGTTTACACCTTTCAAAGTCAGTTGAGGTTGTGTTGTGCTAATCGTGCGAGCATCCACAATACCATCATTAGTCACATTCTTGTTTTTGGAGAAAAATTTTTCCTTGTCATTAGACGAGTTGGTGTTTGTGTTTTCTTTGTTTATCTTGAGGACTCCCTTACAGATAAGAGCATCTTCAATACTAGCCCCTTTTTTCATTAGTTTAGAAATGGTGCTTGGACTCTTGATTTTGAGTTCATACATTAAGTCTGGGACTAAGTTTTCAATGCACAAGTTTACTTGTTGTTCTTCAGGAATGTCTACTGAGCATTAACTAACTAAGCTTCTCCAATGCAGTAAGAATGTGATGAATGATTCTCCCATCTTTTCTTTAGTTGAGCACAAATCAGAAAGTGTTACCTCATTTGTAATGTTAAAGGCGAAGTGGGAGATAAACTTGTCTGCTAGCTCTGACCAAGATTTGATATTACCAAGAAGTTTGGAGTACCATTCAAGTGTAGGCCCACCTAGAGAACGAGGGAACAATCTCATAAGGTACGTGGGCTCATCACTGAGTTCAATGCATGAAGCACAAAATTCTCAGATGTGATCAATAGGGTTTCCTTTTCCTTGGTATTTTTCAAACCTTGGAGCCTCAAAGTGTTTTGGGAATGGAGGCATATACAGACTTTTATCGAATGGATTAGGACGTAGGTCCCTTTCTGTATATAGAGCCTATTTCTTTTGGACTCCCAATGCCTTGATTTGTTTGGAAATTTGTTTGAATTGTTGTAATAGTTCTTCATTGGGGTTTTGCATGATGGTCTTTTCTTCAAGTCTTTTGTGTCTATGAGTAGACCGTTTGTTGTGGCAAGAACTATGTCTACTTGGTTTTGACATTTTTGTGTCTGATGAGTCTGATGAAGTGTCACTAGCTGGTGGAGGTATGTTGGCACCTTGAAGACAGAAAGGTCCCTGTTGTTGGGGAACTCATTGTGGTATTTGATGTGGCATTTTTTGTGGGATTGACTGTGATTTTTGTACTATGTGTTGTTGTTGCATCGTGTGTTGTGGTTGTTGTTGGGATACCTTTGTTGGTTGTATGTGAGACCATGTGTGTGCTTGTTGTTCTAGAGGTATTTGTTGAGGTTTTTGTGGCACATGTTGTTGTTGTAAAAAATGTTGTTGTTGTAAAAAATGTTGCTGGTATGCGATTTGTTGCTCAAGGTGTTTTTGGTATTCCAACTGTTGCTTGAGTTGCTCTTGTTGTTCAGAAAACATCATTTGTTGTTGTTGGAATTGTTTTTGATAAATTGTGTGGAAGTCAAGTGGGTCCACATGGGATTGCATGTTAGGAATGTTGGATGTTTTCCCCACTTGTGGTTGTTGTTGTTTTTGATATGTGGGATGTGTGTCAAGTGGATGTAGACTTGGTTGTGCCTTGGAAGTGTTGAGTCCTTGTACCATTGTAGGTTTTTGTTGTGGTGGGGGTTGACTAAGTCCTTGAGAATTGAACATCATGTTTGTATTGTTGTTTTGGTACCTTTGTGTTTTAGATGTTCCTGCTTGCGACATCATATTGACTTGACTATGAGATACATTTCTATTGGGAATGGGTGTAATGTCAATAAGACTTTTCCTTTGTGTGTCCATAGGGATGGTTGCACTTGATGTTTCACATGTTGTATTTATGAGAGGCTCCATAGTGTTTGATGTCGTAGCACTGGGTAAAGTTAGGAGCAAAGGTGTACTTTTTTTATTTGCCTCCAAAGAAGGTATTTCTGGCATCCCTAGAGCACGGGTCCCTTTAGGTGCATCTTGTTGTTGCATCATGTGACTAAAATCAAGTCTTAATGTCCTTTTGGGGTGTTTAGGGATTGGTGGTATTTCATCAAACAAGGGGTTGACATTGATGTGTTCAAATGTACTTTGGAGGATTTCAATTGTTGGTTCTTGATGGGATCTTATAGGTGCCATTATTGCATTTGAAAAATCCAAAGGTTGTTTTCCCTTATCTAAGTCCAAATTTATCATGGGTTGGATGTTTTCAATTGTTGTGTTGGTTTGATTTTTCGACTTAGGACCTTCCAAGTTTGGGTTAAATTTGACAATTTCTTGAGCTGCCAAACGTTTGAAGTTCTTGCAAAAAATTTTGTCTTGACATGCCCTAGCCATTTCTTCATCAGTGATGCCATAATTAGTGTCAGAGTCATCACTTAGGTGTATAATACCTTGTTGTATGTTTGATGTGTTAGGTTGGTTGAATGCAAATGAATGTGATTGTTAATCTTCAGGTGAGGTTGGTACACTTCCTTCTCCTGGTGGCATTGGCACGAATATAGGTTCAAAGTCAGGACTCCATTGAACCATCCCATGTGTGGGGGAAGTGTTTGGAGGAAATCTCATGATAGGTGCATTGTTCAAGGTTTGTTGTGCCATAGCTTGATTATGAGGATCTTGCGGATACATATTCAAAGGGTTTGATAGCAATGGTTGCGATGTCTCGATTTGGTCTTCATCAAAGGTTTGTTGGATTTTCTTGCTCTTTCTTTGTCTTGGATGAGGTTTTGGTTGTGCTTGTGCCTCAGAAAACAAAGGTTGATAGAGTTCCTCTGGTCTCTGAGTTGCTTGTCTCCAAGTAAGTGCTGGCATGATACCTAAGAGTGCAAAGATTGGTGGGTATGCAAGATATGAGTGTTTTTGGGATTTTTAAGTGTTTAGGAATGTTACGCAATGTGAGGAAATGCTAGATGAATTATGGTTTTGATGTGCAAAGTGAAAATCTCCTAGGGATGTTATGCAAATGCAAATGCAAGGTGATGTTTTGAAGTTTGACTAGAGGGGATGAAAATGACTCTAAGGTATGCAAAATGATAATTAGGGTTATGTTTTGGACTTGTTAAGGGTACTAAAGGTTGATGTATGCAAGGTGTATCATGTAAAGGATGATATTCTAGGGTTCACAATGATATTTGGGACATGCAAAATGAGGGTAAATGCTCAAGAAGGTAATTTGGTTGATGGACAATTTGATAGGGATTGGTAGTGAGAATGATGTTAAGGATTTTGATCCATGCAATATGAAGGGGATATAATACTAGGGTAGGTGAAAATGACATTTGGGGATGCTATGACAAGGGTATATGGAAAGTTTTGAACTTAGATAAAACCTTTTGAAAGTATTTTGCCTAAGAGTTTAACCTTGTGATAAAGGACTTTGGATCTTGACCAAAAATTGATAAAAGACGAAAAGATCAAATTGATAAAAGATGAAAAGGTCAAAAACATCAAGACATAGATAAATTTTGACCAAAGAAAATGATAAGCAAAGATAAAAGGACTAGTCAATATCCATTATCCGTCAGCACTACGAGATAGTCTAAGACTTGTACTTTTTCTAGATTTTTGACTAAATTCAAAGGTTTTGGGGGTTCAAAATGACGTTTTGAGGACTCAAAATGATGGTGATTCTGAGAGAATATGTGATATGGACAATTCATATGATTCAAGAGGGGATTTTGGGTGCAAGATGTGGTTTTGGGTCAAGTGTAGAACAGGGAGGTCTAGAGGCTCCTAGATGCAGTTTTGGGGTCCTAAAGTGCAGTTCGGAGGCCCAAAATGGTCATGCAGGTACCCAAGTGCACCCTAATAGTGCCAAGTGCACCCTAACAGTACCAACTATGTCATTAATGCACTTGGAGCTAGTTTGGGCGCAGTTGCTAGTTTCTGGGCGCAGTTGGTAAGCTAGGAAGAATGTTTGCTAATTCTGGAGAGTATGGTTACCAAATTGACATTCCAGGAGGCCAGGATGTTGGGGTTGATGTTAGGATGGGTTGGGAGATGAAAAATGAAGGTTATAATGTATATAATGATGTCTTAATTTAAGGTGATGATGATTAGGTGCTGTAGAATGCAGATCTAGGCAAGCTAGTGCAAGGGGAGGTAACCAGGTACTCAAGGACACTGTTGAAGCCCCAAAATGTTACCTGGAACCCAAAACTGGATCTCAGGATCACCAAGTGTGCCCAAATAGTACAAAATATTTCAATGATGCAGTTGGGGCCCAGTTGGGCACAATTGGTAGTTTTTGGGCGCAGTTGGTAAACTGGGCTGAAATTGAGGCAATTCTGGAAGCTATGGTTTCAGGATTGATGTCACAGAGAGGTAAATGGTAGAGGACAGTGTTAGGGCTAGTATGAATTCTCAAAATGATGGTTAGGACACTTGGAATGATGGATAAAGTGGTCAAGATGATGAATAGGTATGCAAAGATGCAAGGCGGTGAATGCAAAGTGCTGATTTTGAGATGGGAATGCAAAAACTAAGAAAAGTGAACTAAACCTAAATGGATGCAATATGAAAAGTAATAGATACTAAATGAGGACTAAAAGGTGCAATATTAAGTCTATATGATGTAAGAATGAAGCCTAGACTAGGGTGAATGCAAGTGTGAGATCTACGTTTTGCCAAGCACATTTAAGAGCACAAGTTGCCATGTTTTCCAAGGTTCGAGTGTGTTGAATCAATGTTTGCAAAGTTTGATAAAGGTTGAAATGTTTTGGCAATGTGTGCAGTTTTGACAAGTTCAAATGATATCCAAGGTGTAAATTTAAAAGTTTGGCTTTTATCTTGATTATGCTTTACACACACGCAAGACATATTAAGACAAGAATAGCTATTGTAAAAGTTAACAAACACACCACAACCTAGGCTTTTAGGATTGTATCCACTGAATTCCTACTTGAACCAAAGTTCAGCCATGCTTATCTAGAGTGGACAACCTAGGATCTTGGCACCACAGGCTCCCCCTTACAGCGCACTCACTTCTCAGGGCTGCCAAGATCCGCTTCCCAAGGGGCATGACTTCCCAAGGGAATGTTGCCTCTACTAAGGACCATGAGAATGTAGGATGTCTTCACGGGCATGGGTGACCCCTTGAGCCAGTGGATAGAAAGGATTTTGGCTGCTAGAACATGGTTTTTAGTAAGGGCATTCTGTTTGGCAAGTTAATGATAAACTTCTGCAGAAGGTCTCCCAGCCCCAAGAACCGGGGTTTGACGCACCACAAGGGTACTGGAGGAGAGCTATCATGCAGCAATACCATCGACACAGCTTTCACTGTAATCAAATTTTATATAGCGGCTGGAATGTTGACCTGGCTTTGGCTTGTTACTGCTCTGAGGTCGTCCCCTGGCATACCCAATATCGAGTATCTTGGTCCAAGGTAGGCCTCCTATAGAAGTTACACGAATTTCTCTTACACCCAAGATCCACGAATGGCGAGGGGAGAGGATACGTCCAATGCAACTCCTAGGGATCTAACACTATAGAAACACTAGGCAAAAAAGAAAAAGGTTCTTTTTAAGCACCAAACGAAATGTTATCCAATCTAGGAAATCCACACACATAGTTTTGAAAGACACAAAGTCTTCGACAATGTCCTACAAACAAAGCATTAGTAGTTTATGATCATGTCTTCATCGCACGATTGCCACATGCTACAAATAGACCATCAGTAACACAAAAATCACCTAATCTATGTCCTAGAGAGTGATAGGAAATTGAAATGCAGATTTTGATTGATGCATGTGCTTACTGTGAACCTAGGTGTGCTCTGACAGTGCAAATTGCTCCCTAGAAGGCCAAAATGGCTCTGTACATCCCCAAGTGCACCCAAATAGTGCAAACTGCATCAATGACATAGTTGGGGCCTAGTTGGGTGCAGTTGGTAGTTTTAGGGCGCAGTTGGGAAGTCAGGTGCAGGGTGTGGGGAAATGGGTGCCTAGTCAAGACCCAGAAATTGAAATTTTCAGAGCTACACTCCCAAGTGCACCCAAACAGTGCAGAGTTGTCAATGATGTAGTTGGGGCCCAAATGGGCATAGTTGGTAAGTTGGAAATAGCATAAAGAGGCTTTGGTGTCTTCTGGGCTCCTAAAAATTCTCCTAGGGGTTCCAAGTGCACCCTAACAGAGTAGAGTGCACCCTAGGACAGTAAGCTAACAAACTGTATGAAACAACATCATATAAGCATTTTACTGGACCCCTTGATTAATCTATGTGTGAAAAGGAAGAGTAGATAGTCATTATACCCTTCCAAGTGAGCTCCTTCCTTGCACCTATAAGCACAAACAAGAAAACCCAAGTTAGATATGCATGTTCACGTCGGGTTCACCAAATGTAGGACCAAAAAAATGGGCTAAAAGCATAACATACTATGAGCAAATCAAAAACTCAATAATCATACGTTAGCACCCACTAGTCTACCATGAAAGCCAAACTAAACAAAAGAAAGCAAACATAATCAAAAACTCCCTTTTCTGTTTGTAGCTCCCATGTCCTTCTTTCTTCTCCAAATGATTGTAGCTCCAAAGTTTCCTATAGTGCACACAAAATTGAAGCAAAAGCCTATGATAGTGATAATTCCATGAGAATACTTGAAGTGTGATTTTATGTGAGAGAGAGAATGCAAAATACAAATTAGTAAAGACTCAAAAACTCAAAGATTCAAGGATTCAAGACTTAAGCATTCTAGCCTTCAAGGACCCCAAAATAAGAGAAGAGTGTTCATTTTATAATCAACACTCAAAGTGAGGGCATTGGATTTGTCACCCATAGATGTGAGATGTGGCAAGAGATTCCTATAATGCATATGACAGAATATGCCAATTTTGAGATTCTATGACACATGCAAGTCAAATTTGGAAGAGAATCTATGACGCATCATAAGATTCCTCAACCCACTTAAAGCCAAGAATCTATGACGAATAAGCCAAATAGGGACATGCATAAGAGATAAGAATATTTGATTATGACAAATCTCAGCCAAGTGTCAAAGGAGAATCCACGAGGTGTCACATCCAAGTGTCATGATGATGAAATATTTTATGGAATATTTGAATTAAAAATCCTTTTATTCCACAAAATAAGAATTAGTAGAAAATGGAATTAATGATGGAAAATAGAACTTAGGAAATTGTAAATTTCCATGGTTTGTAGATAATGAATCAATTAATTAATAAAATTAATTAATTGAGGATGATAATTGGGAAGAATAATTAGAAAGAATAGGATTAAATTATGGGTTATTTAATCCTGTAGAGAAAATTAGCAGATGATTGGCCAAATTGATTAAATGAATGCAATCGTATCCTTTGATGAAAATGTGACAATAATGGATATCGAATAAGATGATGGAAGGGTAGACCAAAGCCATGGTCAAATTGATTGATTGAAGTTGATAACATGCCAAGGACACATGACATGAATTGGTTGATATGTAACATTTAACTGACATTGTAAATGCTACAGGATTGAAATTGATTGATAAGGTTTGATCATAATAACACTGTCAAACATTGTCAATGTTATTAAAATGGTTGATGATTCCATGATTTGACATTGAAAGCCTCAACAACATCAAAGATTGAATTACATGAATGATAGTTTGACCTAGTACTGAGAGCCATGACAGTACTAAGGTCAGATTGATAAGATTGATAAGTTGATAGGTTTCCAAGACACTGAAAACCACAACAATACCTAAGAGTGAGATAAATGATGATTGATTTGGGATGTTTGATATGTTTTGGGTTGATTAGGACTGATTTTGAATGATTCCGAGTTGATTTGGGGTGAACCTGAGTTGATTTGATATGATTCTGAGTTGATTTGATATGATTCTAAGTTGATATGAAATTGATGTGAAAGGGGATACAAATGACAAAATATGGTCAATCTGGCCAAAAGATCGAAGTTAGTAGAATGAGAAAATGGGACAAATTAGTATGAAGAAGTGATGAGGTTGTAGATGCAAACCATTTTTGAGAATCTACAACTATATAAAATGAAAATATTTAAGGCACTTCCCTCTAAAAAAAGGGCTATTATTGCTTAAAATGTTTTAACCAATGAAATCTTAGAAACATATTGTTTCAAATATGTTTTGTTAAAAATGGGCAACTTTATTTTTAGTTCAAAAAAATTATTAAAAATATTTTAAAAGTTCTTTATTTAATTGGTTTAAACATTTGTTATTAATAATTGGTTAAGTTTCAACCAATGCCTATAGTTCATAGCCTATGGCAGGAACTAACAAGAGCTTAGAGTCTATTCAAACTTAGCAAATAATAATTAATCTTTACTTCAACCTATTACTCATTTTTAAAAAATCAAATATTTTTTTCCATTACCAAATATTTTTTATATATTTAAATATTATATTCAACCAATTTTATTTTACTTTTATTATTAGTAAACAATTGAAACCTTATATTATATTAGATAAGCAAAAGAGATTACATAGTTCTCCATTCAAACGAGCATTGGTAGGAAAGAACAGAGTAAGAAAACCTCCAGTCTTGCCTGGGATCGAAGTCCAATATTATATAGAATGTAAAAGGGGCATACCCGAATGTGAATATAAGTTCAAATTAAAGAATAATACACAAATGGTGAAAAATTGAACTAAGAGTAACATAGGAGGAAGCGATCAATGAGCACAAGAAAGAAATGTCAATAGAGAGAATCAAGTGACTAGACATAGGTAGAGGTCAGATCTATAGCAAAAAAATCTAACACCCAGAGGGGTTAAGTAGCACGAGTTAATGAGATAAATCAAGGAAAAATGAATATCAATAATAAACTTTGGAGAATTCTGATCAAAGCCTTAATGATAGTTGTCTATTCCTTATTGGATTGTATAATCATATAACAGTGTTCCATCTAATCTTAATTGTTAGTTAAATATCTATTCAATATTAATCCAAAGGGTTAATATTAATATTCTTCTTTATACTAATATATTTGTTATAAATATTAGCTTATTTCAAAGATTATCTCGATTTGGATTTACTTTGATGTTTTGTTATCTTATAGTTTCTTTACTGATTATTAAGATGGAATTGATAAATTTGTTTGTAGTCTATAACTATTCTTGTGTTAGCTTAAAGAATAAATTTGACAACTTAGTGTCAATACACTTAACCAAGATCAAGAGTTAGTGTCGAGTAAGATAAGGTGTCGAGTGATAACAAGTGCCGAGTGAAAAAAAGTGTCGAGTGATAACAAGTGCCAAGTGACAATGGGTGCCAAGTGATAACAGGTGCCGAGTGATTACAGGTGTCGAGTGCAACAAGTGCTAAGTACAACATGTGCTGAGTGTTTTGTTCAAGTGCCAAGCTATCCAGGAAATAGTAGGTGTTGAGTATCAGAAATACTTTAGGAGCCGAGTAACTCAGTAGAACAGCATAAAAGTCTAGAATTGCACAAACTATGATGCAAATAATTTTTGCAGCCGATAGAAGGTAAATCTCGAAAGATTGAATGATAAGATCGAATATTTTATTTTTCCTATGCAATTTGCATGCAACCAATAAGAAAAAAAAACTAAAGGCATGCAACCAATCAACAAAATATAAGAATTGAACGAAAAATGAAGATTGAATGTGGATCATAGATCCATACCTAACCCTAAATTTTCAAATGTCTTTATAAGGAAGATGAAACTTCATTAAAAAGAGAGGAATAAGATAAGAGGTGTGAGAAGACATACAAGGGTTCGGAAGGAGTTATATTTTCAGAAGTGAGGATTATTCAGATCGCAAAAAGGATCCAGATCAGAGAAAGCATAACAAATGCTTGCAATCTGCAATCAAGGATTGTAATTAGTCAGGTTTATTGCATCTAATACTCTCTAAAAATTTTATTAGAATGAAAATCCTATGGTGATAGGTTAGCTTTACAGCTATTTTGTAAGAACCTTTTGATTAGGTGATTAAATCCTTTAACCGGGTGACACTTCATGTTAAGTGTTTGCAAATCATCTAACCAGGTCACTATTAACACAGTGTAAAGCCTTTAATAGGGCAGGCCTTTAACAGGGAAAACCATCAGAAGTGGTTGAACAATATTGCTGCAATAATTTTTGTGGGTATCATCCCCACCCCAGTTTTACCTTCTTATTCCTGGAGGGTTTTTGGGTTACCAAAATTCCTGTGTTGTGAGTTATTGATGCATGTGTTTTGTTACATGTTTATTTGATATGCATGCAATTTACTTTCAGTTAAAATTTTATTGGCTAAAGTTTGATACTTATGATTCAAACCCCCCCCCCCCCCCCCACCCTCTCATAAGTACTCTTTCCATATTTGAATATTCCAACAATTGGTATTAGAGCAAGCCAAGTTCTCACAAGAAATAGCCTAACAGCTTGGAGGGAAAAGATCTCAAGATGGAAGCTTTCAAACTTGGAAAGATCATTGAAAATCAGGTGATAGATGTGAAACTTGCTCTGCATAGCTTGGAGGAATTCAAAAACAAATTGAGAAACTCATTAAAAAAGAGGAAGGATCTAGCCATAGCTGAAAATGATATACACTACAAGGAGATTGACACCACCGACATATTTTCCTGTGGAGACACTAAAGAGTTTGATGCAGCAATAGCAGAACTGATGGAGAAAAATAAAATTCAAGTAGAAGAAATAAGAACTCTCAAGATGGAACATGAATCACAGGCTATAATGATATGTGAAATTACTGAACAAAAGAAAAGAGCAGTTGATGATAAGGTCATGATGGAAAATGACAAAAGGAATCTTGCAAACAGACTTGAAGAAAAATGTACTGAACTGACAAGGATCTCAAACATGCAGATGGATACACTTGCGCAAATGATGAACCTTCATCATGAACTTAATGTAAAGGATATTGAGATCTCTACCTTGAAGATGCAAAATGAACAAATGCAGAATGAATTAAACAAGGAAAAAGAGGTAGCAGAGAATCTCAACAAATCAAGTGAAGCAATCAAATATTTTGAACAGTTGCTGAAATCACCAAAATCTACCCATGATACATCAGGACTAGGATACAATAGCACTGAAGTTGGAGAATCATCAAAGAGTGTTGAACAAAGAAGTGATAAAGGTAAGAATTCAAAACCCACTTTTCAATTCTGTAATAAGAAGGGACATACAATTAATGTGTGCAGGAGTAGAAGATTCAATCAATCAAAAATACCCAAATTTTTTTGTCACAAGTGCAACATGCAAGGACATATGACTCAAAATTGCAAATCCAATGTTACAAGGACTCAAAGATTTGATGGACATTGATATAATTGCAAAAAAATGGACATAGGGCATTTGAATGCAGATCAAAACCTATGTGGACAGTAAATCAACCAACAAAGACATCAAACCATGAATTTTGGGATTACAACACCAGGAACGACTGTCACTATTATCAAGAATATGGACATATCCCATAGGATTGCATAAGAACACATTTTAGAGGGAACTACAAAAGATGGTTGAGTCAAACCACATGTTTCAGTTGCTTAAAAACTGGTCATGTCAGCAGGAATTGCCCAACAAGGTCAAAGGCATCAAGTTCTGAGTTCAGCAATGGAAAGGCAAAGATAGATGTTGGACATATTAGAAGTGAAATGAATAAGACATGGAGGAAGAAAGATGAGTCTAGCACATCAAATACAGAGATCACTTCACCTAATGGGTCAAGTGATCACACTTCATCAAATTAAGTAGAGAATAAGTGTGAGGGATTGATAAACAGAGTTACATCATAAATCAGTCCCAAGACATATAAAGAGCTGCAAAAATGAAATCAGCATAAATAAAGATGCTAATTCAAAATTGAGAACTTTGTGAAAATATGTCAAAATTGTCTTCAGGAGCCGAGTTGTTAACAACAACCGAGTTAATAGTTGATGCCGAGCTATGAAATATCAATAGGAGCCAAGCAAAGTAAAACATAATGGGAGCCGAGTTATGACGAAACCTTTCAAGAGCCGAGTAGACAGTTGGCAGCGTACTAAGCATTTATTATTTGTTTTGAAGGGTACATAAATCTGATTTTTTATTATTTTCTCACCATTCGAACAAGAAGCAAAGCTAAAAAAGGAGCAGAGAAGATCAAGAATAGCTTAGAAGCCATTCGTAAAAGATTTCAACAGCGATTCAAGACAAATTTTGTCAATTTAAGGTATTTTACTTAAGTGTCGAGCTGCGTAGGACTTATAAACTTGTTTGAATTATAAACCCTAGTTTGGCAAACAATGGCATCTGGGTTAGGAACCACCAAGGGTTTAGAGAGTCGTGAAGTTCAGTTGGTCAGTAACAAAGTAAAACAACCTAAATTTAAGCCCATTCCAAAAGTTGCATACAAGAATGATCTTGCAGGAGCATTATCAATTATTCTGGATAAGGTTGTTATGGTACAAGATGTTCACAGATGTTACAATTGCAAAATTGGTGCCATAGGAGACTTAGAAATTCATAATGCATATGATAAACTGTGTGAAAACAAAGTACTTAAAAATGAGTTTCCAATAGTAGAAAGAAAAGGATTGACCAAAACCCTAGCATTTCTGACCATTTTCAAAACAGAATGGGTACGGATAATTTTGAGCCGAATACATGACAAAGCTTTTTGGTTAGAGTCAGGGCCAGTAAAATTTACCAATAAAACTATTCATAGGGTTACTGGTATTCCAACCCTAGATCGGCCAAAGACCCTGCGAAGTGACAAAAGGGAAATAATAGAGAAAAATACAGGTGCCAAATGAAACAACAGAGGAATGACTATCGACACAATCACAGATCCCCTACTGCATTTTGCTGTGAGAATTATTTCACACAAATTTTATCAATCAAGAAGGTTGAACAGTGTACCTTGTATAGCAATTGATGTTGCATACAAGATAATCAAAAGAGATCACACTTATGATCTGGCAGAGCTCATGTTTCAACAGATTAATGAAAATCTGGGAGCTATAAGGAAAAGCAAGGGAGCTCAATGCAAATTTGGATCAGTTTTGATGTGTATGTTCTTCTATCTGATGAAAGAATTCCCTTCTATTGGGAAAGTAAAATGGAATCCAGATAAAACAATTGTTGAACAAATTAATGGATACATTGAACAAATGGGTGAAAATTTTGATGCCCAAATGATAGGTTATTTTGAGGACTTCAAAAAGTCCATGAAACAAAGAATGAGAATTCTAGTCTCACTAACTAAAAAATATGAAAAAGACATTTGTTTTCTTGTAGATATAGGTTATACTTACATACAAGCAGTTATACCTAGAATAAGATGGCTTAGGCCACTAGGTTATGAACTTGATGTTGATCAAGCCTCTGTAGCAATAATAACTCTACTTGCAGAAGAAGCTGATAAAAATGCACAAATTTTTGGAACCTATGATGTTGTCAAATCAAAGGTAATAACAGATTTGAAGATTGCTTTAGTAGTAAAGAAGAAAGAGAAAATGGTGAGACAAATCAAAAGAAAGTTTGGCGTGGAAGAAGAAGAAGGAACAACAGAAGAAGAAGGAGATAAAATTTAAAGTCGGACTCAAGGGTCAGGAGAAGAAAAAGAGGAAAGTGCTGAGGTAGAAGAAGCCAAGGAAGCACCAATTAAGAGAAAGACCACAACTCCCTCTGCTCCTAAATCCAAAGGAAGGAAAGTGGATGCCCCTGCATCAAAGAGACCTACCATAAGGGCTACAGCACAAAAAGCCCAAGAAAAGGCAAAAGGAAGGAAAAAAGACTCAAAGAAGACTGCTGCTGAGACAAAGAAAAGGAAGTTTATTCCCCAACCTAAAATAGATGAGGAGAAAACAGAGTCAGAGGACAACAGTCAATTTCAAGTGGTAAGACACAAACCTCAGACTACTATTGATAAATTATGTTCAAAAATTAGAAACAATGATTTAAAAGGTCTAAAGAACCTGAATTTTTCTAAGCTCACCAAAGAAGAGAAAAATAAACTAGAGGAATCTGTGTATGCTATGATGGTTGAGTATAAGCACACACCTCTAGAATTAGATGAATCTATGCTGAGAGAATTGTATAAAATTGTAGAGGACAAATGGCATTTTTGTTTACAAATGGAAAAAGAAATAAGAGAGTCTACATTAGCAAGATTGTTGCCTGATCTGACTAAAGATCAAATAATAAATGCCGTAAAAAGGCATAATAACATATTCACTCCCAAGTATAGAGCATTTAGTATATTACAAAATAAAATTGAAGAGGTAGTTACCAAATCCACAAGATTGTGGAAAATAGTTTACAAAAAAATTGAAGATGTATATAATGAAGAATGTAAGGCAGAACCAATTGCTAAGACAAAGGAAAAGAAAGCATCAGAAACAAAAGAGAAGAAACTAGTGGAGAAGGAGAGTAAAGAAGAAAAGGAAGAAGAGGCACATAATGAGGAGAAAGAGGAAGATAAAGATACAGTTGAGCCACAAGATCAAAGTATACAAGACATACAGGCATCTCCTCCTAGTCCTCCTCATGCCACTATCACACCTGCAAATATCATAAAAATAAAGGATGTTACAAATACTTCAAATCTAAACATCAATCCATTAACTGTAGAGGATTTGGAAATCTTGGACCAATCATCACTAGTAGCAAAATTAAGTTCAAATCCTATATTGGTCAATGTTGATGAATTACATAATCCAGAAGTCAAGGTAAAAGCACAAGTGCCACCTTTGACCACACAAACTACTGGTATTCTATTCCTTCCACCACCACCTCCACCAAGTATAATCACTGATACACTTCAAGTGCCGAGTATAGCAATAGGGGAAATAAAAGAAATATCTGAACAATCAACAAGTTCAACCCCACCTAGCATTCATAAAAGGGATATTCAAGCTGAAAAAAAAGAGACACAAAAAAAGGAGGAGACTGCAATACAAACATTGGTTGCATTACCAAAATTTGGTACTCCTACACACAGCAACCGAGCACAGATGGACTACAGCTGCAAATCAGGACACCAGGCTCGAGCTCATCAAAGGCAGTTAGGAGACTTCACTATGGAGTTCCTGAGCTTGATGAAGAAATAAAGATCCCATATTATGAATCTAGCACTCTTACTGAAGAAAATATTAATGAAATTCAAAGTGCATTAGACAAAAGAAGGAGACAAGAACCACTATGAAAGGAATACAAGCATAAGCTTACATTAAATGAAATTAAAGACATATTCACAGAAGCCTTTTGCTTACAATCTCCAGATGAGTCAAGACCAATTATGGAACAACTATCTAATATAGTTGACCAGGTGACTAATGAAGACCAGGAAACAAATGCCAGATTGCTTGAATGGTTAGAAAAGAAGTTCCAAGGTAAAGTAAATAGTAAAATATCCGGTGATATAGCACTGTCACAAGAAGAGCTGGCAAAGAAAGTTATAACAATTAAAATTGTACTAGGAAACATTTTTTCCCTATACAACAAGTTGTGTGATTTTTCCACATTCACATAGGACACTAGCCAGAAAATACTGAGCTTGGAAAACAATCTAAAAACTTCTAGCATGCAACTCCCCACAGATCTAGCTCAGAGTGAGAAGCATTTTGTCCAATCACTTCACACACAAAGAGAGCTACCTATTTTAGCAGCAGAGGAGGCAACCACAAAAGCCAAATTGATACAAATTCAATCATCAATTACTCCTCATTTGGAATTACTTCACAAGGAGCAGATAAATGCAGAGACAGTCCTCAGGAAAGATCCCAACCTTTCTTCATCTGATGGACTTGTACACCTAGTAGCAGAGATTGCCATCCAACATAAGACATTGGATGTCGCATTAGCAAATTGGGATGCAGCTCTGAAGGTACTCCTTGAAGTAAACAGCTCATTTTTGGCCAATTATGGCATTTCACTGTAAAGACCATTGACATAAGTGTCAAAAAGGGGGAGAATAAGTATAGAGTTGAGTACATGAATGAAATGATAAGTATAATAAAAGGGGGAGATAGAAAAAAGGGGGAGATAACACATTTTTAGATAGCACATTTTGAGCAAATTTTTAAGATAGCCAATTTTGAATGTAGGATAAATTACTGAGTCACATGGATCTTAATTAAGTGTTTTTGCCACTCATGTCAAAGGGGGAGATTGTTAGCTTAAAGAATAAATTTGACAACTGAGTGTCAATACACTTAACCAAGATCAAGAGTTAGTGCTGAGTAAGATAAGGTGCCAAGTGATAACAAGTGCTAAGTGACAACAAGTGCCGAGTGACAACGGGTGCCGAGTGATAACAGCTGCCGAGTGATAACAGGTGCCGAGTGCAACAAGTGCTGAGTACAACATGTGCTAAGTGTTTTGTTCAAGTGTCGAGCTATCTAGGAAATAGTAGGTGCTGAGTATCAGAAATGCTTTAGGAGCTAAGTAACTCAGTAGAACAGCATAAAAGTCTAGAATTGCACAAACTATGATGCAAACAATTTTTGCAGCCGACAGAAGGTAAATCTCGAAGTATTGAATGATAAGATCGAATCTTTTATTTTTCCTATCCAATTTGCATGCAACCAATAAGGGAAAAAAAAAACTAAAGGCATGCAACCAATCAGCAAAAGATAAGAATTCAACGGAAAATGAAGATTGAATGTGGATCGTAGATCCATACCTAACCCTAAATTTTCAAATGTCTTTATAAGGAAGACGAAACTTCATTAAAAAGAGAGGAATAAGATAAGAGGTGTGAGAAGACATACAAGGGTTCGGAAGGAGTTATATTTTCAGAAGTGAGGATTATTCAGATCGCAAAAAGGATCCAGATCAGAGAAAGCATAACAAGTGCCTGCAATCTGCAATCAAGAATTGTAATCAGTCAGGTTTATTGCATCTAATACTCTCTAGCAATTGTATTAGAATGAAAATCCTATGGTGATAGGTTAGCTTTACAGCTATTTTGTAAGAACCTTTTGATTAGGTGATTAAATCCTTTAACCGGGTGACACTTCATGTTAAGTGTTTGCAAATCCTCTAACCAGGTCACTATTAACACAGTGTAAAGCCTTTAACAGGGCAGGCCCTTAACAAGGCAAACCATCAGAAGTGGTTGAACAATATTGCTGCAGTAATTTTTGTGGGTATCATCCCCACCCCAGTTTTACCTTCTTATTCCTAGAGGGTTTCTGGGTTACCAAAATTCCTGTGTTGTGAGTTATTGATGCATGTGTTTTGTTACATGTTTATTTGATATGCATGCAATTTACTTTCAGTTAAAATTTGATTGGCTAAAGTTTGATACTTATGATTCACACCCCCCCACCCCCCTCCCCTCTCATAAGTACTCTTTCCATATTTGAATATTCCAACATCT
Source organism: Cupressus sempervirens (assembly GCA_028749045.1). Taxonomy (NCBI): domain Eukaryota; kingdom Viridiplantae; phylum Streptophyta; class Pinopsida; order Cupressales; family Cupressaceae; genus Cupressus; species Cupressus sempervirens. Next base: position 480,542,339 of record CM053793.1, on the reverse strand, counting down.
TGGACTATATTTTTTAGAGTACCCAAAATTTTGAGAAACCCATAGGAGCCTTAAAATCCCTAAGAATGTTTTAATGCTTAAGATTAAGAATTCAAGGTGATTGATGAATTAGGCAATCGTAGAATCTAACTGTCAAATGTGATGTCTTAGGCCCTTTTGAAATAAATAATCTACAATCTGCTCTAATAGAATGAGAACAAAAAAAACCAAGATAAAACTAGCTTAGTCAACAAATCAGTTGAAGATTTAGTAGTTTGAGTGATTAACCCTAATATGATCTTAGAACCAATAAAGATATCTAAGTCCAGTCAAAAAAGATACACCACTCAAAGTGACCAATCCCAAAAACCCACATTGATCGAGAAATATATACTTGGAGTAGAGAAAGAAAGTAGTATTATCATGAACTGTATATTTACATAAGATATCTATAACTCACCGAGTATAGAAGATACCCTAATCTTAAAAGTAATCTAGTCACTGCTTAGTGAAAATGCAACAAGCCTGATTAATATATAACCCAAAAACAAAACATCTAGGGCCACACCCAAAAGCCCCTCCATATGAGGGAGTAAGAGCCACCACACCTAAACAAAGCAATAATTTCAAAAAAAACCACCATAACCAGGCCCTAGAACCTGATTACACTCTAGCTACCTTCTTACCAAAGACCATGATGATTTATGAAGCTTCCTTGATGTTTGTTTCCTGAGAACTAGGGGGAAAACTCATAAGCATTTCTAATTCTACTGGACTTGACAAAATTAGGAAGGTAGAATTCGATAGTATCCAAGTCTGAGAAGTCCACATCTGGGTGGCTATATGCATCAAAAGCTTGAAGGTAAAACAAGAGCCACTATGTCACAAGATCCTCTATAATGCCTCTTCATTGTAGCAGAAATTGCACATTAGCATCCATTCTAGGCCATTCTCAATAAAAGAGGATATTATCTTGGATGACCAAAGTAGGGTGCCTAGGAACAATTGTGAGCTTAAAGCTACATGGATGGTGTTCCATATAGGCTTCCAACAATGAGATTTGAAGTTTCTTATTGATACTGAAAACCACTTGTTCTAAACCTACTAACCAGCTAGGGTCAAATAAGGTATTGCAAAGCCTAATTATGTGCCATTTCTCTACTCTAGCCCTAGCTAAGCATCCAATCTAGGTCCCAAGATGTCACTATTAGTCTACCATGAATAATCATAGTTGAAGACACTTTCACCCAAAACCCTACTGACGATAGCCCTACTCATGTTGTCTATGGGCCTGAGTAAACAATTCCATCTATCAGGTTTTACTATACCATAGAAGGCCATGGTTTGAAATTTAGAAGCATGATATAGACATATATTAGCATCCATGAAGACAACCACCCTAAACCAATTTTCAGACATTATGAGAAAAAATGTGGTGAGAAGGGGACCTAGCTTGCATTTTTAGAATAATAGTAGAGTAGGGAAGGATCTAGAAAACTGGGTGATGACACCATTTCAATGCAACTAGATGATTACTCGTACCACTCAAAATCATAATTAAAGTAATGTCAAAGATCATGAGATCTCAAGATGATAGACTCATATACATTGAGAGAAGTGAGCTGAGATTTGCACCAATTGGGATAATCATGGGACCAAGTGCCATGGGAGATTTCTATCAAGATCTAAAACTTATGATTACCATCCCTAACTATGATTAAATAATAGAATGTTTTCACCACCTGTTCCTTTATTTTCTAAAATTACAGTTTCTGTATTATCTTCTCTAAATATATGTGTAAATCTCACTTCTACAAATTTATCCAAAAGTTTAATAGTTTTTCTAGTCTAGAATTTAGCATCTAATTTGGAGTCCTTCCTTTTCTAAGTGCATTTAGGACAATTTGAGAATCTCCTTCGATTATAATTTTCTTTGTTTTCACGCTAAGGCATTGTTTTAGACCTTCATGTACTATTTCTAATTCTGCCATGTTGTTGGAGACTATTCCCAAAGGCTTAGCTCTTTTTATGAGCCATTTTCCAAATTCCTCCCTGATTACACATCCTAGTCCTACTTTTCCCAAATTACCTCTAGAGGCTTTGTCAAAGTTTAGTTTCTTCCAACCTTTTGATGGAGGTTCCCATTTACATTCTTTTCTAGCTATGCTATTGTTACTTTTGTAAATGAGAGGTGGACTAATTAGATGTTTCCAATTCTTTTTAATTTTGGCATCCCAATCTAAGAAGGAGCCTTCTTCTTTTGTTGTTTTCCTAAGGTTGCAGTTCATGACCTTTATAATGCTAGCTTCAATCTTATTGTAGAGAGATGTTAGATTGAGTTCTTCATTCTTAAAGATTCATCTGTTCCTTTTCTTCCATTTCTCCCATGCTAGGTTTATTGGAGTAATGTTCCAAAGTTCTCTGTATACTTTATTATTTGATTTTTTTTGGCCATGCTATCATATGGTCTTGCCATTTTTCTGGTAGAGGAGCTATCCAATTTAGTTTGGATTTGAGCCATAACCAACATTCCTTAGCAAATTTGCATTGGTATAGAAGATGCTTTGCAGTTTCTGACTCTTCTTTATAGAGAATGCATCTTGATGGACCTTCAAATCCCATTTTCCTGATTCTATCTACTATTAGGATTCTATTTTGGGAGGATGGCCAGAGAAGGATACCTACCTTGGGTAGACCTGCTGGATCCCAACCAATATTTATAGGCCAATATTTATTGCTTCCCATCTTTGTGAATTTATAATTTGATTGTGTCCCTCCCTTACTTTGTAGATTCCATCTTTAGAAGTTTCCTAGATAAGTTTATCCTCCCTATTTTTGTAGTTAATTGGGCACTCTCTAAGGATAGTTTCTAAGATCTCCTAGTCTATAGGATTGAGACCACAATTTTCTAAGGATTTCCATTTCTGGGCGGTTTCTTCATTAGATAGATCCAGTTGGATATAATCTTCTACCTTAGTTCCCCAAATTGTTTGTAACTGAATTTTTTTATTGCATCTTATGTTAGATTGGTCAAGGGGGGGGATACCCATTCCAGGAATCTTCCTAGAATAGGGCTTTATCTCCTTTACCTATATCCTATGTAGTGTATTTAGTAATATTAAGGGGTGACATTTTAGAATAAAATTCCATGTTGTAGAGCCTCTGGGGGGGGGGGGGGGGGGGTTCCTGGTTCTTAATAAGGATGTGTTATCTGATACATTAAGATATTTATTATACAAAATTCTAGCCCATTTGTTGTCTTTTCCTTGATACATTCTCTAGACTTGTTTTGCGCCTAATGCTTCATTCTGCCAATCTAGATTTTTTATTCTAATGTGACATGTGGCATGTAGTCCATCACATTTGATTCAAGATAATATGCTCCACCAATTAAAATAATTAAATATTTACTCTTTTATACTCTAATTAAAATAATTAGATATTTACTCAAGGTGAGTGCTTATTTATGTGGACATTTGATTCAAGATAATATGGAGGAATTAAAATAATTAAATATTTACTTGGTGAGTGCTCATTTATATGGACATTTGATTCAAGATAATATGGAGGAAAATTTAAACTCCACAAATTAAAATAATTAAATATTTACTCAAGGTGAGTGTCCACCAATTAAAATAATTAAATATTTACTCAAGGTGAGTGCTCATTTATGTGGAAATTAATTAGAGAAGATATATAAAATGCAAGTGATTTCAAAAGATGGGATAGGAAGCAATGACCACTTAAGGAGGTGCAATCTTATTGGTAATTATTTAACCAATCAAAGAGTTTAATTTTTCTCTCTAGCATGCACATTCTTTGCAAACAAAAGGGGCATTTTTTATTATACAATTTTGAATTATATGCACGAATAATTTCAATGAGAAAGACTTGGCCTGCATATTTTTTTCCATCTTATTAATGATGCCTTCTTCTTGTCTTCTATACCTTTCCAAAAGAAGTTTCTTAATTTCTTTTCTATTTTCTGATTGTTATTATTTGGTAATTGTGAACATGATAGTTGATAATTAGGTATAGCTAATAGGACAACTTTGATTTTTTTTTCTTTCCTTACTTTGGTTAGCCATTTTCCTTTGCAAGCTTCTTTCAGATTATCTATTTTTTTCCAGTGCGTGCTCCCAACCTTGATTCTTCTTAGTCCCTTTATCCAGGTATATTCCTAGATACTTACAAGGAAAGGAACCTTTCTTATATACTAGCTCATTGCAAATGTATTCTTATCTATCTACTGTTGTATTTAGGAAAAAGATTTCAAATTTTTCTGCATTAATTTTTTGACCTGATGCTTTTGTGTAATTATTTATGATTTTTTAAATGTGGTATGTCTCTTTTTTAGTGTTGGCTCCAGCTAGTATTGTGTCATCAATGAATGTTTGATGTGTGGTATTAGCCACATTTTTAGTGACATTAATTCCTTTAATTTTGTTTTGGAGTTATTTTATCTTGATTAATCCCCTAAAGGTTTCTACCATGATGATGAATAGGAAGGGAGAGATAGGATCTCCTTACCAGATCACCCTAGATATATTGAAGAATCCTTTTGGGATTCCATTAATGAGGAGTGAGATTTTTGGGGTAGATATGCAATAAAAAATGATGTTGATCCATTGATGTGAAAATCTGAAAGCTTTGAGGGTTTTACATAGGAAACTCTAGTCTACTTTATCATATGCTTTTTGCATATCTAGTTTTAGCAACATCCATGCTTCCTTATTCTTTGTTGCTAAGTGTATTATTTCTTGAATGATTGAGATTCCATCTAAAATAGATCTCCCAAGTACAAATCTTGTCTACTCTTCTGATATTAATTTAGAGAGATTTTTTTTAAGTCAGTTTGCTAAAGCTTTCGAGAAAATTTTATAGATAGTATTGCAAAGAGCAATAGGTCTAAAGTCTTCTGGTTCTTCAACCTTATTTTTCTTTGGGATTAGAGTTAGGAATGTGTGATTAATTTATACAGTGCCCCCCCATTTATTGATGCTTCAATTACTTTACACAAATATACTCATATTATTTTCCAACATTTTTGGAGAAAAAATCTTGAAAACCATCTGGTCTTGGTGATTTATACAGATTTATATTAAAGAGGGTTGACTTAATCTCTTGCAGTATGAAAGGTTTATAGAGGGATTTATTATATTCTATTGTGATAACCTTAGGTATTGCTTTTAGCATCTCTTCTTGTTCTATTATGTTAGAAGTTTCATAATTATTAAGGATATCTTTGAAGTAATCTACAAAATTTTTTGCTATTTTGACTGGATTGTCGATATAATTACCTTGAGATTTTTTAATTTTTGATATATTTTAGAGGCTCTATATTTTAGGGTACTAGTATGGAAGTATTTGATATTGTGGTCTCCTTTTGCTAGCCATTTCTCTCTAGATATTTGCTTCCAAAATACCTCTTCTTTAGCTAAAATTTCTTCTTGTTTTAGTGGTTTTGTTTTCCTTGTAGATAAGTTTCAATATTCATTCCCTTTTTGATAGCTTCTTTATTTAATTTTTCTAATTTTTCTTCTATATCTAACTTTTCTTTAAATATATTTTTGAATTGTACTTTGTTCCTTTCTAGAATCTTTTCTTTTATCATTTTTAGTTTGGATACAAAGTAGAACATTTTTGTGCTATAAATTTGTTCTTCTTGCCACCAATTTTTTTATATTATTCATGATTTTTTGTCAATAAACCATATTTTTTCACACTTAAATGGGTTTTTAGTGGGTTTGGATTATTCCTTAATTTCTATTTGTATCAAAAATGATCTAAACCTGCCATTGATAGGATTTTTGTCATGATTTCTCTTTCCAAGCTACTTAAATCTCCTTTTAAAAAGAATCTGTCCAATCTTTCTTCTATGTAGCTAAAGTCATTCCTTCTATTATTCTATGTGTATATTCCATTTTTTTGGAATATCTATTAATGAATTTCTCTCTGTCTATTCTCTAAAATCATCTATTGCTCTTGGAATTGTCTGAATCCCCCCATATTTTTCATCCCTTTTAAATATTGCATTAATATTACCCTATTATTTCAAAGTATTTGGAAGCAAATGTTATATATTGAAAGAATCTATGAAAGAAAATGTTGATGTGAAAAGTGATGAAGGAGTATTTTTGGATACTCCAACAAGAGTAAAGCATATAAATTTCTAAATCTTTCTACTCACAAAGTCATAGAAATTGCACATGTGAAAATTGATGAGTTTTCTAAAAAGAGTGAAGAAAAAAGTAGAAAAGAACTTGAAAACTACAAAAATTGTGTTTACTATGAACATCATACCTTACCTAAAGTTCAAGCAAATGTAACTGGCAATCAACAGTCTTCACCACTCAAGTCCCCTAAATATCTAGTTCAACCCGAGTTGCAACTAGTACAACCCAAGTCACACTCAGAAGGACCTGAGTCAGAGTCAAAAGGACCCAATTCATAGTCAGAAGAACTTGAGTTTAGCAAACTGAGTCACAGTTTGAAGGACCTAAGTCACAGACAGTGGGACCCAAGCATGATTTAGAAGATCATTCTAAGCATGGTGAACCAATTGAATTCAAAAATAAGGTACCTATACTTGCTAGATATGTCAAAAGGCATCATGCACCTAAGAAAATCATTGGAGATCAGTCTAAAGGCACAATGACAAGGAATAAATTAAAATGTATGTATTTTCTTATTGGGTTTCAACTTAGAACTGTTAAAGATGCATTAGAAAATGAAAGTTGGATTGAGGTAATGAATGAAGAGATTGCTCCGATTGAAAGGACCAATACTTGAACTCTTGTTCTTAGACCCAAGGAAAAAAAATTAATTGGCATGTAATGCCCTGCCAAGAGATCCAAATAATTTCACTAAATTTGCCAAACAATTTTTTTTTTTTTAAACATGAAAGTAAAACCATTCATAACATTTGTGGAAGCAATAGTAACATCCAACTGAAAGTAAACATAACATACATAACAGATTTCATTCTTTAAAGATCCCTTAACGTTGTATCACATCTAAATTAACTATTCATCTAACATCACATCCTTATGAAATAACAATGATACATCTATTGTTCTTAAACAATAGACAAGTGTCCTTTTGTAATTACATTTTAGATTGCTTCAATCATCCACTGTACATGTCATAAGATATGAAAGGCTTAAAAGAATATACATCCATGTAAATAAACTACATAATCATCCAATGTTAATCCATGATGCAATTAAAGTAAATGAAATCACAAATCATACATGATACAACATCACAAAAGATGTAAACATTCATCATAAAAGATAACCATATAATACAAACATAAATAACTAAGTGGACGGTTCCTCCCAACCGTAAATAGCATCATTAGACCATCGTGGATCCTAGCCATCCCTCCGTGCGTAACAATCCAAAGCACCGAAGAGATCATCAGCTATTAACATAGTAGGAATGTCACTCCTAAAACATCCTACTAACATGCAAAGTAAATCATAATAAATCATCAACTAACATATGCAAATCATCAATGTAAGGAACATACCATCAAATACATCCATCACAAGTTATATCATCCATCATAATGATCCAAGAACAGAATGAAGATAAATACCAACCAAGAATACTCCAGCCACGGTGTCTCAGACAGATCTCAAATGATAAGAGTGATAAAACACTACCACCCGACCGCATGGAACCTAAGTGGTCCACTCCCACCGTGTTGAGGAGATAATCTCAAGTCCCAAATAGGCTATCAAAATCACATAGCATAAAAATACTCTCTAAGTCCAGGAGTCCTATAAGTATACTAACTCAAAGGTTCCAAGCACAAAATCGACATCTAATTCTCAGAGGCACACAATGACATGTAGGAAACCTACTATGCAAGCGAGAAAGTGTCATCGCATTTATCACATACAAGTTACCCTGGTAGTTAGCTAAACTCCACGGGTCCATACTGATCTCATGCAGCCACTAGTATCCTCTCATACTGATGAGGCATACTACGGAATGCACGGTCGCAACCATGCGTTCTCTCTACTCCCATCTTAGTCTGTACAAGCACTCAAGGCATGGGCGAGAACCAAAACAATTATCTTTTTAGATTCATTTAATCCCCATTTAGTGTGTAAATGTTATCACTTATTAACCAAACTTACAATGAATTACCCTGGCAGCCACTTAGGACCCCGGCCCCCATTGCAAGCCACTTCCCGACACTACAAGTAGATTACCTACCCTAAGCTCATGGAATCATAAAATCACCACAGTCATGTACAAGCGACTGTAAAGATAATCCAATAAAAAGAATCATCAAATATCCATGATAAAAAGCATCAAATATCCACAATAAGAATCATCAAATCTCCAAGATAAGAATCATCAAATCTCCATGAGCATTTGAAAAGAATCCATAGAAAATCATGACCACAACAATTCTCTATTGGCAACTGAAGGCATCACTGATAATCATAATTATCCATTGGTTCTCAACAAGCAACCAAGAATATCTCAAAATCATACTAATCGAAGACTCCAAAATGGTTGAGTCAAAAAATGTCACAACATGACATCATCAATAAATAAATTAACATTTAAGTCCCATCATGGTGACTGGAAAATAATACAAGGATAACTGATCAATGACTCAAAAATGATTAGCTCAAGTGTCTCATTCATAAGAATCTCAACTATAACAATCAGTAATTACAAACATCTCATAGAGCATTCCATCACATAACCATGGTTGGGTTTATAAAGATCAAGACCAAATAAGATCAACATGCCATCACATCTCATAACCCCTGAGCCTCTAGTAACAACCTAAGACTGGTCAACACTAGTCAACCCAAAAACCCAAACAAGAAGTATAGAGAATACAGAATGCAAACACATGTTTTGGTTTTTCTATAATCTCATAGTTGAATCAAGTGTAGGGGTTTCAGTTTCTGTTTGCAGGTATACTTCAAGTGTCTTAAGTTTCATCATTTGACCTACAAGTCAACCCATTTGTTTACCTCGATAGCATTATCCTTCCATTATTTAAACTGATATTCTAAGAATAACTTAAGGGTAAATACTCACTGAACTAATCGTCATTGACCTTTAATTAAATTATTCTCTATATTTAACCATGATTCATATTCTAATTGATTAACCTTTCAACTTTTCTAGGATCATTATTCGTTATATTATAAGAGGACCAATTATCATTCTTCGAATAAGAGATCACAACTTTATTAGAATGATCAATTAACATCGGTTCACAATCCTTGACCTTTTATCATTCTAATAA
>CM053793.1:478980574-479040574 GCA_028749045.1 Cupressus sempervirens | reverse complement strand
TTTGAGAGAACATAAGACAACAACAACCTGTATATTAAGACAAAACAAGGTAAAGACATTCTAATATCTGAAATCTTTGTTGATGATATAGTATTTGGAGGAAAAGATGAACTATGTGATCAAATGAAACATGAGTTTGAGATGTCAATGCTTGGAGAAATTAAATTCTTTGTTGGATTATAAGTACATCAACTAGAACATGACATATTTGTGACTTAATCAAAATATATTGAGTAGATACTCAAAACATTTGGCTTGATTCAAAACTAGTTAGTACACCAATGGTAACAAGACATAAGTTATCCAAGAATGATTAATCATCTAAAGTAAATTAGACAATGTATAGATCAATGATTGGAAAGTTACAATATGTTCTACATAGTAGACTAGACATTGCATTATCTGTTGGAATAGTGGCAAGATTTTTTACAAATCCAAGAGAAAATCATCTTATGGCAGTACAAATAATAATGAGGTACCTAAAAGAAATAGATAACTTTGTCTTATACTACAAGAGGACTGCAAAGTTTGAGTTAAATTCCTACACTGATGTAGATTGGGGATTAGAAAAAGTACCAGTGGAGGAGCACCCTTCTTAGGTAAAAGATTAGTCACTTGGACTAGCAAAAAGAAAAGTTGTACCTCATAGTCCATAGCTAAAGCTGAGTATGTTGTTATTGCTATCAACTGCACCAATATTGTATGGATCAAGCACCTGTTGAAAGGTATGAAGGAAGAGGTAACTAAACATATGATACTCTATTGTGATAACACAAGTGCCATCAACATATCAAAGAATCCTATGATGCATGCCAAAACAAAGCACATTGCAATTAAATATCACTATGTAAGAGAACTGGTGGAAGATAAACAAGTGAAGATGGAATATGTCAACTCATAGGAAAAAATTGTTGACATCTTCACAAAACCATTACTTAAAGATGCATTTGAGTATCTTAGAGGCAAGTTAGGGGTGATACCCTTGTCCAAGGCTGTTCAAATAGCAGCAAGACTGCCCTGCATCAAATGAGTTGATTGCTAAAATGATGTAAATTGATGCAGAGGATACTTACTTTAGGTTTTTCCTAAAGTAATTAAAATACTAAAATTCCAAATAAGTCATAGGCAAGGTGATAGAGGAAGAAATTGGAGTTCCTACAAATGCTACACTTGCATGATAAGATGTTGAAATAATATGTCTTTAGCATTGTTGTCAAAGAGGGAGAAATAGCAAAAATTGATCAAATCTACAAGATCAAATGTGTAAAGGGAGAAATAGCAGAAAGGAAGAAGAAAGAAAATAACAGCTAAGAGAGAGAAAAAAGCACAAGTAGAAATCAATCAAGATGACAAGATTAGAGAGGGATTAGAAAAAAAAGGAGAAGACATTGTATCAACAAAAGAGATATCCCTAATACTTTGAAAGAGGGAGTTACATAATTTAGAGGGAGTCATAAGAAATTCAAAGTTGCTGATAGAATGAATAATTTTGGATAGAAAGTTTTCTTTTTGGCATTTGACTTGCTATTTTAACCTAGTTAGCATTTTGATAACTTGGTTGATTAGTTTCATTTGCCATCAATGCCAAAGAGGTAGATTATTGAAATTTTATTGAAAAGACCATTATTGAAGAAGAAAGATTGTTGATAAAGAATATTTTCAATCATTGTTTTTTCATTGATGTCAAACCTGCTATTTACTAGAATGACAATTTCTTATAAGATCCAAGTACTATCACTTAGTTGATTGATGAAGAGGATTTAATCAATAAGATGTAACAAAAGCACCTAAGGGAAAGGTTGAGTTATGGTTTTGTAATGAAGTACAAGAATTAGTTAAGACAATGGTAAAATGATGTATTGATAATACATTTGAAGATACAAAGGTTGGCCACACTTAGAAACTCTAGAAGAATAAGTTATAACAAAATTGTCTGCAAAGCTCGACTAAATTCATTAGTGGGTGCCAAGCAAGTTAGTTCATGCCAACTAGATTATTAGTAAGTGCCAAGAAAATGCAAAATCTAGTGTGTTCTAAGTGAAATAGAAGGTGTTGAGCAAGTTCAGGTGTTAAGCTAGATAAAATGTAATCAGTGTCGAGCATCAGTAAAACTTAGTTGATTCCGAGTGAATCCACAATATGTGTTGAGCATCAGAAAGTCCATAGTTTCAAGCTACTACATTATTTGAAAAGTCAAAGATTCACCAAATTTGAGTCAAAAAGTTTGTTACCTTTAATTTTCTGAACTAGATGGAAGATAAGAATGTTGAGCTGGTGGCATAGAATTCTAGGTTAATTTTTTATAGGCTAATTTAGGTGGATTCTACATGATGTTTCTAGAAGAAACAAGATAAGGGGAAGATACATTGTATCTTACCTAATCCACTCAAACCCACAAATAAAAGTGAGAAGATTAGAGTGGGAAAAGTATTCTAGATTCCTACTCAAGGAGTTACAGGTCAAGAAGCAAAGAGAGAATAGAGAGAGTGTGTGGTGTCAAGGAGAAGGCATCAAGAGGGAAGAATAGATTATAGAGACTCTACTTTGATAGGTGACCACAGAGGTGATTGCATTGGCACAACAAGCATGGAGACTCAAGGAGACAAAGCTTGAAAGAAGGACAAGCTGTTAGGGGTGCAGATACTGAGAGCCAAGAAAACTTGTGAATTGAATTAAGATTTGAAATCTACAAGTTATGTTGTGAGTTATATCAGATGAAAAGCCCTTATTGTTACTCTTTAGGAATTGTATTAGTTAGGGAAAATCCTATGGACTTAGGTTGGTTTAACAACCATTTTGTAAATCCCTTAATAGGGTGACATTCTAAGTGAATGTTCTAAAGTCCTTTAACTAGGCCCACTTCTAATAGGGTGGTTAAAATCCCTTAACCAGGAAACATTTAACAGTGTGTTTTGTAGCCTTTAATTGGGCAGTTCTTTCACAAGGCATCACTTCAGAAGAGTGAGAAAGGAGTAGCATGTTACTAGTAGTTTTTCCCAAATTGGATTTCCATGTAAATCACTGTATCATGTGTTGATTTTTCATGTCTTATTCCTGCATGTTGATTTATCAGTAACTTGCTAAGAGGAATATTTAGCTTGGATGCATGGTTAGTTTAAATGGGATCACTATACTTAGTGAAAAAGTTTTATTAGGACATTTGGACCTTGAATAACTGATTCACACCCACCCCCCCAATTATTCTAAAGCATTTCTAATAGAAAATGCTTCAAAAATAAAAATTGTAGTGTTTAGAATCTACTTTTTGAATATGTAATTTATTTGTGTATCCATATGATTTTTTTTTTTGTATGGATATTTAAAAGCCACTTTTTCAAAATGCATGTTTTAGGACCATACCACACTTGTGTACGGACACCATAATTTGACACAAATAAATAAATTTTTGTAAATCCTTTTTAAAAAGTTACCTAACACACCAAAGATTGACGATAATATTTCCCCTTAATTTTTCATTGAATAATTTTAAATTGGCTATAAAGGTAAATTTTAAAACCTCTCATATATAGACACCATAGTTTAATCAAAATTTCACTTTAAAAAAATTAAAAAATTCTTTTAACTTCAAAAGAATTGTATGTATTGATGGCATATAGATTAATTTAAGAAAAATATAAAATAATAAAGTTATTAAAGTTTTAGTAAACCTCTTTATTTTACAATTAGGTACCAAATTTGAATAAAGCATAATGAAAAAAATAGTAAATAAAATCATTAAACTATAAAATTTATATTTTTGAAATCAGGATAGTGAGATCTCTAATGGATTTTTGTTTTGTAAAGAAATTGATCAGGAAGACCCTCTAAAAATGATGGCAAGGCATGAATTTGTTAGTTCAATGCCTTAGCCAAATCTTGAGAGGTCAAGGCATAGGCTCGATTGATGAAGCCAAATCTTGAGAGGTCAAGGCATAGGCTTGGATTGATGAAGCCTATCCCAAACCAAAATACAAGGTAGGAAAAAAAAATCCCACCCCATGTTGTAAGAAACGAGCACCCATTTTTTGAAAATAAAAAAAGTACACCCAATTTTTTTTAAATGAGTGCACATTTTTTAAATTTAGGGTCAAGGACCCAAGCCTAATCCGAATGCCTATTTTTTAAAAATGGGTACTCCTTTCTAAAAGAGCACTATCTCAATCTGTAGACTTCTTCAAAATAATTGTAGTGGTAGGTGGAATTATTGCAATATTTTCTACAAATCCTAAGAAGAATCATATGATGTAGTGAAAAGAATACTGAGATATTTGAAATGAACAAAGGACTATGACCTTTATTACTACAAGAAGAATAAAAAGTTTGAACTGAAAGTATATACAGATGTGGATTGGGCAAGCAATGTTGATGACAAAAAGAGTACAAGTGGTGGATTTTTTTTCTAGGAAAGAGCTTAGTTTCATGGAAAAGTAAGAAGAAAAACTCCATTTCATAATCAATAGCTGAAGGTGAATATGTGGCCACAATGGTAAATTGTTCCAACATTGTGCAGATCATGAATTGTTGAAAGGAATGAAGAAAGAGATCACTGATCTTTTTGTTATCTATTGTGATAACACAAGTGTTATAAATATATCAAAGAACCCTATAATGTACATAAAGACAAAGCATATTGCTATCTAGTATCATTACTTGAGAAATTTGGTTCAAGAAAAAGAAGTTAGATTGGAATATGTGAACACCATGGAGAAAATAGTTGATATTTTAAATGAGGATTTTCCTAAGGATGCACATGAGTATCTAAGAGTTAAATTGGGGGTGAATCCCCTAGATAAGGATACTTAAGCTAAGATGGAGCTCTGCATCAAATGTGTTGACCAAAATATCTTACAAGTTGATGAAGAAATTCATACTTTAGGAGCTTCCTAAAGTAGTAAAGAGAGAAGAACAAAATGTTGTATCAGTCATATGCAGCAATGATTGATGGTGAAGAAGATTCATAAGTATTGGCATGAAGATATCTACATGGTAAATATGCATGAGGAAGATGAAGTATCTTTGGAATTATTGTCAAAGAGGAGATAGTATAGAACTACCATACGAAGAGGGAGATATTTATAAATAGAAAGAGATGTTGCAAAGAGGGAGAATTTATGCAAGAAGTTCCTAGAAATACAAAGGAAGATGATTGATTTCATGATCTAATATGATAGAGGGAGTCTATGTGTTCCATATTAGAGTTGCATGGATGAGAATCATAATGAAACTAAAAAAGATAGATTTTTGGACACTGAGATGAGAATCATAATGAAACTAAGGATATTAATGTAGGTTTGATACTGAACACAAAGGGAGATGTTCAAAGGAATTACATGTTCTGGATAGCATGGCAACTACAGGTGTTGCCCTTAATGTCAAAGGCAGAGATTGTTGGAAAGTAAAATTGAAATAATTGTATGTTGTCATTGATGTCAAACCTTATTGGTAAGATAATTTCTATCTAAGTAGAGTTTCATATCAATATGATTGATGATGAGGATTTGAGAAGGACATAACAAAAGGACCTAGAGGTAAGGTTGAGTTATGAGGAACTACAATGGGCACTTGATCAATTAGACTTTATAAAGATAACATGATTGTTTAATCATAACCTAAGTGGAGAAGATAGTTGTATACTAGAGCCTTGTAGAAGTGATCAAAGAAAGACCAAATGCATAGGCTTGACCAAGAAAAAGAGAAGATTAAGGAACTATAAGTTTATGCCAAGTGATGCTAGAATTAACGAAGCGATAGTTTAAGCTAAGAAAAATATAGCATCTACCGAGCATTAGTATTCACCGAGTATCAGAAAGTATGTTAGACATAATAGTTAGTAGCGATCAAGTAGTTTAGTGATTACCAAGTGTTAGAACCTAGTGTTGGCTAAGAGAGAACATTTGACAAATTATGACGAAATCTTAATTTTCAGCCAACACTATTGAATTCTTAGAACATTGAAATTTTATTGAAGATAATGATGGATGACTTAGAGTATTTAATTCAAGAAAAACCATGTTTAATAATTTATATGCATGAATTAAAGGATAATTTTTTATAAGAGAAAAGAGGAGACAAAATGATGGAAGGATTCAATGAATTTGACCTAATAAGCAAAAAAAAGATTAGAATTACCTATTTCATAGGAGGTACAAGGGATAAAACTTTAGAGGTTAGAAGCGATAGTGAAGACCTTAACAAGGTTGGAGAATTTATTGATTTTTTTGATTAGTGAACTTGAAAAGAAGGCATAATAGTGAAGTGTTGAGGTGAAGAGTGATTTCTTGAAGGACTCCCAAGCATATTAGTGATGGATATTTTAATGTAGGTTAGTCAATGATCAAATGTTGGACCAAAATATGATTATTGGCATCCTTTAATCAAGGTTGACCTAATAGTCATATGAAAATTCTTTAATCAAGGTGATATTCTAATGTAATGTTCTTAAGCCCTCTAACAAGGCCACTCCTAATAGGGTGATTAAATTCTTTAACAAGGTCACATTTGATATTGTATTTTATAACCTTTAATAGGGTTAGCTCCTAAGAAAGCTCACTTCAAAAGAGTGAAAAGTTGGTGACATGTTACTGGTGGTTTTTCCCAAATTGAATTTCCATGTTAAATACTAGTGTCATACTTGCATGGATGTTATCTGAGATCTTTTACTACTAATTTTTTCATTTTGAAAGTTTGTTACTATTATGAAAATGTAATGCAAGTTTATGTCATTGATTATTTTCTATAGAAATGAGTTACTAAATATTTAGATTTGAAGTATGTGAAGTGATTAATTATTCAGTTGGTACATCTAAACTTGAGGATAACTAGTTCACCCCTCCCCCCCTCTCAGTTATTCTAAATTATTTTAACAATAAGACCTCTATGAATGATTTGTTATATTATTTGGCATCACCAACACCCCTATCACATTCATGAGGCTTGTGAATAAAGTCCTCAAAGCCTATATTGGTAAATTTGTAGATGTTTATCTAGATGACATCTTAATATATAATAAAACTAAAGATGAGCATTTTAAATATTTAGAGATTATAATTTGAAAGTTACATGGTGAACACTGAACTATCAATTTGGAAAAATGTAATTTTATGAAGAATGGACTTGTATAGTTGGGTTTTGTGGTCTCAAAATGTGACTTGAAGATGGATTCATAAAAGGATAAATCTAATCTCAATTTTTCCACTCCCAAGATAGCCAATGAGGTGAGGAGTTTTCATAGATTGTCTCAATTTTATAGAAGGTTCATAAGAAACTTCAGTGAAATTTGTGTCCCAATACTTGATACAATCAAGAGAGGTACAAAAGTTAGGTTTAAATGACCAAAAGAGGTAGATAGGGGATTTGAACTATTGAAGAAAAAGGTGGCCATGAAACCTGTGTTGGTGCTACCTAGTTTTGATTAAATTGTTACATTGGATTGTGATAAAAGTAACATTGTAGTAGGTTTAGTCATGAGCTGAGATAAAAATCTAGTAACCTTTTATAGTGAAAATGTCAATGAGGCCAAAAAGAGGTATTAATCTAATGACTTGGAACTTTATGCACTTGTTAAAGAATTTAGGAAGTTGAGGCATTGCCTTCTTCCAAAAGAATTTTTTGTTTACAAAGATAACCAAGCATTGTGTTTCATTAACTCACAAGAAAAATTTAGTTATAGGCACATCAAATGGAAGGAGTATTTATAGGCATACACATTCACAATATATTATGAGAAGGGGTAGTGTAACAAGGTTGTTGATTCCTTGAGTAGAAGGCTACTCAAAGTATAGTAAGTATAGTTGAAAATAATAGGAGTTGAGAGTTTTAAGGACCTCTACAAGGATGATGAAGACTTTGAAAAATCTTATAAAGTATGCCTAGAGTTATTTAATCCTTTTCACAATGAATATGTCGATTCTAATTTCCAATATGAAATTTTATTTAAAGGTGGACAATTGTGCATTCCAAAAGGATTGATGAGGGATTATTTTAGTTAAGAAAAAAACAATGGTAGTTTAAGTGGGCACTTTGGTTTGAATAATACCTTAGAGCTAGTTCAAAGGTTTTAATACTAGCCCAAATTGCATAAGGACATAAGGAAGTATGTTGAGAAGTGCACTATTTTTCAATAGGATAAGGGGATCTCATCAAATGCTAGTCATTATCAACCATTTCCAATTCCAAATAGGCCATGGGAATGTGTAAGTATGAAAATTATTATTGGTTTACCTAAAACAAGGATGGTTTTGATAGTATTTATGTTTTTTAATGTTTTTCTTCTGGATTCGATTGTGTTCATTTTTTTAGCATCAACGTTTCGGATCACACTCTGTGATCCATCATCAAGATGAGAGAATGCAAGAATGAAAAAGTGAGCAGATCAAGCCAGTCTGGGGGTTAATAAGGGAAAAAGTTGGAAGGAAGTGAGGTGGATAGAGGAGAAGACAATAAAATTTAAAAAGTAAAAAAGCTAAAAAGGGGGGGGGGGACCCATGGGAGAGAAAAAAATTAAAAATAAGGAGTTAAAATAGACAATACCCCTAGGAAATAAAAAATAAGAAACAAATTAAAAACCTAAACTAGAGCAAGTGCATGAGCCTCCCATGTAAAGAAATAGGGAAATTAACAGGTAAAGAACAAAACAATCAAGAGGCAAAAGCACGCAAAAAAAGAAAACTAAAAGCGCTAAAAAAAAAAAAAAAAAAGGAGATATACAATATAAATTAATTAATTATATATATATATATATAAGTTCGCTACCTTGGTGCTACCTCTATATATATATATATCGCCAATTAATCCTATACAATGAAAAGAAAAAAGCATAATGATAATAATATAAATAAACAATAAATACAAATACAGTTGAATCAAAGGTAAAAAATTATAGCAGAATAATAATGAAATATATATAATACTGTAGCTCTAAAAATATATATATTAATATAATATATAATGTATGGACTAGTACTAATGTATATATTAATACTAACTATTAAACCTATTAAAGTTGCAATAAAAAATAAATAATAAAATAATTTTTAAAAAACTATGAAAGCTACAAAAAATATATTAATACTAAGGAGGTAATAATAATATATATTAATACTATTATAGCATAGTATTAATATATATAAATAAATAAATACTAAAAATAAAAAAGCAAAGGGGGTACTAAGCAAAAAATTGCACCAAACAAAAAGAACCACAAAAAGAATAATAATAAAAAACTACTAAGGGAGAAAAACAAAAGAAAAAAGCAAGAAAGCAACCAAAGCAAAGAAATATTAAATAAACCATTATAGTGAAGAAAATGAATATGTATATATATATATATATATGCAAAGAAGAAAAGAAACAAGGAGCACGACATAACGATAAAGAGAAAAGACACCAACCATAAAGAACAACAAAAACAAAAATTAATAATTAAAAAAGGAAGAATAAACAAAAACAAGGAGCTCGGTGCTTGATTGGGAGAATAAACTTGTGGTCAACTTATCTCATGCCATTATTGACCATCTTTCTTTTAATTTTTTGAAGCGTGATCTCAACTTTTCCTGTGCTCCTCGATCTATTCCTCACATTAAATTTCTTATTGAGATCGAGCAGGCTATTTGCTCCCTCTCCCCTGATTTTGCAGAAGAGGTTAGACAGGACTGTGTTGTTGCCCTCAGACGTGCCAAACCGCCCAGACTCAACTTCCCTAAAGTTGAGTTGCGTGCCTTCAAGCATTTAGTTGCCAACAATGATATTTTCATCACCAAGGCTGACAAAGGTAATGCCACTGTGATCATGAACAGACATGATTATGTTGCCAAGATGCAAGTTTTACTCTCTGACTCGAATAGCTATAGAATCCTTCCTCGTAACCCTTGTTTGAAGATTCTCCGGCTTGTCAAAGTTTTCATATCCAGATCCTCCTTTGATGAGACCACTAAGAAAAAATTGGTGCCATCTAAAGAAGTAACCCCTCGCATCTATGGGGTACCAAAAATTCATAAGGATGGTATCCCTCTTCGACCCATTGTTGACACCATTGGGTCGCCAACCTATGGGTTGGAATCTCATCTTGCCAAGCTTATCTCCCCGTTGGTGGGAAATTCTGACACCTTTGTCAAAGATTCTAGCCACTTCGTCCAATTTACCAAAGATGTCAAGATGGAGCAAAATGACATCTTGGTGAGTTTTGATGTGGTTTCTCTCTTCACCAAGGTACCGATTCCTGACTCAATTGACATCATCAAGGATAAGATGGGTGAGGAAATTGCTTCCTTAGTGGATTTATGTTTGAGGTCCACTTTCTTTTCCTTCCAAGGAATCTTCTATGAGCAAGTTGACGGGGTGGCTATGGGCTCTCCCCTCTCCCCGGTCATCACTAACCTTTATATGGAGCGTTTTGAGGAAGTGGCCCTCCACTCTTTTCCCCTTAAACCCAGATGGTGGAAGTGATATGTGGATGACACAAATGTGTGTTGGCCACATGGTCATGAAAAGCTTATGGAGTTCCACTAGCACATCAACAACTTTTCCTCTAACATCTCCTTTACGATGGAACTTGAGTCTAACAACCATTTACCTTTCCTCGATGTTCTTCTCATCAAGAAGGAAGATGGAACCCTCAGCCGATGTGTGTATCGCAAGGCCACCCACACTGATTTATACCTCCACTCTTCATCTCACCATCACCCTAGCCAAAAGGTTGGCATCCTCAAGACCCTTGCTGTTAGAGCCCTTAGAATTTGCGATGATGACAACTTAAACCAGGAGTTGGCCCATCTCCGCCAAGTCTTCAAGCTTAACGGTTGCTCTCATAAACAAATTTCTAAGGTGCTTAACCAAGCCAAATCTTTCTTTCTCACCAGTGCCAACCCCAAACCTCTCTTGTCTCCACCTCCCTTGAACGTTGCCCTTCCTTTTATTGATGGTTTATCCCAAAAGATTGCCAAAATCTTGTCCAAGAAGGGACTCAGGGTGGCCTTCAAGCCCCTATCTATGGTCCGCAACTATGTGCCCCCTCTTAAGGACCCTAGGGATTCTCTTCTTGACTCAGGAGTCTACAAGATTGTTTGCTCTTGTGGTGTAGCCTACATAGGAGAAAGAGGCTGCTCATTCCAGACGAGAATTAGGGAGCATGGTGCAGACATCAAACATGATAGGGTCCATAAATCTGCTCTAGCAGAGCACTCATCTACAACCAAACACCATATTTGTCTCAAGAGCACCCAAATCCTTGTCAAGGAAGATAACAACTTCAAGAGAAAGTTAATGGAAGCCATTGAAATCAACCACCACCCCCTTAATCTTAATCGAGAGGAGGGTTGGTCATTGAGCCAGTCTTGGCAACCATTATTAAGTACGTTGGATAGTCGTCACCGTCCTTGAGCATCCCCGCTCCCTGTCCTTTCTCCTCTCTTCTTCGCTGGTCTAGCTTGCTCCTCTGCCTCTTGTGTTGCCTATCCTTTGTGTCATGGCTCTCCCCCTTCTTGTTCTCCGCCTCAACCTCCCCTGTCTTGTCCTCTCTTTTCTTGGTTCCTCCTCCCTTCTTTCTTCGTTCATTTTTTCCTTGCTTTTTTCTTCCTTTTTTAATTATTAATTTTTGTTTTTGTTGTTCTTTATGGTTGGTGTCTTTTCTCTTTATCGTTATGCCGTGCTCCTTGTTTCTTTTCTTCTTTGCATATATATATATATACATATTCATTTTCTTCGCTATAATGGTTTATTTAATATTTCTTTGCTTTGGTTGCTTTCTTGCTTTTTTCTTTTGTTTTTCTCCTTTAGTAGTTTTTTATTATTATTCTTTTTGTGGTTCTTTTTGTTTGGTGCACTTTTTTGCTTAGTACCCCCTTTGCTTTTTTATTTTTAGTATTTATTTATTTATATATATTAATACTATGCTATAATAGTATTAATATATATTATTATTACCTCCTTAGTATTAATATATTTTTTGTAGCTTTCATAGTTTTTTAAAAATTATTTTATTATTTATTTTTTATTGCAACTTTAATAGGTTTAATAGTTAGTATTAATATATACATTAGTACTAGTCCATACATTATATATTATATTAATATATATATTTTTAGAGCTACAGTATTATATATATTTCATTATTATTCTGCTATAATTTTTTACCTTTGATTCAACTGTATTTGTATTTATTGTTTATTTATATTATTATCATTATGCTTTTTTCTTTTCATTGTATAGGATTAATTGGCGATATATATATATATATATATATATATATATATATATATATATATATATATATATATATATATATATATATATATATATATATATATATATAATTAATTTATATTGTATATCTCCTTTTTTTTTTTTAGCGCTTTTAGTTTTCCTTTTTTGCGTGCTTTTGCCTCTCGATTGTTTTGTTCTTTACCTGTTAATTTCCCTATTTCTTTACATGGGAGGCTCATGCACTTGCTCTAGTTTAGGTTTTTAATTTGTTTCTTGTTTTTTATTTCCTAGGGGTATTGTCTATTTTAACTCCTTATTTTTAATTTTTTTTCTCTCCCATGGGTCCCCCCCCCCCTTTTTAGCTTTTTTACTTTTTTAATTTTATTGTCTTCTCCTCTATCCACCTCACTTCCTTCCAACTTTTTCCCTTATTAACCCCCAGACTGGCTTGATCTGCTCACTTTTTCATTCTTGCATTCTCTCATCCTGATGATGGATCACAGAGTGTGATCTGAAATGTTGATGCTAAAAAAATGAACACAATCGAATCCAGAAGCAAAACATTAAAAAGTCTAATGGATTGTGGAAATCTAATCAAATTGAGTATTTATTTTGTTGTAGATAGGTTTAGTAAAATGAGTCATTTCATTCCTTGCAAGGTAATTCATGATGCTAGTCCCATAGCTTAGTTTTTCTCAAAGAGGTGATCAAGATTCATGGGTTACCAATTAGTATACTATCACATAGAGACACCAAATTTATGGGTTATTTTTAACAAATCTTGTGGAAAAGGTTGGGCACTAATTTATCATTTGGGTCTACTTACCATCCCCAAACAAATGGGTAGATAGAGGTGGGAAAACTTAAAATTGGAAACCTCTTAAGATGTTTGACTAAGGAGTATGCATAGGCTTGGGATCAAGTGATTCATCAAGCAAAATTTTCCTATTATAATGATGATGTAAATAGAACAATAGAAAAGAGGTCATGTGAAATTATCTATGGAATGCATCCTAGAGAAATATGTGAGCTTAGAGTCCTTAGAAATATGGAAGGTAGAAGTGGACATGCTAAAGAATTTTCACAATAAATAAAGTGCATGAATAGGTAAGGATAACTTTGATTGAGAAGAGTCAAAAGATAAAGAATAAGGTGGATGTTAAAAGGAAGGATGTACAATTTGAAGTTGGAAACTTGGTAATGATTCATCAAAACATAGCTAGACTTTTGAATGGAGTTTCAAGTAAAAAAAAAAATGAGGCGAATATGTCCTTGTAAAATAATGGCTAAATATGACAATAATTCCTTCAAGGTAGACTTACCAAAAGATCTAGCTCTTTCCCCTATGTTTAATATAATAGATCTAGTGTAGTATAAAGGTTCCAATCCTAAAGGAGATTAAAAAGTTACTAATGTTATAGATATGGTCACTAATCTAACCTTACCTCTCCAAACTAAGCCCCAAGCTGAGAAGGTACTTGATTCAACGGTAAAAAAGAAAGCAAGACATGGTACATATCTATGTCAACTAATCAAATGGAACAACTTACTTGGAGAAGAGGCTACTTGGGTCTCTAAAAGTGACTTTAAGAATTTTTGAATTTATGTTGCATTACTATCACATAATTTAACTTAGCTTCTTTTCTATAGGGGGAGAATGGTATAGGAGAATTTAGGGTTTGAATGATAGACTCTTGAAATTTTGATTTTTAATGACCTTTATCTTTTTCATGGGTTGAATAAGGAATTTTTAGGGTCCATTAGGGGTGTTTAAGAAATTTTTTTAGTGTATGAAATTTATTTCCAAGCTTGGGAGAAAATTATCATTGTATTGGCCAAAAGTTTCTATATAGGCAAAATGTAGATTAGTAGGAAAAATGGCTCCAAAATGCACAAAATGAGGTGTATATGTCTTATAATTGATTAGGGAATTATTTATTGTCATTATTAATCATTAGGAGTCAAGTTTGTAGAAAGAAATATCAAATTTCTCAAGTTGACAAAGTGTTGTCATGCCAACATTTTGCAATTTTTCAAAATTGCATAACAACATTCGCAAGAAGTTTCGTTTTTTATCCAAAGTAGTTAGGGATTAAATAAAAATATTGGATCATAATGAATAATCATGTTTAAGGATTTCTAAGCCATTTTAATAAGGTTGGATGCAATTTTGGAGAATTTTGTATAGTAAACCTATCACATTTTTCTGGAAATATATCACAGTCACATTCAATATGAAGCAACTATCATTTAATAGATTTAACTTGATTTATTTCCACTATAAATAGTTAGAGGATTTAATTTTATTTCTTATTTATTTATTTATTTATCTTTGAACATTTTTGGTTGCTCAAATAAAATTCAAATTCTAGTAGCCAATTCACTAGTCTAAATAGGTTTGAGCCAATAAAATGGCCATATCTTGAAACCCTATTATGGGATCTTCAAGGCATTTTCAAGTCCATTATTATGGTCCATTTGATTTATAATACCTTTTTTCAAAAGTTTAATTTTTTTTCCTATTTTCAAATTTTTTCCATGAGCGGGTCTTGTTGTAACCTAACTAGGAGCAAGAAGCATTTTAAACTTGTAACTTGCAAGAGTAGGTTGCACAAGCCAAACCAATAGCATGGAGATATCCATAAGACCTACATTTGATATTTCCAAAACTATTAAGACTTGTGAATCTATTTGAGTGGATTTTTAGTACTAAGAGTGAAAATAATCAATTCCTTTATAATTTGGCTCAGTCTATGTTTGGTATTGTACATACAAGGTATGGACCCAAAACTCTAAAAACAATTGAATTTTGAAAAAAGGGTATCTGAATGCATCTAAAGGGAGTTACTTATTTGTGGTTTTGATTTAGATTTCATATCATCACTCAATTGGTTGATACATGAAAAATAATCTTTTTTGGGAAAATGGGTCCCACAAGTTCAAATTAAGGGATATTTCTAAAATTATTACATTTTTGAAATCCCTTTGATTTTTAATATAAGTCCCTTCTTTCAATTTTTATTTTTTGGGTTGATATCATAGCATAAAGATCAAATATATTTGACTAGGTCAAAAGTATTAAAAAAAATCACTAGGTAATTAGCTTGCACTCTATTTGCACATGTTTGAATGCATCACATGAGTTTTCATTTTATATGGAATCAATTATTTCAATTTATTTTCTTTGAATTATCATATTTTGTCATGATTTCATATAGTTGATTGAAGTTTTTGAAGATAACTTGGAGGTCAAAAGAGCAAAAAATAGAAAATGTAAAATCAATGTGCACACAATCCAAGCTTTCTTATTTGAAAAATGATCATTTTCTTATTTTTCATTGTAAAAGCATCTCTTTATTTTTGTCAAATTTTTTGGTGTGTCTTCCCAATATTGAAAAAAAGGCTTAAAATTAATCATTTACATTTGGATTTGTGTTTAAAATGAATTATTTTTTTGTTTAATTCCAAATATTTTCTTTTTTATGTTTTCTTCTTACATCATTGTTAAGCACTTTGAGGGGAACATAAATAAGGAATCTTACTTTTTAATTTTAAGGGGCTTGCTTAGTGAAGTGATCACTCTAGGGGATGACTTCAACTCTTGTATTGTACTAGAGTATAAATAATGGGCCTTAAATCTAAAGGCATGCCTCTTGGAATTAGCAATATTGTCAATCTTGGATAAGCCCCACATAACTTTATACCTTTAGAAATTGAAGGTGGAGATTGTGTAATGAAATAACTTGCACAATAGAAGAAATAATATAAAATATTATATAAATACTTGATAATAACTGAGAGTAATGGGCCACTTCGAGGGGGAAACCTCCAAATATCTCGAATGCGTATACACTTCACAATATGATCTTGAATTAAGACTCACAACCTCCTATATATACCTAATTATGCTTAGGTTGAATAGACACAACCCTACATAACACCTAGGCCGACCTACCTACCTAAATAATAATATAATAATGATATCATGACTTAATTAAGGATTAAGATAGCCACAATTTGAGTATACATAACCTTATATACACCAATATTAAGGGGTAGCATGTCCCCTCTCTTGAAAGAAGCATTGTCCTCAATGCTAGCCAAGTGTCGATTCTTTTGAACAAACACCTCATCCTCCCATGTGGCCTCTTCAACTAGTAAGTTCTTCCATTGGATGAGATACTAGATGAGGGTTCTATTCCTTAGCTTCTTCATGCATGTTAGAAGAATGAACTCTAGTTCCAAAATTATTCTTCATCAAGCTCTGGTAGTACCATTTGAGTAGGAATATTCTACCCAATTACCTTCTTCAAACAAGAATAATGAAAAATTGGATGTATCTTTATTTTTGGTGGCAACTCAAGCTTGTATCCAACACTACCAATCTATTGCATGATTTGGTATGGTCCATAATATATTGGAGACAACTTATTAATATTTTTGTGTTGCTTCATTGAGATTTGTTTAAAAGGCTACAATCTCAAGAAGACCCAATCCCCAACTTCAAAAAAAAATTCACTATGATGTTGGTCCACTTGTTGTTTCATTTAATTTTGTACCATAGTTAAATTCTCCTTGAGTCCTAAAAGTACTTGTTGTTGATGATACAAGTGGTCCTCTACTACTTGAACTCTTGGTGACACCTTTGATGATGATGTGATGGAAGGAGGATGATATCCATAAAGTGCCAAAAATGGAGACATTTTTTATGAGCTATGAAAATAAGTATTGTACCCACTATGAGCCAATTGAGAACCCAAACATGAGAATAAATCTTTCCATAATTGATTGGTAAAGATAGGATCACGATCACTAACAATAACCTTAGGTGTACCATGTAGCTTTTGGATATTCTCCAAGAAAATTTTTGCCACTATACTTATTGTAAAAGGATGTGATAATGCAATGAAATGTGCATATTTAGTGAGGCAATCAACTACTACCATGATGACATTATGACCTTTAGATTTGGGAAGCCCTGTGATGAAGTCCATGGATACCTCTTCCAAACATTGGCTAGGAATAGATAAAGGTTGCAAGAGACCTGGTGCCTTAAGTGTTTCCCCCTTATTTCTTTGACAAACCAAACATTCAACCACAATTTTTTGAACATCACCTTTTAGCCCTTCCCAAAAAAAATCTTGCTTGACCCAATGATATGTCTTCAAAAATCCTAAATGACCACCAATTGAGAACTCATGTAGTTCTTTAAAAATCTTGTGTTTAAGAGTGGAATTCTTGTAGAGATACAAGTGTTCTTTATACCAAAGAATATACCCCTTTAAACAAAACTTATCTAAACTACTAGGGTCACTTTTTATTTGTTAGATGAGATTACTTGTTGCAACATCATTTTTTCACTCTTCTTTAGCTTTTACGACCCAATTTTCTTTGTAATATTTGAAAGGGTACACAATAAGGCTTCATCCTTTTCATCATTCCTAGAAAGTGCATCAGCCACAATATTTTTTTACCTTTTCTTGTATAGAATTTCAAAGTCATATCCCAACATCTTAGTGACTGATTTTTGTTGCTCGTCTGAAGATAGTCTTTGTTCCAAAAAATATTTTAGGCTATCATGATCTGTCTTAACCTTGAAGTGGCAACCCATTAAATAAGGCCTCCATTTTTTAATTGCATGAAGGATTACTAGTATTTCCTCCTCATAAATAGGTTTGAGTTGATTTTTACCTTTTAATTGATGACTCTCAAAATCAATTGGTCAACCTTCTTGCATGAGAAATTCTCCTATCCTAATTCTAGAAGCATCACATTCCACAATGAAATCCTTGGTGAAGTCCAAAGTGGCAAGCACTAGAGCTATACACATAGCCTTCTTCAATTTCTCAAATGCTACATTAGCAAATTTATTCCAATGAAAAGAATCCTTCTTCAATAGAGTGGTAAGGGGTGTTGATATATGACCATAAATCTTCATAAATATTCTATGGTACCCTATCAATTCCAAGAAACCCCTCAGCTTCTTAATAGTTTTTGGAATAGGTCATTCCATGATAGCCTTAATTGTGTTAGGGTCCACCTTTACTCCTTCATGTGAAACTATGTGTCCCAAATACTCCACCTCCTTAAGACCAAAAGTACACTTGGATGGCTTAGCATAGAGTTGATGATCTTCAAGTAATTATAATGCTTGATCTATATGCTACAAATTTTCTTCCCAAGTCTTGCTATAAATTAATATATCATCTAAAAACACCAACACAAACTTTCTCAAGAACTTATTAAAAATGGAATTCATCAAACTGATGGTGCATTGGTAAGACCGAATGGCATCATAAAAAATTCATAATGACCCTCATGAGTTTGAAATGCTATCTTGCAAATATCTTCTTCCTTAATCCAAATTTGGTGATAACCTGATCAAAGATCTAATTTATTAAAATGCATAGCTCTATTTAATTCATCTAGAAGATCATTGATGACTAGAATAGGAAACTTATCTTTAATGGTGTACTTGTTGAGCACTCTATAATCTAGACACATGTGCCAAGTTTCATCCTTCTTACGCATCATCACAACAATTGAGGAGTATGCATTTTGGCTATGCCTAATAATTCTTGCCTCTAGCATTTCCACAACATTTTTTTCTATCTCACTTTTTTGTATGTGTGGGTACCTATAAGGCCTAATGTTTATTGTTTGGCTCTTGAGAACTAGTTGTATTGCATGGTCATGATGTCTCTTAGAAGGAAGTCCTTAAGGCATATCTCCAAGAATCACTGAGTGATGATCAATTATTTCTTGTAAATCTAGATGAGTAAGAGTATTAGATTGAGAGACTTCTAATGAACATAGTTGGGCCACAAATTCATTTGCTCCTTTCTTAAGAAACTTTTTCATTTTATGAGAGCTTACCATCTATGGGGATTTTTCCTTCAATCCCCTTAGCTCCATTACCTTTCCTTTTCATTGAAATCTCATGAATAGTTCTTGGAAGTTCATCTCAATTGTTCCCAATGTAGTAAGGCATTGTACTCCCAAAAAAATATCCACCACACCATGGATATTGCATATATTGGGGTATCAAGTTGATAATCTCCCATGGATAATTTGATGTTATGACACTACCCTAAACAACTAACTATGCCCCATCTACAATCAAAACCTAAAACTCTAGGGCTTGATATATAAAACAATTTAGAAGATTTGCCAACTTTTTGTTGATGAAATTATGAGTACTACTTGAGTTGATCAACACTTTTACTTTCTACTTACTTAAGAAACCCACTACCTTGAGAGTTTGTGGTGCACCAAAACCTAAAAGTGCATGACAAAAAATGATTGGTTGAGAATCATATGATTCCTCACTTGACTCCCTATCCTCCTATAATATGGGTTCATCATCTTCTTCCTCACATGGGCCTTCAATATAGAACAATTTCTTTTCACTACATTTATGTCCTCGACTATATTTGCTATCATGATTGAAACACAATCCCTTTTCTCTTTTCTCCTCAATTTTTTATGCAGTCAACCTAGTAGTTTGAGGAAGAGAAGGTGTTGAATATCCTTTTTCTCTTGTCACATTAGCCCCTTGCTTCCTAGGAATCAAGAACTTCTCCTCTACCCTGTGTGCCAATATAAAAGACTCATTTATTGAGTTGGGACAAAATATACATACCTCATGTTGAATGTGATCCTTGAGACCACCCAAGAATAAATCATTCAAGTTCTCCTCTATAATTGTATCCACACTTAAGGATATTTTTTGGAATTTTTGAATATAATCCTTAATTGATCTTGTTTGTTGAAGCTTAGCAAGTTGGCTAAAGAAGTTTTCTGTCACACTATTTCTATGTTGTGCTTGGAGTTCTTTTGTAAAAATTGACCATGATACGGTGGGAGCCTTTTTCCTCCTATGAGTACAAAGCCAATGATACAAAATGAATTGATCTGGTTCTAGATATAAGGAAGTCATCATGACCTTTTGTCCATATGGGGTTTGATGTACTTCAAAAAAATTATCCATTTGATTTATCCATGTTAGAGGATCCTTGCCATCAAATTTGCACATGTCCACCTTTGAAAAAAATTCCTAGATCTCGTAGGAGTATTAAAATTTGTGTCATTATTAGTTGACTTTAATGTTTCACCTTGATTGCTTGAGAGCTCCTTCCTTGTTTCATTCATATAGGTGCTTAACATGCTTCATATATCTAATATATCTCCTCATAGGTCACATGTCCCTCTTAACCTCTTCCTGGAACTTACTTAGTTCCTCATTGGGATTACTATCCTTTTTCATTTCCTAATCTTGATCAGAGGATTTCCCCAGTGTGGCAGCATTATTTTTGCCTCTTGTTGAAGGCCCCGTCATGATGGAAACCAATCTTTTTGAAATAAATCACACAAACAAAATGTAAATTCTCTAATTTATTTATTTACTTTTTATTGTAGCTTACTAGGGCCAAGATACCTTACTCAAAAAAAATCCAATTTTTTTTTAAAAAAAAATTTGCTCCCTTGAGAGAGAATTTTCCTAATTTTTCAATATCTTGCTTAGTTTTTCTTCAATTTCTCCAAGCTTTGAAATATAGTCTTCTCTACTATGTATTCAAAAACTCAATACACTTTATACTCCAATTTGGCAGGATGTGAGAGATATGAAGGTCTCAATAAATTGTGTAGAAATAGTAATTCTACAATAGTTTGATCAAATTTGCTTCAATTCCTCTGAATTTTGGACTATAGCTTCTTTAATATGGTATTCAAAAACCCTTTAAAAATCTTTGAAAATTTTGCTAAAATATGAAAGTTGTGCTCTTCCCAAAATTATCTCAATATTGAGAAAAAAATATTGCCTCTATGGTGCCAAGATCATTCTCTAATACCACTTGTAATGAAATAACTTGCACAATAGAAGAAAAATAGTATTATATAAATACTTGATAATAACTGAGAGTAATAGGCCATTTTGAGGGGGCAACCTCCAAATATCTCCAATGAGAACACACTTCACAATATGATCTTGAAATAAGACTCATAACCTCCTATATATGCCTAATTATGCTTATGTTGAATAGACACAACCCTACATAACACCTAGACTAACCTAACTACCTAAATAATGATATAATAATGATAACATGACTTAATTAAGGATTAAGATAGCCACAAGTTGACTATTCATAACACTATATACACCAATATTAAGGGCATAGCAGATTAGGTTACCATTTCTTCCTAGTTGTTTGATATTCTCTTTCATCTTCAAATTTTGGCCTCTTATACCTTGTGTCTATCAAGGAATTCCCCTAGTTGAACTTGTACATCCTAGTAGAAACCTGAATAGGTTGTTGGTGTGTTTGATGTGCTTGAATGTTTAAAACCTTCCCCACTTGGAAAGAAAAAAGAGACACATCCATTAAAATGAGCCTTAGGAAAAAAAATCTTTTTGCATGCTTCCACTGTGTGTTTTTATTCAAAAAAATTGCCCATTTTTTAAAATAAAACTTCAAAAAAACCAATTTTTTTTAAGAAAAAAAAAAAAAAAACAAAAACAAAAAATCATAAAACTTTAAAAACACCCAAAAACAAGAAAAGAAAAAAGTTCAATTTTTTTCCTTTAAGTTAAAATGTCAAAATCACTCAACCATCACAACAAGACAAATGAATCTTTGGGGTCAAGATTTCCAAACTGAACAAAAATATTTTCAACATAGCCTTTTCACCATCATTTTTAACATTTTTTTTGTTTTGTCTTGTCTTAGCATACTAGGACCTTATTTTTGTTGAAATAGTTACCTTTATCTCTTTATTACACTCTTTAATTGAGAAAGTTGTTCAATTATCTATATATCTTTGGATATCTATCCGTAGCTTTGACACTATCACTCGACTTGAGTTGCTAGTGACGTAAATTACTCAAACAATTTTCTTGAAAATTCACTTTAATTTATCTCTACCTTGGCAAGTGAACACTCTACCTCTATAGTTTGGACATCAAGTTATCTTGTATCAACCTATTGGCTTCTTCTAATCTCTTTCATGCTTGGCTTTTTGTCTACCACTATGGGTTTTGAGTCTTTTACTACCAAATCTCAAGCAAGTCTAGATGATCCTAAGTTTCTTGATCTTGCTAGGGAATTGCAATGCCTATACACTACATACAAAAGGCTAGAAGAGACAAAATTTCACACTTACCTTGGTTTCACTGAGGGTATAATAAAATCACACTCTAAATTTGAAAAAATGGTAGAAGAGAGGATAACATCACCACTTGAATATTCCTTAATATATTTACATGCACATGGGTCATCTTCTACTAGCTCTACATATTCTACTCCAACACATATATTATCTTCATCTATTTGATCCAAGACATCTTTAGAGAACTAGAAAGTGATACCTTCTTTGAGCCTATGCCAAGATTTCATGATAAACATATCTTTGATGAATATGATGAAGACATGGATTCATTTTATACACTTGAAGAGAAACAAAAATATTGTAGGCATGTCCTTTGGAGGACCTTTTGTTCTTTGGAAGATCCTTATTATGTCATCTTTCCAACACTTCTTGATAACAAGCTCATCACATTTCCTAAGTCTAGCTCATATATAAACCCATTCTTGGAAATCTATTGTGCTTATCTTCAGCATAATGATTCATATTTATATTTCATAGAGTTTAAACATAAATTCCAATATCTTATTGATGATGGCATCATTGATGTTTGAACCCCTAATGACTCATGTGATGGGGATAACTCTCTTGAGAAATATCATATTGATGAGCCTATGTTTGGTGATGGTTTCCTTCACATCTCTACTTTTTCCAACATGCATGAACTTCCTAAGAATTTAAAGTTTTCCAACATGAGTCCATCAAACAAAGAACCAAATTCTTTTCATATTAACTATGTCTATCTTCAAGGGCTACCTCTAAAAGAAACTCAAGCTAATCTTCACTTGGCTGAAAACTTTTTTCATACTACTAAGACTAAAGATCATAAACCTCCATTCTCTACTATGTCTATCATACCTAGTCCAACCAATCATTTACTATCTCTTCAAGACCCTACCATGAAAACTCCACATTCTTCTTTGTCCTTAGAAGTGGCTCCATGTTAAGAGGACCCTCGAAAAGATAAATATATAAGTGTAAAGAAAGATCAAGATCAAGCACCCTTTCATCTCCTTCAAGATGTCACATTTCCCCATCCTATTTCATATTCATCTCCCAAGTATTGTGAAGATACCACTTCTACTATTTCTATTGAGCTAGCTAAAAATTATGAGAAAGTAACCATGCCTATGCTATCCAAAGAAACATGTCAAGATCAAAGTATACCCTCTTATTCTACTTCTCCAAATCCACTTCAAAAATATTCTCAATCTTTAAGTGCTCATATCAAAAGTGTTTCTCCTATCAAAGTGACTCATAAGTCTATTGATTCCCTTGGTCACTTTGCTCACTCTAAATATGTTGATATCCCTACTCATTATCCATTTTCATCTTCTAAACCCACCCTTGGTCCTTATCTATCAAAGCTAAAGCCTTCAAATCTTCTACCTATATTGGGACCTTATGGTCCGCCATCCCCTACTTCCACTCCTAGCTCATCAAATAATTCTCCCATTATACCTCAAGATCAACAAAGGCACTCATCCTTAATAAATCTCATTCATCTATCCATATGAACTAGTCATTTCAGCCTGATTCATCCATAAATCCCAAGTCTTTTTGAAGATATTTGGATGTACAACATAAGAATAAATACAAGAATCCATTTACAAATGAATATAACTATGTCCTATCTAATCAACATGTGAATACACATAAGGAAAAATTATTCAAAATCAAAATCAAAATCTATATGGATTCCCAAGTCTCTTTTGAAAGACTTTAATATTTAAAATAAATCAAATTTGACATTCAAGCTTCCAAAGTCTTCCACTCCATCTTCTTCTAAACATCTTCCTAAAAAGCTTCCAAAGCCTTTCACTTCATCTTCTTCGAAAAGTCGACTACCATCTCATACATCAAAAAGTAAAGCTATTCCTCTATCATTCCATCACCTTTCAAGGTATGCATCAATTTTGATCTTTCCCACTTTCTCACCTATCCTTATAAAATATTTTCAAACTTATACTTACCTCTATATATCCTCCTTCTATCCATCTAATCATAAAACCTTATCCTCCATATGTCTTTTCTACCATCTCCCTTCCATCAACCAATTAACATATTTGATCATATATTTCTATGGTCTAGGATAATAATGACTTATCCTTTGAAGAGGAGCACTATCCAAAAAGAGAAAAGGATTGAATTATTTCCAAAAAAATCTAAAAAGAGGGGAAAAAAATGAAAAAAATGAAAAAAGCATCTTGGTGAAAACCTGGTAAATAGGCACCTTAGTAGCATAAGGAAAAAGAAATAAGTTTTTCTTACAATGAAAAAAATTCTTGTGGTACCTTGGGAAAGTACCATGATGAAAACCTAGCAAATACACGTCATGCATAATTCTTCCATAATCCATCCATTCCATCTTTCCTCTTTGATCTTGACAATGTTGAGCTATCCATGAGCATTGGCTATCTTATCGATCAACTTCCTAACATGATATATCATATCCAAAATCACTCATTCATAGTTTTTGTAATAAGCTTCATCCTTATCATTTAATTCTTGTCATTGTCCTATCCAATTGACCCCTTGGTCTTGATCAAAATAAAAAGGAAAAAAATATTGTTCTTAGAATCCCCTTCACATGCCACTCTTTTGGACTAAATGATTTCATGACATAAAATCATTTATCATATATCCTACCTTTCTTATTGACTCATATTTCTTATCCAAAACATGCTTCATACAACTACTTTCCCTCTTCCCTGGCTTGGGAACTCTTAAGGAGATGGTCCTTGAGGATCACAATCATCCCACTTCATAATCATTGCCTAACCATGTTATCTATCAACTTGATAATCCATTATATCCTAAACCTTTATTGACATTGGGAAAAAATGATGTGATCTTGCTTAAGAGCTAGCCAATCCTGCCAAGTCGTGAAAACCTAATAACAAGTGCTACTTGAGACTCATACTTATGTCTATCAATAAGTCACTTTGTATTCTAAACAAATCAATCTCACATATTTTTTCCTTTCCTAGTTGGAATTGATCTTTTCTAATTCTAGTGGGCACACATTGTATATCTTACTAGGTCTCTTAGTTGTATTGGAGTTTCTTTGGAAGCTCTCTAAATAATATTTTTCAAAACTTCCCCTTGACATCACCTGTTTCTTAACACTTATTAGATATCTTACCTTGAGTTGATACTTTGTCTAGTCGAGGATGTTGTAATATTTCTCACTCGTAGGCATAAGTCATAGGAAGAGAACAACTTAAATTTTCACACAAACAATTAAACTAAAATAAATAAGACTTGACTTATTTTCTTTGTTGTTGTCTATGTTGATTTATTTATTAAGTGTTCCCTCCTTAGGCTCTTGATGATGTATTTTGAACATCTTAGATGTCTTGAGCATCTTTCTTGGTCCACTTGACACTTAGGATCTTCAATTTTATGTCCTTGATTATTCATTGTATTTTCTCCCAAAAGACCATTCTTATAGTCATCTTGACATTTTGCTTCTCAATGCAAGCATAATATTTCTATGCAAAACCTGGGGAATCTAATTGCACTGTCATCTTGAATTTTATATCTGTGATACATAGGTTCAATTTCCACATCCTATTTGATATATAGCTTATTCATATCTTCAGAAGTTAACACTATTGGAAACTACAATTGGAATAATTTTAATGTTGTCATTAATGTCAAACCTTATTGGTAAGACATTTTCTAATAGTGTATAGTGCCATATAAGTTGATTGATGAAGAAGATTTGAAAAGAGAGATAGTTAGATGAACTAGTAAATTTGTTGAGTGAAGAGGAGTAAGTATGTTGGAATTAAAATGGTCACTTGATCAATTAGTCTTTGACAATATAATGTGTTCTTTAATCATCATATGAACTAGAAGAGGCAATTGAGTTGAATTATAGAAGGAATGATTGAAGCAAGTCAAGAAGCCAAGTAAAACACAAGCTTGACTGAGTACCAGTTTACTAGATCAATGAAGAAGTTGAAGCAGAAGATTAAGGAACTTAAGTAGAATCCAAGTAGAATAAGATTAGCTGAGTGATAGTTGTTATCGAGTAAGAAAAAGACAAAAATGAAGTAGCAACCAAGTATAGTGAAGACTGATCGAGCCAGTGAAAACTATGTGAGATAGAACTATAGAGACTAAGCTACCTAGTGTTAATCGAGTAGAAGACCATAGGATGACTGAGTGTCAGCAAAATAATAGGAGTTTTGAGGTTAACATAGTTGAATTTTTGGATTGGTCAAAATGCATGAAAGATGTGGATTGATGAGCTGGCATATTTAATGCAAGAATTGAGTTTTTTATGCAACTTAAGGAAAGGATTTAAAAAGAAGTTTTTAGAAGTATCAAGAAAAGAGTAGAAGGATAAAAAATTGTATAGATTCAATGAATTTGATCAAACCCTGATCTATGGTGATGTTTAAGCGACAAAATATCAAAGCTACCTATTTAAGGAGGCACATGGGATGTTTTAAGTTGGTTGGTTCATTATTGATTAGCGAGTTTGTGAATGCTAGTGAAGAAAAGAGTAGTAGTGGAAAACTGAGAAGATTGGTGAAATGTGATTACTTGAAGGGTTGCCAAGCATACCAAAGGTGGAGAACATGATGAAGTCCAGTCAATAAACCAAAAAATGAGTCAAATGGAGATTTAAATTTGCAAAGTGAGTTTTATCTTAATAGATCAAAGATAGTTGTTACTTTCTAGCCATTATATTAGTAAAATCCTTTAATCAAGGTGACATTCTAATGAAATGATCTAAAGAACTCTAACTAGGCCACTCCTAATAAGATAATTATATCATTTAATAGGCTATTTTGTCACCTTGAACAAGGTTGGTTCTTAAGTAAACTCCCTTCAGAAGAGTGAAAAGTGGTAACATGTTACTTGGTGGTTTTTGTCCAAATTAGGTTTTTACATTAAATCCTAGTGTCATATATGTGTTAATGTTATTTTCATGATGCATGCTATTTACTATTATTTATATATGTTAGTCAACATATACTAAACAAATAGCTAAGTGATGAATGAATAAGTTAAGTTACTAATAAAATGTTATGTTGTCCAAGTGAGTTTATGAGTTTGAATAAGACATTTAAAGTTGTTAAAAGTTAAATTGGTACATCTAGACTTGAGGATAACTAATTCACCCCCCTTAGTTATTCTAATCATTCTAACAATTGGTATCAGATTATTGGTGCTTGTAAGGAAAGTTTGAAGGGAATTAAGATAAAGATCAAGATGTACAAGAGAGAGTTATCTAAGTTGAATAAAGAGAACTTCCCAACAT
Source organism: Cupressus sempervirens (assembly GCA_028749045.1). Lineage (NCBI taxonomy): Eukaryota > Viridiplantae > Streptophyta > Pinopsida > Cupressales > Cupressaceae > Cupressus > Cupressus sempervirens. The sequence goes on along the minus strand of CM053793.1, from coordinate 479,012,952 downwards.
AGAAATTATTGGTGAGATTGCATCTATCCAGAGTTGGATAGTCTACATTGTACTACTTGAAAAATGAATACATTGAAGTTCCTAGACCCATGACGATTGAGAAAATAAAAGAGAAGCATGTGTATAATGAAATGATTATAGATCTGGCATCTTCCCTAAGTTATTTAAAATTTTATGGTGTGAAGGAGTGTACTAATGAAAAGAAAATGTGGGACAAGGTTGCAAAAATTCATGGAGGAGACACAAAAATGTGTTAAGGCCTAAATCAAAAAAATTGAGAGGCAAGTTTGATGATATGCAAACCAAAGAAGGAGATATTGTTGCATATTATTATGGCTAAATCAAGGAGGTTGTCAATGCAATTAGAGGAGTTGGAGAAAACATATCTGATGAGACTATGATAAGAAAGGAATTGAGGACTTTACTTCCTATCTATGTAATTAGAGTATGTGCAATTTAAGAACTAAGATGTATAACTAGTAATGATCCAACCCTAGATAGCCTAATTAGTAGACTCAATGCATTTAAATTATCAAGTTTTGAAAACTATAATAAGGAAAATAGTAATTATATTGGTTATATGGTTTCAAGACAAATATAGTCAATATCAAGTGTAAAAGGAGAATTATTTTCTTTTGAAGGACAAGCCTAGAGAGGAGGAAACTTGAAGAATTTTTAAAGCAATACGATGAGACTTAATAAGTCTTTGTAATTATTGAAAGGAAATTTTGGGAGAGAATTCTCTAGAGAATTTAGTGGTCTCATAATATGAGATTAAAAAAATTAGATTTTTCTTAAGAGTAATTTTCATGACCTTATGTCATTATTGTAAAGGCTTAGTGCCCATTGAGAGAGAGTTATAGTCTTATTGCTTAGAATTATAAAAAGTGGTGAATGAGTTAGGCACAAACATGTTGCTAGCAAGTACTTGTCATTGCAGTGTGGAAGAAAAAGTAAGATTGTAACTCCATGGAAGACCATGGTTATGTAAGAGCTTTTGCATCATAATAATGACATCAATCTTGCATATTTGTAGATCCAGAGATGTAGCCTAAGCTTGAGTCTGATGAACTCCAAAATCAAATCCTTTGTCTCTTGTTCTTTCTGATGCATGTTTTTGTCTACTTAGATATTTTATGCATTTATAAGAATTATTGTCTTAGTTCACAAGCAATTTTAATATTGAAATTCATTTTAAATATGTATCCTAATGAATCTTAAAATTGTAAGTGATTCATAACAAGGAATTTACAGATCAGGCTATGCACATAATGTTAATTATTTCAAAGTTTTTGGAAGAAAGTGATACATATTGAAAGATTAAAGGAAAGTAAAACTTGATGCAAAAAGTGATGAACGAATATTCTTAGGAAATTCTCCTTAATTATTCTAATCATTCTAACAATTGGTATCAGATTATTGGTGCTTGTAAGGAAAGTTTGAAGGGAGTTAAGCTAAAGATCAAGATGAACAAGAGAGATGTATCTAAGTTGAATAAAGAGAACTTCCCAACATAGAAATTATTGATAAGATTGCATCTATGTAGAGTTCAATATTCTACATTGTACTATTGTAAAATGAATACATTGAAGTTCCTAGACCCATGATGGTTGAGAAAATAAAAAAAGAAGCATATGCATAATGAAATGATTATAGATTTGGCACCTTCCCTAAGTTATTATGAATTTGATGGTGCAAAGGAGTGCACTGATGCAAAGAAAATGTGGGAAAAGGTTGCAAAAATTCATGGAGGAGACACAAAAATGTGTTAAGGCCTAAATCAAAAAGTTTGAGTGGCAAGTTCAATGATATGTGAACCAAAGAAGGAGAGATTGTTGCATACTATTATGTATAAATCAAGGAGGTTGTCAATGAAATTAGAGGAGTTAGAGAAAACATATCTGATGAGACTGTGATAAGAAAGGAATTGAGGACTTTACTTCCTATCTATGGAAATAAAGTATATGCAATTCAAGAACTAAGATGTATACCTAGTAATGATCCAACCCTGGATAGCCTAATTGGTAGACTCAATGCATTTGAATTGTTAAGTTTTGAAAAACTATAATAAGGAAAAAAGTAATTATATTGGTTATATGGTTTCAAGAAAAATATAGTCAATATAAAGTATAAAAGGGGAATTATTTTCTTTTGAAGGACAAGCCTAGAGAAGAGGAAACTTGAAGAATTTTTCAAGCAATACAATGAGACTTGATAAGTATTTGTAATTATTGAAAGGAAATTTTGGGAGAGAATGCTCTAGAGAATTTAGTGGTCTCATAATATGAAATAAAAACTTAGATTTTTCTTGAGAGTATTTTTCATGACCTTATGTCATTATTACAAAGGCTTAGTGCCTATTGAGAGAGAGTTACAGTTTTATTTCTTAGAATTATAAAAAGTGGTGAATGAGTTAGGCACAAACATGTTGCTAGCAAGTTCTTGTCATCGCAATGTGGAAGCGAAAAGAAGATTGTAACTCCATGGAAAACTGTGGTTATGTAAGATTTTTTGCATCATAATAATGATATCAAACTTGCATATTTGTAGATCTAGATACGTAGCCGAAGTATGATGAACTCCAAAATCAAATCCTTTGTCTCTTGTTCTTCCTGATGCATGTTTTTGTCTACTTAGATATTTTATGTATTTATAAGAATTATTTGTTCAGTTCACAAGCAATTTCAGTATTGAACTTCATTTTAAATATATATCTTAATGGATCTTAAAATTGTAAGTGATTCATAACAAGGAATTTACAGATCAGGCTATGCACATAATGTTAATTATTTCAAAGTTTTTGGAAGAAAGTGATACATATTGAAAAATACAAGGAAAGTAAAACTTGATGCAAAAAGTGATGAAGAAACATTCTTAGGACATTCCACTAAAAGAAAGGTATACAAGTGTTTGAATTCTAACACTAAAAAAATTGCGGAAAGGGCAAATGTTAGAGTTGATGAATTTACATAAAAGAATGAAGTGGAATGCAAGAAAGAACCTCAATATTAGAGACACTTTGTCTACATCTATGAAGGATAAATATGTACATAACCTGAACTATAGAAAGAGGTTATCAAGCATCAAAAGCCAAATACTCTTGAGGTTTTGTAGGAAAGCTCTACCAAGCATCAACATGCTACCAAGCATTAGGTTGTAGGAGATGAGTCACAAAGAGAAGAAGTCAAATGTTAGAGAGATGAAACCAAACACTAGACAAACAATGCTAAATTATATCTAGGGACATTTGAAGAAGATGAGAAAGATAAACCAAGTGAAATACCACAAGAAGATGAAAGACTTGAACCTGTATTATAAAAATATGTAAGAAGGAACGATACTCCTAATCAAACCATTGGAGACAAAGATTCAAGAATCATGAAAAGAAGTAAGTTGAAGAATGATACATGTTTATTGTGTGAGTTTGAACCTAAATTAGTGAAAGATACTTTGGAGAATGAAGATTGCATAAAGACAATGAATGAGGAAATTGATAAAATAGAGAAAAATAAGACATGGACCTTGGTACCCATACCAAAGGATAAGAATGTGATTGGAAAAAAGTGGGTATTCAGAAAAAAGATGAATGAGAAAGGTAAAATCACAAGGAACTAAGAAAGACTAGTTTGTAAGGGATATACACAAGAGGAACGAGTTGACTATGGAGTGACATTTTCCCTAGTTGCAAAGTTGGAAGGAGGAAGAATATTACTTGCATATAATGATTACTAAGGTTTCAAGGTATACCAAATGGATGTTAAATCTACATTTTTGAATGGAATCTTGAAAGAAGAAGTCTATGTTGAACAACCAAATGGATTTTTTGATCTAAGCAAGATAAGCATGGTATGAAAATTGCACAAAACATTGAATGGTTTAAAATAAGCCCCTAGGGCATGGTATGAAAAGTTACATATATATTTGGTAAAATTAGTTTTTTAAGAACTAATCATAATAGCAATCTATACTTGAAAACTAAATTTGAGAACAAGATATTGCTAGCTGAAATTTTTGTTGATGATATCATATTTGGTGGACATGATGTGTTGTGTAAATAATTTTCTATTAAGATGAAGAAAGAATTTGAGATGTCAACATTTGGAGAGACTAAACCCTTTGTTGTCTTACAAGTTTATCAGGTGAAAAGAGAGGTATATACATAGCATATTCAAAGTATATCAAGGATATATTGAATACCTTTAGAATGGAAGATTCAAGACTAGTTCAAATACCCATGGTCATTAGCCACCAACTTTGAAAGAATGATGATTCTATTATAGCAAGTCATACATTATATATGTCAATAATTGAAAAATTGCATGAATATCTTGTACATAGAAGCCTTGACATTGCATTAGTAGTTGTTATTCTTGCAAGATTTTCTTCTAATCCTAAGGAAAACTACTTGATGGTCGTGAAAATAATACTAAGATATCTAAAATGAATAGAAGACTATGGATTATGGTATAAGAAGAGTGAAAAGTTTTAGCTAAAGGTTTACATAGATATAGATTGAGTTGGAGACATTGATGACAGAAAAACCTACAAGTAGAGGTTCTTTCTTTCTAGGAAGGAGATTGATTTCATTGACAATAAGAAGATAAATTGTATTTCTCAATCCATAGCAGAGACTCAATATGTTTTTGCATCAGTTATTGTTCTAACATTGTATGGATCAAGAAATTTTTGAAAGGTATGAAGGAAGAGATTACTAAAACCTATTGTAAATATATTATGATAACACAAGTTTTATAAACATATCAAATAATCCAATGATGAACATGGAGAAAAAACACATTGCAATCAAGTATCATTACTTAAGAGAGGTAGCACAAGAAAGAGAAGTGAGAATGGAGTATGTGAATGATGTTGGTTTTTGATTTGACATAATTTAAACAACCTTTTAAATGCAGAGAAATACCTAGGAGTTAGCTAAAAACCATGATAAGCATTTTATGAGAAAATAATTTAAAAGGACCAACTGAAAAGACTCTACAAAATCTTCTACACATTGAACTCTACAAAATTCAGGAGGGTTTACTTAAGAATTCATCTTCTCTATTCAAATTTCAAATCTCAATATGAATTCCCCTATAGAAAATAATTGGCCTTAATTCTTTTAATTCTATGAGTGTAAGAGAGATGATGAATAGATAATCCATCAAACCCTAAAACTCCACGAATCAAGTACAGGCTCACTATTAAATCTTCAGTGATAGAACATTAGAAGGATTATTTATAAAAGGATCATACCATATAGAAATTCCAAATTATATTAAATTTAATAGATGACCAATGTCTTATCTATTGGCCTATTATCTCATAGGAATTTGACATTTAATATCAGATCTTATCTTAATACTATGTGAGAAGAATGTTAGTATTCAGTTCTAGATCTCATTCTTATCAAATCTTCATTAAAAATGAAGGAATTCTTCCAATTTACATCAAGCATTTACATAACCCATTTAGATCATAAGAAAAATGTAAACTAAAATATAATTCAAAATGAATTACAACTAAGATTTAGTAAACTTTTCTATCAAATCTTGGAGAATTAATTGGTAACAAAAGAAGAGACAAGATCTAAAATGCATAGCCAACTTTCTACATCTTTGTATTACTTTCTTTTAAAAATATACAATTTGATGTCAACCGCTATTAGAGAAAAATCAATTTGATCATCCACTATTAACTCTTACATTTTCATTCTATGTTTTGGAAAAACATATACAGTATACATGGACTGACTGAAAAATGAACAAGACTTTAGTCAACAAAAATTATTCTCAAACCCTACCTTTTCCCTTGGAAACTCATTTATATAGCATGAGTTACAAAAATCTTCAAGCATAGAGGGAAAAGGAGTGTTCTCCTTGGACAAAAAAAAGGGGCACAAATGAGACAAAAATGTCATCATCCTCATAGCATGAGAAAACTAAAAAAAAATTGTGGCACTTTCTATTTGACAACAAAGTAATTTCTCATCAAGTGCTTTGTGGTGGGGTAGAGGCCTCTTCTATTTTATCTTTTTCTTTCTCCTCCACCATCTCTGATGATCTATCTTTGACCTTTTGATCTCCTTAAAAGGATGGGGCCACCTTTTCTTCTCTTATTCTACTCTGATTTGATTTTCTTGCTTCTTCAATTGATGATTGGATGCCTTTTTCCTCAACCATTTCTAATACTTTACCTTTAGCTTTAAGTACCACTTGTGAATCCATCCCATCTATTTCTACCATGGTTACCTAAATAGCCTTGTCAATTAACTCTTTCTCCTTAGTGATCATGGATGATTCCATTGATTTATTCTCAGGTGCCACCAATAAAAGTTTTGATGCTGAAGAATACTTTACCATCCATTTATCAAAAATAGTGTCATCTGGCCAATTGAAATTGAGGATTTCTTTCTCTCTATTCAGAATATTTTTTTCCAAGTTTCTTTATTTCCTCAAAATCTTGTTGCAAATGATCAAAGACTATATGGACATTAACTACTTCTTCAACAGTTCTAGCAAACTAGTTATAGTTTTCTTTCTTAACATCATTCATCCTTATACCATCCTTATACTCATTATTTATTTCAATTCAATTCCCCATTCCTCTTTATCTTTAATGTTACAAAGGCATTTTATATGAGGAAAGAGATAAAAATTCCTAGTAAGATATTTAGAAAAACTTGTTCTCAGCCTTCCTTGTAGCATTTCCCTCTTAGATCAAAATCTATTAGGTGACTTGCTTGGTCATATTCTTTCTCAATTTGACCATGAATCTTGTCAATAACAATAAAACAAAGAGCATTGATATCATCCTCTCTATTAATCCATTTGCTCAAAATTTATCTCAAAGTGACATCATTATTCCCAAATCCCTTCTAGATTTCAACCAGTCTTGACATTTCAAAATGGAAGAGAGGCCAATTTATTCCATCCACTATGAAAATAATTGTATCTCTAACTCTATCCTCATACTGCACTTACACCTCTACTTTAGCTTCCCTGAGTTTATCCTTCTCTTCATTCAATTAATCTTTAGTGTAGAATTCTTAATGCTTAGGTGTATCTAGAATTTCACTAATTGGCCCAATGGGAGGAGGTAGAGTAGGGGATGTTTCAATCATGAGCTAGCTAGGTTCTTTCCCCACTTTTGTCTTTCAATGTTGCTTTTGCAAATTTGAAATGATTTTCTCCATTTCATTGATTTTCCTTCCTCTCTCATCATAGGCTTCTAAAACCTTTTAAAATTTAGTGTTGAGCTCAGGGAACTTATTTTTATATTTCCCAGACACCACCACACTAAAGTCAGCCACCTCTTTATTCATGAAAGTAATTTTCTCACTATCCACATCTCCTACACTGTATACTACCAGACTTCCTATATGTTTTGCATTTGAAGCTTCTTGAAGTCTAGACTTATCCTTTTTCTCAATTGAGCACATAACTAGGGTCTTATGATCATCATTGTATTTCACCCCTTTTTGGTCTTCCTTGACCTCCTCTTCTATATTGAATTTGGTGCCCTTTTTTTTCCCTATTTGCATAAAAAACAATTGCATTAGCAATGTCCCATTTTGGTATTATAAGAACACTTGAATCATTCAACAATTTTCTTCCCCCCTCAAGGGTTCTCTAACTAAAATTTTGCATTAGCTCATCTTTAATCTCTTCTTTAATTTTAGAGTCATGTCTATTAGGTTGCTCTTCTTTTATTTTCTTGTGTTTCACCTCAAAATTGGAGATGTTGATTCTCCCTAAGAATTGAATGAAGACCCTAAACTTAACAAAATTATCATTAGTGACAAATTTCCTATCATTTTTTCTACAACATGATCCATCTCCCTTCCTTTATAATCTTCAACAATGAGGTCTAAGAGTGGCATTGGGGGTTCTTGAGGCATTCCCTCCTCTATCTTTGATGTTGTTATTAAAATGTCATTTTTTGCCTCCCATTTGTTTTAATTTCTCCCTCAAGGAGTCTTCATTATCAAAATGTATGATGGTTTGAGAGGGAGAGTATTCTTCCATCCTTGATGAAGATCCCTCCTCCAACCTTTTCTTCTTAGTGTTTGGCTTTGAAGGTGGGCTTTTTGAATGCTATCTTTGATAAACTAGAACACAATCTGCCCCCACATTCCTAGCAACTATATATCTAGCCTTCCTTTAGAGGGTATATTGCCCTGAACTGATGACAACTTTATTTACCATTCTTCTTTCCACCTCCTTGGCATGGTTTGGATATGAATTTATTTATGCCTCTTTCTTCTCATTCAAGATTTTCATAATCCCAACAAAATATGACATCAATATATTTTCCTTATCTCCCCAAAACTTGATGCCACCCAAAGTATCATATTGACTATCTAAAGCATTAACAACTATTCAAACTCTACTAAAAACTCTCCATTTTTTTTCTTTATTTATTGTTATTGTAAAGAGAAATCATTCTAAATTATATCCTTAGGAACATAAAATATATGATCATAGGATTTAGCCCTAGTTCTTTCTTTAAATATTTCAAAAAATCCCTCTAGATCTATAAACCTAGGGTGAGATTGGGCCATCTAGTATCTATCTAGGAACTTAGTGGAGTGTCTCCATCCCCCTTTGGTTATCAAAAAATTGTGGTCAAATGTGAAATTTGGAAAAATTTCCCTCATGGATCTTCCTACCAATTTTGTCTCTTCAAGTCCTCCAATTTTCCATAAAAACTTAGCAACTCCTACCTTTAATGGTACTTGGTAGGGCAGGACATGGGGTTTCCCTTGGAAACCATATACTCTAAAAATAGTAGAGATTGAATATGGGATGACATCTCCCCAATTTTGACTAAACTTCAATCCCTTAGCATGATCCTCAGGCCTAATTAGCTCCAATAAGGGTTTAGGATTTTGAGGGTGGACTTTGTTGGTGTTTGAAAATGTTACCCATTTCCAATTACCCTGATGAGAACAAGAAGCATCTAGGGGCAGCTAACTCCTATTATCAACACATCCATTCAGACACCAGGCCAACTATAAGGCTGTACTCCTTCTACACTTCAGGCTCTGCAAAACCTAGGCGGGTGAACCTCTTTAGATCTGACTATGTGACCAGTGCAATAACCATATTCAGGATCTATAAAAGTAGATGAAACCCCTAATCCTTCTATGCTTAACCAGGAGATGACAAGCATGAAATAGCTAAGGACATGACTCATAAAACTGGAAAGCTAAGTACGGGTTATACTTTGAATACCTTTCAACAATAAAATGAAAATGATTTAATAGATTGATATCAGCAAGACCCAAGTATGAGCAATAGAACTTAATGATCCTATATCTGACCAGTGCCTTATCTATTGGGCAATTAAATGAATCATAACCATACATCTCCTGGAAACCTCAAACGTATCTCTACATTAAGATCCCTAATCTATCTTTCACCTTGTGAATAGACATCTGCTACAGAATGAATCTCATACTCAGAAAATCCTATCATGAAATCTGCAAACCCTGTGACAAATATCAAGCAATTACATGGTTCTTTGTTCCATAAGCAAGACATTTTAACCACATACATTTCAAAATGTAATGCAACCTAATTCATGCTCTTTGATCACAAATTAGAAGAAATAAAAGAGCCATAATCAGGAGACAAGATTCAAACTGAACTTCAAACTTTTGCTGCACTTTATTTGTTTTCCTTGAAATCAAATACATGAAATGTACAGAAAATAACTCATAGATCACCTAACAGAAAAGAACTATCTGCATAAAACTTAAAATTTTGTTCAATACAAGAAGAAATGCTGAAGAATGGTTTCTCAGTGCAAAAATTGGAACCCTTCCAAATGAAGAAAGAAAGAAAGATATACCAAGAAATGAATTCCCAGATCTGATATACAATTTCCAAGTGTCCACTTGAAATCCAATCCTCTGTAACTGAAAAACCTCTTTCTTCTTTCATCCCTTCTGATCTAATTTTGTTTCATCATTAATCTGTAACAAACTTGCAAAATATCCTTGCCTAATGATGAAAACCCTTTACTTGCCAAAATATCTGATTGCCCCATGAAAAAGCCAGTGAAAATGAGTTTTTACTGAGTAAATCAGAACAAATTCGACCCTAACTGCATTTCCATTGCCTTCTACTAATATCCAGGTCATTATCTTGACAAAAAACAAATTTGAACTTCCTGGTATGAATATGGTTGCACTTTAGGTACCTGATAGAAAACCTCGTGTAGCTCAAACTGACTGATACCTGTGCAAAAGCCGACTCCAGAAACGAAAAGTTTGTCTTCTCTCGATTTCGGCGATATATAACATCGCCTATTTTGCCTCCAGGAAACCCTCGAAAAAATCATTTTGAAAATGACTCCTCTGACTGAAAGTTATGTCTGCCATTTGATTTTTTATAAAACTTGAAAAATTCTAAAGTATAAACTTTAGAAAATGTCCCATTTGATTTTAACACTTGATGTGGGCATTTTTAAGAAAAAATAATAATAAAATATTATTATTTTTTAACTCTACAAATTTTCCTGACCCTTTGAATCCGTGGTCAACATTGGTTTGACCGGTGCCATGTGTTACTTGTTGATTGGTCTGCCTAATTTTCACATCTGCCATGTGTCATCTTCTCGCTAACTCGCTATGTTAATTGTCGTGCATCTTTTGCTTGGCGAGTAAGCGAGGACCGCTAGATGCGCCACATGGCGCGATCTAGCGCATCTCAGAAACTTGCTCTGACCATCACATCTCTTGGACCCGCTGCCATGTGTCATCACTGCATCGATCCTCGCCATTTCACCATGGTTATCAAGCGAGCAACTTCCCTCAACGACATAGCGACAGCCGTAGGATTGTCCACGTGTCAGCATCTGGGTGATTCTTATTTTCTAGCGCCATGTCATCGCATAAAATTTTTCATTTAAAATTATGTCAACACCTCCCCATGGCTGGCATCATCAAAGTTGGGTTCCACCTAGCAAGCCTGTGGTTCCAAAGGCCTTGTCTTCACAGACGTTTCACATTGTGTGAAGAATTGCATTTAAAAATTAAAGAAAATCACCACATATACAATGTGGGATATACTACCAGAGCACTTCTCTTGCACTTTCCTCTATATTGCATAGAGTCTTTGTTTATGGATGAGAAGCTTTTTGGTTGGCAACGGTATCCTTCTTATTAATCTACAAGGAGAGCTCTCTTATATTAGGTTGAGTGTGGTGTATTTCTCTGTAATCGGCATGGGTTTGTGATTTGTTGTTGCTTTGAGCCAGCGTGGGCAACATCTTCAAGTTTGAACCTGCTTTTGATTTAATCAGCTTCATTGCTCTCTCTTCATGCTGGGGGTTCTTCACAAGGTGGAGCAAGTCCTTTCCATAGGGTGCATCTATATCACACTCTATAAGAGAGGGTGGAGCTCTGCTTCTTCAACGTGCTCTGTTCCACCTTCCAACTTACATGAACTGCCTCCTCTGTTCCTTGAGTGAGGCTCCTACAAGGCGTCTTTATCTTCTACTGGAGCTTCCTTTGTTCCTCATGCATGGGCATCCTCCAACAAGGCGTGGAATCTTCCTCTAACAATGTGGGTGGCCTCTTTTAAAATGTCCAATGATAGGGCTAGCAGTCAGAAATCCCATCACCATGTCCACAAACTTCTTGCACCACGACAATTTTTTTTTGCTGCAACAAATTTGACATGGTTCAGACTGCTCTTTGAGTTGTAAATGTAACCAATGTAGTCTTCCATCATATGTTGCGTTATGTCAATGTTAAGTGGCATGACTATGTGACAATGTGCAGTTCGGTCCCATTTATTCAGAGCTTAGCATGATGGGCACAGTGCAAGTGTGTCTGGCCTGCCAAAAGTTTCTCAGACTCTTGATTTTGCCAAAAGAATCCGCTACAACTGGACGTCTTACACTTGTCTCTACACACCTTGATTCTGGTTTGGACATCATTGATCCTCACTCTAACTAGATTTTTCCTTTCACCATCAATTGTGCATATGCCAAGTTAACCTATTACCATCTCTTGACCGATTAGTCCACTGTAGAAATCTTGAAGTGCTTTTGGAAGGTCGAAATGGAATAGTGTAACAAATAGTTGAATCCCATTAAGGAAGAGGGCATTGATAAAATCATCATAATACTCAACACCAGCCTGGTTGATTTTGAGACCAGGATATGGAGAATCTATGAGTATTTAGGCCAAATGATGCCATTACCTTGATATCTTCTAGGTATTTGTGATACTGATCATCGGCTATGCCTCCGTTGCTTCTGTTGGCTTTAGACTGGCTTCCATGCCAAGGGATGATTTCTTCATATGTTTTCATGCCCCCTTTAATGATGCTTCTACCTTTAGTGCTGGCATGGCTTTGCTATGGCATGAATTTCCTTCAATTAATGCTAGCCTGGTCATCATTGGCATTTACCAGTTATTCAATGACGTTGATCCAATGTGTTTGCAAGTTTAAACTTCTTCATATTGATGCTCATGGCAGTCATGCCAAATAACTTAATGCTGATAAAGCTATGGACCCTTTCCAGTGTAGTCATGGGTTTTGTACCGCAGCTGATCTATTGTTTCCATAGGTCAAGACTATATGTGTTGATTTTGTTCTTCATGCTAGGGCCCTGTTTGTTTTCATGATAATCGTATCCTTTCACAATGCTTTAGGCCATGAAGTCTTGCACATTAGCTCTTTGTTCTGCATACTATCACCTTGTCGAATCTCGTCTCATGATGAATTCAGGGTCAAAAGATATTCGCTAACAAAGTTGACCACTTAAAAACATCTGTAGAAAACATGTCAAAAAGCAACAAACTAGGCTCGGAATTGGCCTTGGAAACTGGATAGATGGATACTTGGGAAGACAAAAATTGGGGTACTGATTCTCTGTCATGAGAACATTATGGATCTGGGATTTGGGCTTATGATGAATCATGAGGCATGAATGGCGATCAGTCAAAGTGGGCTACTCAGAATTTTGCAACTAGGAACACTGACAGAAAACATTTTTTGCGAATGGAAAGGACTTGGAAAAGTGTGCAAATGGATTCGTCATGACTTGCAAACTGACACACCTGGAGTATTTTTGGAGGACAACACAGTGGTATAATCCATTCGATCTCACCAATCATGGATTAGGAGTTATAACACCATGAATAGGGGCACCAAATAATCTGCAAATGCTGACACCATTCAAAAGATACAAGTTGTATTTGGAATCGCGTTCGAAAACATATCAAACGGATTCGTCAAGACTTAAAAATTTAAACATAGGAAGTCTTTGATGTCTACCATGCAACGCAATAGGAAATTTAGCATTTTAGTCAACTGGGTCAAAGTTATAGCACATCAAACAGGGCTTCCCAGAAATGTGTGCAAAGTGCAAAAGCATGAAAATAGTAACTGACCAACTTCGAGGGATTCAAAACTTATTCAAACGGACTCAAAACAACTCAAAATCTGAAACATAGGTTCTTGGGTATGGACACTAGATAATCTCAAAGTGGAAAGTCACAAAACCTTTCTGGGTGCGAGATATTCAGATGCAAACACAGCCTCTTGTCTTTGTTTGACACAGGTAAAAAAGCAAGATTGATACTAGCTCAAAATAGAACTTTGCCAAATGACTCAGAAAGTCAATCTAACTTTACGAAATGCTTAGGCATGCTGAATGGAAGGTGCCAGAAGCGTTAAACACCTTAGGGGTCTCAACTAGACAACTGGGTACAACCAAGCACATGCATTTTAAAAGTGTTTAAGGGCTTGATTTTTCAATGGTGCTCAAAAATCAGGAGGGCAATTATGAGCGCCAACAGTGGCTCTGTCTGGGGATGCATGTCCCTTGTGGGCATGGCAAGGATTCAGATATTTGGAGGAAGCAGACCATTCCCAAAAACTTTAAAACTTCTCTCGAACAGCTTATTGAAAGCAAGGAAACAACTACAACTACCAAGATTATGTACATATGATGGCCCCAGGCCACCGAACTTCAGCAAAATTGTTTACCTCTATCATAAACATAATTCTCATCTGAACTTTCATGAGGTAAACTGAAAATTCTGCTCCTATCTATCTCACCAATCAGATTATCATTCTGAATCAACTCATTTAGCAAAACTGAATCTAAACCTTGACTTTCACAATGCAAATAAAAACTATATTCATCTTCAACCGTTAGCTCATTATGAAAGTTCTGATCAGCATGCTCAAAAATATCAGACTAAAACTGAAAACCTTCTCTAACAAATGACTCATGCATGCTATCATTTTCGAATATGAAGGCTTCATATTCAACTTGGGGAAAGGGATCACACATACCTTGAAAATGTGTTTCCTTATACATAACCGGACGATATTCAAACAAACATTCTGACTTGTACTCACATATATCATCAAAGTTAAAATTTGAGACTAATCTATAATCTTCAAATGGTTCTTCACAATCAGCAAACAAATTAGTCTTCACATCGGAGAGTTCATCATAAAAATCATAGTAAGGTATAGGTAGATTTTCAATAACCGTCTCATTAAACACCTTGCCATTTACCTCCTCAGATGCAACATAATCATTAGTTTCACTATCAAACTCGGAAGAAGAACATTTTGATCTCTCACAGCAGTAAGACAAAGTATCATCATTAAACTTATTCTCTGCTAAATCTGAAACTTCCCTATGTTCTTCAAAAAGAGGATTGATAACTCCATGCAAAGCGCCTTTGTAGACATTAGGACAAGTAATATGCTGATCAACATCAAACTCCTCACCATATAACGGATTAGTGAAAACTTTAAAACCATTTTCAACATCACTTTCATGGACACTTTCAGCATATGAAGAAGAAAAATCAGAATCATATGAAGACTCAACATCAACTCTGTCAACGAAGCATGTAGAATATAGATCAAAGTTACTTTCATTGTCTCCATATAGGTGATTCAAATGTCTTGCAAGAAAATCATCATTTATCTTACCAATAGGTGTTGATGCATTAATCTTAGGACCAATCACATACTGATCATCACTGCACTCATCCTCAAGACACTCTTCTACACAATTAGGTAATACGTCTCTATGGATAACCTCTTTGTCTTCATATTGTGTAGACACATTTTCTTCATAACTTTCAATCTCAAACTGGTTTACACAATTCTGATATGGAAGCTCACTTTCAGATTTAGAAATAGTATTCGTACCTTTACTAGCAAGAGAACACTCACTTCCATCATTGCTCTGTTCTTCCCAATTAGCATCTGATTCACATGAAGACGGACACACACTAACACTATCCTCTTCTTGACTTGAGTGATAACTCTTATCATCAGCTTCATATGACACCTCTTGATAATATATTGGATCAACAATTTCATTATCACTTGAAAAATGACTCTCAGCTTTATCATACTCACATTGATATGATTGTCTTTCAACTTCAGATTTAATAATGTTCTCAACATGATGCAATCTCTCAATGAGATAATTCATTTCTTGCCTATCCTGTTGGTCAAGAGAATGCATCTCTACCGCTGAAATATTATCAACATATGAGCTTAGTTCTTTTGACTGTGACTGAGATACATATGATTTACATTCTTTATATTGTGTCATCTTGACATGACATGTCGGATCAGAAATTTCACCTTTATCACTTGATAGATCACTTCTGGTTTCTTCCTCCTCATACTGAGATGAATACATTTCCTCTTCTTGATTTATTATGTTTTCAACATAATGCAAATTATCAAAGGGAAAATGAATGGCCGGATTTATACCTTGCATGGATGACTCATCAAGTGAATCAAAAATATCATTCGTTGTTGTAATACCATAAACATGTGCATTCACTTCAGCATGAATGGAATCATTTCTTTTTTCCAACAGAGAAATTTCATGTTCACATGTTTTTATTTCTGAGGCTTCAACAAAACTATTTACAACAGCAGGAGTGCTTATTTGTTGATCTGAAATCAAACACTCCTTATGACATTGGCTTGTGCTTTGCACCTAATATTGCCAGCCAATATTTCTAGAGAAGTGACTCCGGGTTAAGCCATATTTTATGTTATTCTCAATCTCTATAGCTGTCATGAATGCTTGATGCAAAGTCTTGGGTTTTTTATCTCTCAACAGATAGTTCATCTTCCTATCAAAAGCACCAAGATAAACCACTAAACACATTTGATCATCCGGCTTGTAACTTTCAGGAAATTCACTCAAAATCTTTGCAAATCTGATATTAAATTCAAGAACTAGCTCACCATTCCTGATTTCAATTTTCAAAAATTTATCAAAATAATCAGAGATGCTTACTCTTTCCCTGAACTGCATCATGAAGGCTGACATTAATTCATCCCAAGATGAAATTGAACATGCTGGTAAAAATGAAAACCAGTCCCTAGCATCATCCTCTAAAGTCTGAACAAACAATTTCATCTGAATGTCTTCATGAGCAATTTCAAAATCACCAACCAAGTCACTAAACAAATGAACATGATGACTGGCTGAATTTTCATGGTTTCCACCAAACTTAGGAAAATACTTTCTGATGTTACAGGGCATAGTATTCGGGATACCATGAATACCATTAAAATTCAATGGCATATACCTCCTGGTAGAAATAGATCTAAAACTTTCACTAACAGGCTGCATACTAGATGAGATAAAACTCGACATTCTTCAACTCAAGACTCATTCACCATTAAATACTTTCAGAATTCATAACTTGCAGTAGATTCTTCACAACCCTCTACCAAATGAATGCTTCAAATACACTTCACAACTTCAAAACAACAATTGAAACTCGTTCTAATGAAGTGCATAAAACTTATCAAATCATTCTCCTCTTCTTAGTGCTAAAACTTCACTTGATGGAGAACACATATGTGGAACTCACTTTCATTGAAAAGAAATCATATGAAAGTATAAAATACCTCAAGTGTTGCTACATGAAACCACTGATCTGCTGATTGGCCTAGTGCTAATCTGAATTCTTTACACCACTGATCAAACCTTACAGAGTCGCCATCTCCTTGAGGAGAATTAAATGACATCACTGCTGTGATTCATCTTTATCATTACAAATTCTTATAATAGCAAATCAAACAACACTTACTAGTCAAAAACTTAGAATAGATCTCTCTTCTTGCTTGCAAATTCACCTAACTTTCAGATCTGCTTGATTCCACTGAAAACTCTTGAAAACAATTTATACATCATTGATCTACAATGATTTAGAGATCCTTTAAGTAGAGTCGCCACTCACTATTGTGAGAAAGATTTGAAACAATGATTTATAACATGGCAGATCTGAATTGCAATTCCAACTTGTAGAATTTGCACATCTTTAAAACACTTAGAAGGGAGAACCTTTATTCAACAATTCTGACTCTGATCTTACAACAGTATTTTGAAAGCAACAACCGGCTGACTTGACTGAATATGAACACTCTTAGCAACACAATCTGTATTCAACCTTGAAAAATACTACAGTAATCGATAAAACTTAACTGGGGTGAATGATTTAGAGCAAGAAAACTGGAAAGAACATCAGAGAACTTACTACTGAAACTTTTTAATGCACCTCTCCTGCTGTATTGAATCTGCTATTTTTAACTTCACAAGGTTTGTCTTAAATCTGATTCAATACAGTCCCCAGCAGAGTCGCCATCTTGTTGGTGACTCGGATGGGAAAAATCCAACTAAGAGTAGGACTGAAATTTTCAATGAACACCAGAGATTCTTGTCCTTTCAACAAAATGGATTGCCATCTTATCTCCCCAGCAGAGTCGCCATTTTTTTGGTGTTTGAAAACGTTACCCATTTCCAATTACCCTGATGAGAACAAGAAGCATTTAGGGGCAGCTAACTCCCATTATCAACACATCCATTCAGACACCAGGCCAACTATAAGGCCGTACTCCTTCTGCACTTCAGGCTCTGCAAAACCTAGGCGGGTGAACCTCTTTAGATCTGACTATGTGACCAGTGCAATAACCATATTCAGGATCTATAAAAGCAGATGAAACCCCTAATCCTTCTATGCTTAACCAGGAGATGACAAGCATGAAATAGCTAAGGACATGACTCATAAAACTGGAAAGCTAAGTACGGGTTATACTTTGAATACCTTTCAACAATAAAATGAAAATGATTTAATAGATTGATATCAGCAAGACCCAAGTATGAGCAATAGAACTTAATGATCCTATCTCTGACCATTGCCTTATCTGTTGGGTAGTTAAATGAATCATAACCATACATCTCCTAGAAACCTCAAACGTATCTCTACATTAAGATCCCTGATCTATCTTTCACCTTGTGAATAGACATCTGCTACAGAATGAATCTCATACTCAGAAAATCCTATCATGAAATCTACAAACCCTGTGACAAATATCAAGCAATTACATGGTTCTTTGTTCCATAAGCAAGACATTTTAACCACATACATTTCAAAATCTAATGCAACCTAATTCATGCTCTTTGATCACAAATTAGAAGAAATAACAGAGCCATAATCAGGAGACAAGATTCAAACTGAACTTCAAACTTTTGCTGCACTTTATTTGTTTTCCTTGAAATCAAATACATGAAATGTACAGAAAATAACTCATAGATCACCTAACAGAAAAGAACTATCTGCATAAAACTTAAAATTTTGTTCAATACAAGAAGAAATGTTGAAGAATGGTTTCTCAGTGCAAAAATTGGAACCCTTACAAATGAAGAAAGAAAGAAAGATATAGCAAGAAATGAATTCCCGGATCTGATATGCAATTGCCAGGTGTCCACTTGAAATCCAATCCTCTGTAACTGAAAAACCTCTTTCTTCTTTCATCCCTTCTAATCTAATTTTGTTTCATCATTAATCTGTAACAAACTTGCAAAATATCCTTGCCTAATGATGAAAACCCTTTACTTGCCAAAATATCTGATTGCCCCATGAAAAAGCCAGTGAAAATGAGTTTTTACTGAGTAAATCAAAACAAATTCGACCCTAACTGCATTTCCATTGCCTTCTACTGATATCCTGGTCATTATCTTGACAAAAAACAAATCTGAACTTCCTGGTATGAATATGGTTGCACTTTAGGTACCTGATAGAAAACCTCATGTAGCTCAAACTGACTGATACCTGTGTAAAAGCCGACTCTAGAAACGGAAAGTTCATCTTCTCCCGATTCTGGCGATATATAACATTGCCTATTTTGCCTCCAGAAAACCCCCAAAAAAATCATTTTGAAAATGACTCCTCTGACTGAAAGTTATGCTTGCCATTTGTTTTTTTATAAAATTTGAAAAATTCTAAAGTATAAACTTTAGAAAATGTCCCATTTGATTTTAAAACTTGATGTGGGCATTTTTAACAAAAAATAATAATAAAATATTATTATTTTTAACTCTACAAATTTGCTTGACCCTTTGAATTCATGGTCAACCTTGGTTTGACCGGTGCCACGTGTCCCTGATTGGTCTACCTGATTTTCACATCTGCCACGTGTCGTCTTCTCGCTAACTCACTATGTTAATTATCGTGCATCTTTTGCTTGGCGAGTAAGCGAGGACCGCTAGATGCACCACATGGCGCGATCTAGCGCATCTCAGAAACTTGCTCTGACCATCACATCTCTTGGACCCGCTGCCACGTGTCATCACTGCATCGATCCTCGCCATTTCACCATGGTTATCAAGCGAGCAACTTCCCTTGGCGACATAGCGACAGCCGCAGGATTGTCCACGTGTCAAAATCTGGGCGATTCTTATTTTCTAGCGCCATGTCATCGCATAAGATTTTTCATTTAAAATTATGTCAACACCTCCCCATGGCTGGCATCATCAAAGTCGGGTCCCACCTGGCAAGCCTGCGGTTCCAAAGGCCTTGTCTTCGCAGACGTTTCACATTGTGTGAAGAATTGCATTTAAAAATTAAAGAAAATCACCACATATACAATGTGGGATATACTACTGGAGCACTTCTCTTGCGCTTTCCTTTGTATTGCACAGAGTCTTTGCTTATGGATGAGAAGCTTCTTGGTTGGCAAGGGTATCCTTTTTATTAATCTACAAGGAGAGCTCTCTTATATTAGGTTGAGTGTGGTGTATTTCTCTGTAATCGGCATGGGTTTGTGATTTGCTGTTGCTTTGAGCCAGCGTGGGCAACATCTTCAAGTTTGAACCTGCTTTTGATTTAATCGGCTTCATTGCTCTCTCTTCATGCTGCAGGTTCTTCACAAGGTGGAGCAAGTCCTTTCCACAGGGTGCATCTGTATCACACTCTATAAGAGAGGGTGGAGCTCTGCTTCTTCAACGTGCTCTGTTCCACCTTCCAACTTACATGAACCGTCGCCTCTGTTCCTTGAGGAGGCTCTTGCAAGGCATCTTTATCTTCTACTGGAGCTTCCTTTGTTCCTCATGCATGGGCATCCTCCAACAAGGCATGGAGTCTTCCTCTAACAACGTGGGTGGCCTCTTTTAAAATGTCCAATGATAGGGCTAGCAGTCAGAAATCGCATCACCATGTCCACAAACTTCTTGCACCACGACAATTTTTTTTTGCTGCAACAAATTTGACATGGTTCAGACTGCTCTTTGAGTTGTAAATGTAACCAATGTAGTCTTCCATCATATGTTGCGTTATGTCAATGTTAAGTGGCATGACTACGTGACAATGTGTAGTTCGGTCCCATTTATTCAGAGCTTAGCATGATGGGCACAGTGCAAGTGTGTCTGGCCTGCCAAAAGTTTCTCAGACTCTTGATTTTGCCGAAAGAATCCGCTACAACTGGACGTCTTACACTTGTCTCTACACACCTTGATTCTAGTTTGGACGTCATTGATCCTCACCCTAACTAGATTTTTCCTTTCACCATCAATTGTGCATATGCCAAGTTAACCTATTACCATGTCTTGACCGATTAGTCCACTGTAGAAATCTTGAAGTGCTTTCGGAAGGTCAAAATGGAATAGTGTAACAAATAGTTGAATCCCATTAAGGAAGAGGGCATTGATAAAATCATCATAATACTCAACACTAGCCTGGTTGATTTTGAGACCAGGATATGGAGAATCTATGAGTATTTAGCCCAAATGATGCCATTACCTTGATATCTTCTGGGTATTTGTGATACTGATCATCAGCTATGCCTCCGTTGCTTCTGTTGGCTTTAGACTGGCTTCCATGCCAAGGGACGGTTTCTTCATATGTTTTCATGCCCCCTTTAATGATGCTTCTGCCTTTAGTGCTGGCATGACTTTGCTATGGCATGAATTTCCTTCAATTAATGCTAGCCTGGTCATCATTGGCATTTACCAGTTATTCAATGACGTTGATCCAATGTGTTTGCAAGTTTAAACTTCTTCATATTGATGCTCATGGCAGTCATGCCAAATCACTTAATGCTGATAAAGCTATGGACCCTTGCCAGTGTAGTCATGGGTTTTATACCGCAGCTAATCTATTGTTTCCATAGGTCAAGACTATATGTGTTGATGTTGTTCTTCATGCTAGGGCCCTGTTTGTTTTCATGATAATCGTATCCTTTCACAATGCTTCAGGCCATGAAGTCTTGCACATTAGCTCTTTGTTCTGCATACTATCACCTTGTCGAATCTCGTCTCATGACGAATTCAGGGTCAAAAGATATTCGCTGACAAAGTTGACCACTTAAAAACATCTGCAGAAAACATGTCAGAAAGCAACAAACTAGGCTCGAAATTGGCCTTGGAAATTGGATAGACGGATACTTGGGAAGATGAAAATTGGGGTACTGATTCTCTATCATGAGAACATTTTGGATCTGCGATTTGGGCTTATGATGAATCATAAGGCATGAATGGCGATCAGTCAAAGTGGGCTACTCAGAATTTTGCAACTAGGAACACTAACAGAAAACATTTTTTGGGAATGGAAAGGACTTGGAAAAGTGTGCAAATGGATTCGTCATGACTTGCAAACTGACACATCTGGAGTATTTTTGGAGGACAGCACAGTGGTATAATCCATTCAATCTCACCAATCATGGATTAGGAGTTATAATGCCACGAACAGGGGCACCAAACAATCTGCAAATGCTGACACCATTCAGAAGATACAAGTTGCATTTGGAATCATGTTGAAAAACATATCAAACGGATTTGTCAAGACTTAAAAATTTAAACATAGGAAGTCTCTGACGTCTACCATGCAACGCAACAAGAAATTTAGCATTTTAGTCAACTGGGTCAAAGTTATAGCACGTCAAACAGGGCTTCCCAAAAATGTGTGCAAAGTGCAAAAGCATGAAAATAGTAACT
The DNA here is from genome assembly GCA_028749045.1 of Cupressus sempervirens. Taxonomy (NCBI): domain Eukaryota; kingdom Viridiplantae; phylum Streptophyta; class Pinopsida; order Cupressales; family Cupressaceae; genus Cupressus; species Cupressus sempervirens. Next base: position 478,990,662 of record CM053793.1, on the reverse strand, counting down.
GACCAACTTCGAGGGATTCAAAACCTATTCAAATAGACTCAAAAAAACTCGAAATCTGAAACATAGGTTCTTGGGTATGGACACTAGATAATCTCAAAGTGGAAAGTCACAAAACCTTTCTGGGTGCAAGATATTCAGATGCAAACATAGCCTCCTGTCGCTGTTTGACACTTAGGTAAAAAAGCAAGATTGATACTAGCTCAAAAAAGAACTTTGCCAAATGACTCAGAAAGTCAATCTAACTTTATGAAATGCTTAGGCATGCTGAATGGAAGGTGCCAAAACTGTTAAACACCTTAGGGGTCTCAACTGGACAACCGGGTACAACCAAGCATATGCATTTTAAAAGTGTTTAAGGGCTTGATTTTTCAATGGTGCTCAAAAATCAGGAGGGCAATTATGAGTGCCAACAGACTTGTCTTAACAATGTCCTCATCTTAGATACAAAATATCTATCAAAATGGACAAAACTAGCATCTATGACTTTCCAAGTCATATTTGCACTCCAAAGTTGGGTGGGTAGATTCTCTCCATCCCTTTCTCATCCTAATTTCATGTATTTTGAAAAGATAGAAATACCTTTAAAGAGACACATGTACATAAGGTGGGAATAACAACCAAAAGGTTTATCAACTTTACCCTTGCTTATGCCAATTAACCCACTATGTATTTCTTTAGCAAAATGGGAAGCAAAATCAAACATTGAGCTCATTCCATACTGTAGAGTTTCTACCATCATAAAAAAATAAGGGCATTGGGACATGCTCTTGTTCATCCATGCCAAAAATCTTATAGAGGGAAATATATAGAGCATGTTCCCTAGAGTTAAAATATTTCTTCAAAAGGGGCTTTGGGGTAGATGGTGTTACCAATGTTAGATGTCCTACCTTAACAAAATTCTCCTACAATGGTCCACCTCGAAGGTATACTCTTTTTTCATCATAACTCGTCTACACATAATCAAAGTCAATCTTCTCATGTAGCTTAATGTTGGGGTTTAACACAAAGACTTCTCTAATCACTTCAGTTGTCACCTTGAAAATAGTTTTCCCATCATGGTTCTTCATGACCTGCAACACAGGATCATATCTATTTGCCAACATTGTCAACGGATCGTCATTCATGAAAACTCCTAGTACAACAAGCTTTCCAATGTCAGATTCCTAGATATTGCTCAATGGTGTATCATGATTTCTTTGTGAAAATATAACTCTAAGCCACTGATTGATGTTTCTACATTGCTCAACCAATTTCCTTTATCATAAAAGCCCTCATCAATTTTTAGCCTAGGGATTTTTGAGATCAATTCCTTTCCCTTCATGGTTTCATTTGTAGAAGTGAGTAGTTGTTTTAGAAAATCATCACAAACATTCCTATGTTGGTAATCCAATTTTTCTAGAAAAATCCATTCATGGAGGCATCCTTACAACTTTAGAAAATTGAACATAAATTTTTTTTTAAAGCAATGTCTAGAAACTTACGTGCAAGCTTCTGATCACAACAAAAACTACCACAATCACAACAATTCACAATATAAAAAATCAAAAATTTAGGCTTTGTTCACTCTACTTCAATCTATCTTGGGTTTTACCAAATTGTAGAATAAACTACACATTTTATGTTGAATTCATTCACACAAGGGTGTCTTGATTCACCATTAATGTTCCAACAATCAAATTATGCAGGTAACACAATAGAATTTGAAAACAAGTCATTGATTTGAAATAAATCTGATAGTTGTGATTCAAGCTCGATATTGCATCATCTTTTTACTTGGTAGGACATGTGTCATTCCCTCACTTTGTCACTTTAGTTAAACATCGTGCATCTCAAACTTGTGACATAGCAATAACCCTTGATCAACTTCATATTAGATGATCAAACATAACTGTGGCTTCTTACTATTTCTTTTAGAAAGTGGTTCCACTAATGACATATGTCACATTGTTGTTTTCTCACTTTGGTTAATCATCATGCATGTTTCTTTTATGAGTATGCGACATACATTGATCTATCAAATATTGGATGGTTATGATTTTTGCATGTTGATATATCAAAATGTTGGCCCATAGGGACGCATGGTGATTTCTCACATTCTTGCATTTCTTAAAACTTGAACATCTTGATTTTATGAGATATCAACAAGCGTAGATCACCTTTTGATGTAATAGTTGGGAACAAAACCTTAATGTTGCATGCATAATACTAAGAGTGAAGAGGGATGTGTCACCTAGTTTTTTATGTTGACATCCCATCAAGTCCACATGTCAATTACTCACTTTGTCACACTTTTAAAATATCATGCAGTGATCATTGATCTTGTTTTTGATCAATGGTTGAAGATTTTGCAAACGACTACATCCTTTTTGGGGACCCATTGGAACACATGGTAACTCCTCATATTATAGCATTTCTTAAACCTTGAGCACTCCCCTTTTGTGGAATGTGATAGCCTTTGATCTTCAATTTGATCAATGATTAGGAAGTTACCAAGAAAAATGCTTGGCTTGAGTTGAGAACTAATCAAGGCATGACAACTGGTATATTATGATGAGATATTTTGATCGTCTTCTACTAGCACACACTGTCCACATTTCAAAATGTCACTATGTCACAATTGTTAAAGTATGCACATCTTTCTTTAGCAACAAAGCAACGGGAATTGATCTTGATAGGATATGAGGGTTGAGATTAAAACTAAGGATTACTGCATTTTTTTGGTCCCACTGACAGGTGTCAAAAGCTCACATTTTTGCATAAAATAAGAAGACAATATCTTAACAAAAAGACAAAATAAGATTCGTAGATCTAATGTAGATCGATGGCTTTTGGGAATAGCTTGATACTTGGGTTAATCGAAACATATTAAACTAGCATGTGAACTAAACAGGACACAATCACACCTAGAGTAAAACCAATAATTAAAATAATTTACCATTTTCTTCAAAAAATAAAACCTAACAAGGAAATAATCCCATCAAAAGATTTTAAATAATAATACAAGGGTTTTTTTCAAAATATTCACATTTGCATTTAGGGTTTATTTTAAACCTCCCACCCTAGACAAAGGATATGACCATTGAAAATTCAAAAAATGACAGAACCATTTTGCAACAAATGGGGCATAAAATAGGGGCTAACAAGTACAAAGGAGAAAATAACTGATATATTCACTAAGGCATTACCTAAGTATACATATGTGTATCTAAGAGGTAAGTTAGGTGTCATTCCCTTATCTAAAGAAAAATTGAAAGAGATGCAACATTGAATTAGTTGTTATGTTCATAATATCTTACACATTGATGTAGAAGGCCATACTTTAGGAGCTGCCTTAAGCTATGAAAAGTTGGACAGAAGCATGAGATGATGAGGCTTATGCTTGGAGTATTCATTAATTAATTGATGTTGGACACATATGGGACAAATGTTTGTTGATGAAGAAATGCCTTTGTCATTTCTTCCTTTTTGTTGGGGCTATTTGTTGTGGTTTTGCAATGCACGCCCCATTTTTCCTAGAAATGGGGACCCCTAGTATAATTTTTTGGCTTTTTGGTGTAACGCCCTGCCAAGGGATCCAAAAGAATTAACCTAGAGTTTCACTAAGTTTGCTAAACTTTTTTTTTTTTTAAGTAAGAATGTATATCATACACATCAAACACATAGTAGCGGAAGCAATAACATGTAATCATCAACAAACATACATCACAAGTTACATTCCTTAAGGATCCCAAGACGTTGAGTCACATTTAAATTTAATTAATTCTAAGTCTAACAACTACCACATCCACGTGAAAGAATAATAAGAAAGTCCAATCTCCATAATATACATTTGTTCCGAATGCCTCTTGGCAATTTAATTTGGAATGCTCAATCATCCACTGTACATGTCACAGGGTATGAAAGGCTTAAAAGAATATACATATGTAAAGATAAAGATACATCATCCTCAAATCTATAATACAAAGTACAGTAAAATAAATGAAACTAATAACATACCTGATACATCCATACATCCATAATGATAAAACATCTATCATAAAATCTAACCATCCATCATAATAATCCAAGAACATAGTGAAGGTAAATGCCAACCAAGAAAGCTCCAACCACGGTGACCACGAATGGATCTCAATGGTAAGAGTAAAAAGCACTACCACCCGACCGCGTGGAACCTAAATGGTCCACTCCCACTGCGCTGAGGAGATAGTCTCAAGTCCCAAACAAGGTATCAAACACAAAACACAAGTACTCTCTAAGTCTGGGAAATCCTAAAAGTACACTAACGCAAAGGTTCCAACATAGATAGACATCTAGACCTAGAGGCACCACAAAGACACGTAGGAAACTTGCTATGCAAGCGGGAAAGTGTCATCGCAAAAGTCACGTAGAAGTTACCCGAGCAATCCCTTAGGAATCTCGGGTCCCTAGTGATCCCTACAGCCACTAGTATCCTCTCGTACTGACGAGGCATACTGCGGAATGCAAGGTCGTAACCAAGCGTTCTCTCTACCCCATCCTAGCCTGTACTAGCACTCAAGGCATGGGAGAGAACATAAAATTATCTTATTAGGTTCATTTAAGTCAGTATTTAGGTGAGATTTTTTCACTTGTTAAAACAACTTACAATGGGTTACTCCAGGCAGCCTCTTAGGGCCTCAATCCCCATTGCAAGCCACTTCCCGACACTACACATAGATAACCTACCCTAGGCTCATGAAATCATGAATTAAAGAATCATAATAAAATTACCTCAGTCCTATACAAGCGACTGAAAAACATCATAAAAGATAAGCCACAAAATTTACGTCAGTTCTTCATGAGCAACAGGTAAGCATCAAATAATAATCATATGATCACAACAGTTCTCTATCAGCAACTGAAGGCATCAATGATAAATCACAATACTGATCAAAGACTCCAAAATGGTCAAGTCAACACATGACATCATCAAGAACATAACAAACACTTCAGTCCTCTCAAGCGACCGAAAGCAATCCAAGTATAACTGATTGAGACTCAAAAATGGTTATCAAATATAACTGATCGAGACTCAAAAATGGTTATCCAATATAACTGATCGATGACTCAAAAATGGTTATCCAATATAACTGATCGATGACTCAAAAATGGTTAAGTCAGGTATCTTATATACATACACTTCAGCTTCATACCAGGAAACTAGAAAGCAATAACAAACAGTAAATACAATCATGTTATAGAGCACTCCTTCACATTACCAAGTCGGATTAAGAAAGATCGAGACCAAATCATCATAACATCACATTCACAACCTCGAGCCTCTGGTAACAACCTAAACTGGTCAACACTAGAACAATCCCCAAAACTCCAAAAGCACAGAAAGAACAATAAAACAGTACAGTTCGTATCTTGGATTTGATTTCAAATACATAGTAGGATTAAAAGTAAAGTTTCAGTCTGCGTTTCAAAGTATGTTTAGTAAGAAGATTCTCTTATTACCCTATAGTTAACCCATATATTTGTTGAATGAAAATAAGGATTTATTCCCATAATTCTTGAAATCGATTTTCTAAAAGATAAATATACTTAACATTATTAAATGTTATTTATCAATTATTTATTAATTAATCAACAATCATTAACAATTTTCTTTAAAACTATATATATATATATATATATATATATTGTTAATTAACTTAATTAATTAACAACTAAAATTTATAGTTTAATCCTCTTAAAAATTATTATAAAAATTATTATTAAAATAATAATAAAAGTTATTATAATAAAAATTATTAATAAAATTATAATTAATATTTAAAATTTATATAAAGTAATTTCAAAGTTTATATTATTAAAACTTATAACAAAATCGAATTATATATAACAAAGGCATATAATAAAGTTTTATAAAACAAAAATTACTAGCGATTTAATAAATCGCTATCTATGCAGGGTACTCCAGCGCAAGGTACTGCTGCATCAGCAGTACCTGCTGTCGCAGCAGTACTGTTGCCGCAGCAGTACATACTGCGATACGCAAGTGGCAGGGGGTGTGGGTCAACGACCTCCCCCCATATAACACATATTTTATTTTTGTTTTAGTTTAATTTAATTTTATTATTATTAATTTTTTATTTTTAAAAACAAACTTTTAACTTATATTAAATTCACTCATTTAAAATATAATTTTGTTTATTAATCAATTTCTTGACATTAAATTTTAATATTATTATTAATATATATATGTATATATATATTTTTTAATTTTATTTATTTATTTATTTATTTTTAGAAACATTTACAATTATAATCTTATAGAGAAAATAATTCTAACCCTACGAATTTTTTTTTTAATCTCAAAACTCTCCCCAATTAATTCTATCTCTACTCCATTTTAATTCAATTCTAAATCCCGATTTAATTTTGTTGAAGGATGTTCCTAAACAGTTTTTCAATCTAGATTACAAATGAAATTGAATAGCAAAAGATCCAGAATGAAGAAATGATACATTCAAGAAGACAAGATTCTTACAATCACGAAGTAGACAGAACATATTAAATTTCTTAAATCATTTATGGGTCAAAATACCAGACCCTACCTGAACCTGATGCTAATACGCAATCCCCAAAATCTGTAAGAGAACTCGCTCCTCTTCAATAACTTTCTTCTGAAAATCTTTCCTAGAATTCTCCTTCTGAAATTTGCTTCCAAAAACTCTCTCCAAAATTCCTTTCTCCAAAATTCACAGTCCAAATTCTTGTCCCCCAAAAATGAACCCCAAAGTTGTGATAAGGAGTTTTCTCCTCAAATCGGGGCACTAATTGTGCGTTCACCCGAGAGGACTCTTTGCTCAACTGAGTTAACTCCAAAATTAACTTTTATTAATCTTTTATTTTATTTTGCATTTATCTTTTCATACACATTAAGTTGAATTATTAAACAACTTTATTTAATATTCCACTTGACTTCTATTTTTAACCTTTATTACTTTTAATCCTATGCGCACTTTATGAAATTAAAATAACATTATTATTTCTACTATATTATCTTTTAATTTATTTCTTTATTTTCAACACATGCTCGCATCATGCAATCTTACAACTTTTAATAATTAATATATTTTCACTTTTTAATTTATTTTAGAAACTTAATTGATAAAATATTTAATTAACTTAAATAACAATAATATTTAGTATTTATTTAAAAATGAACTCTAAATATATTATTATTAAATTAAATAAATATTATAATGTTCTAAATTATCCTTAAACTTTTATCTCCAAATTTAATTCTTTTTATTTAATTAATTTCTCAATTACTTAAATATAATTAAATATTAAAATATCATAATAATTTTCTATTAAATTAAATCATTAATTAATCGTTTTAATTAATTTCTTTTATATTTAAACTCATACTTAGATCATGTGATCTAGAAACCTTTAATAATTTAATATCTTTTCCACTTTTAATTTATTTAAGAAACTTTAATTGATAAAATATTTATTAATTCAATTTATAATAATATTTAGCATTTATTTAAAAACGAACTCTAAATATATATTATTATTAAATTAAATAAATATTATCACATTCTAAAATTATACTTAAAACTTTTATCTCCAAATTTAATTCTTTTTATTTAATTAATTTCTCAATTAATTAAATATAATTAAATATTAAAATATCATAATAATTTTCTATTAAATTAAATCATTAATTAATCCTTTTAATTAAACTTAATTAATAGAAAATACATCAAGGACTCATAAAGCAACATACGAAAACCCATCATAGAAAAATACATACTAAATCAAACAAAAGGGTTATAATCACGAAATAACATCATTTGATGCATTCAGAGGGTACTTAACTCAGATACTTTCTCTAATTATCAATTAGGACAATTGGCTAAAGAGTTTAGGAATTGGACTTAAGAGTTTATCTCCCCTCTCTTACCATTGAGATAATGCGATAGTGTACGCTCATCCTAGCAATTCAGGGAAGTCGATACCCGGTACCTGCAACCTGCATAAAATCCACGCATGTATAGACATAATATTTTAAGCTAAACAGACAATGGTAGGAAGTGGTGCATTGTGTAGATCCCGACTAGTAGGTGACTACGACTCCCTTCCTTAACCATATCAGAAACACCATACATAAAGAAAACAAACACACACACCATACACATGCAGTATGGGGTAAGTATCCATAAGAAAGCACATGTGATAATAAACCGTCTAACTAATCATCATCGATAATTGAAAACATTAAATAATCATCATACATGCATGAAATATAGAGTACCAAGTAATCTCATCATATAATAAATTGAGTGTAAAACAACATCTGATAATCTGAAAGTAATGCTACTAAACATCAAGTATAAAACTGGCCTAAAAGAGTTTGGCAATTAAAACAAAATGTGAACTAGGGGTAGGCACTACATTTGGATCCCTAGTCTGGGGTCTGAGTTTTTTTCTAGTATTTTTGGTTAGATCTTGGTCCCAGTTCAAAAAACTCGAAGTTCAGAAATCATCATCAGAGAGGATAAGTCATTTTTTGCAAAGAAAAAAAAGCACATTGGTGCACCTCCCCAAGTGCGCTAGTGCACCAAAATTCAAAGGAAAGCACACAAAAAGAAGGTGCACAGCTACACACCTATTTAGGTACACACCTGTGCACCTTTATACTCATGCATTAGAAAGGATATGTGAGGTGCACCTGGTGCACTATTTTTTGCTTATCAGAGTCTAAAATGCCATTTTTGCAAGTTTTACGATGTTTTTACATTCTCAATATTTTTCGTCATGTTAGAGCTTATTTATTAAGCATTTTCAACTCCACAGACTAATGTTTGCTTCTTTTGTAGGTAAAACGGACATCCTCAACTTGTTAGGGTCATAACTTTTGACCTAGAGCTCAAAATTTAGAATCGTTTACACTGTTGGAAAGAAGAACTGAAAATCTAATTCTAATCCCTAAAATAGGGAGCCTTCAACTACCCAATTTTAGGTACTGATGAAAGTTTCAACTTGAAATCTTGAGTAGAAGACCTTCGAAAAATCCATTTAAAAATGCCTAGAAAAACTTGTGAAAAAATATGAAAATTTTTCAAACATTTAATCATTTTGGATAATCTAGATCACTTGGTTTCTCACTAGGAAGGATAGGGTAGTTGGAGAGAAGACAAAGGTTGAAGATACAAAGGTTGGACACATGAAGTGGAATAGGTTCCTCATCTTATGCAGCTATTAATGACAAGATTCAACGCAAGTGCCTTGGGATTTTAGATTGAAGAAGTAGGAGTTCAAGTTTATGAAAGTGATTGGCTATAAAGAGGGTATAAATCATCAAAAAAGGGAAAATAATGTACACAAAAAGTGATCTAAAAACCCATTTGAGAAAAACTCAGAAATCATTTTCAAAATTGAGAAATTTGATTTTTTGGCAAATTGAGCTTCTGAGGTGCATAGGTTTGCAGGTTCGTAGGTGCATAGGAACATAGCTCTACAAATCAAAGGTGCACCAATAGTTAATTGCTTGTTCCAAAAATAGCATTGTCCATGCAACGAGAATGCATTATGATGGTAGTTTAACTTCGACACATGCCTAGTAAAGGACCAACTTCTATTTTTGGCACCTCGAGATGCTCCTACTTTGACTGAAAGCTTCCTCCTACTTTCTCTCTCATGTTTTCTCTATTTTTAACATGTAAAGGGCTCATGCATCCAACTAATGAATAAAATATGGATGGAATCCCTCTAAGCACCAGATTAATGGTTAGTTTGTATATATTTAGTATGTTTTAATGTTTTAAAATTATTTTATTGTATGAAGATATCTCTCACTCTCAACACAAATTGCAGAGATGATTTCTTATAAATACCCCATTGTAATATGTAATCAGGGCTGTCATTATTATGCAATAAATTTATGCTTTTGGTTCTCACATTTGGAGTGTAACGATTCTTGCCTGAATGTGTCATTGTTTTACGAATTTTATTCATGAGATTGTGATTGAGCCAAAGGTGTATTGCGTTGTTTTTGGTTGTGTGATCTTTTAGTTCTGGTGTTTGCTACAGATTTACGAATTTCGCTA